>LR537583.1:250873-268189 GCA_900883565.2 Caenorhabditis panamensis
GACTTTTGAAAGATCAAGAGGAACAGATGTTGCTGGTGGAGAATCAAGAGTATCAGGAGGCATTGAGGGAAGATCTGGAGCTTCAGAAGATACTGCTGGAAGTTCAGAAGGATCAGAGATTACTAATGGAGAATCAGAAACTTCAAGAAAGACTTTTGAAAGATCAAGAGGAACAGATGTTGCTGGTGGAGAATCAAGAGTATCAGGAGGCATTGTCGGAGGATCAGAAACTCCAATTCTCCCAAAACCTCTCCGGAATCTGGAAAATGACAATTGGTGACAAACCCGGAACCTTCACAAGATTAGAAGTCCTCCCTAACGCCATCCACATGAGCCGGTACCGCAAAAACGGACAGTTCTACTTTGGACATGTCATTGAGTTGGATACTGCAATCAAATCCCAAGGCGAAACCACTTCATCCATCAACTACATCGATAACAATCAATGGGTGACTCTGTGGAATGGAAAGAAGTCGCAGGTGGTGGAGTTGGAGGATGGAAAGATGAAGAGTTGGTATCAAGATAGCAAGAAAAAAGCGCTGCCGGTTGTGGAGGTTTATGAGAAGGTTGATGGGGTGAGGATGAAGGGAGAGGACTTGGATCTAGAGGAGATGGAAGCTGAGAAGGAGCAGAAGGATCAAAAGGATCAGAAGGATCAGAAGAGACCTCTAGAAGATCATAAGGATCAGAAAACACCAATGGAAGAAGAGAACCTCCAGCTAAAGAAGACCATCGAGCAGCTGCAAATAAAGCTGGACTTCAAGGTTCAAGTGGATCAGAAGCTCCGGGAAGATGAGAAGAAAACGATGGAAAACATGCAATTGGAGCTAACCGCGCTGAAAATGAAAGACTGGGAGAACACCGCGATTCAGAAGAACCTAAAGGATCATAAGGCATTCCTAGAGCATCAGTATTTTGAGTTGAAGAAGGAGAATTCCAAGCTGCAAGTGGAGTTGAATGCAAAAGCCCCAAAGGATCCGAAGCTTCCCGAACCCCTCCCGATCCTTCAAACGATCACTGGAGCCTGGAAACTTATCTCAGAGGGATCCCTTGGATCCAATAGGCTTGGAGAGTTTCTGCAGATCCTTGTATCCCCCGGACTCATCATTTCGGAGGAGTACAAACCAAATGGCACTCTTCAAAAAACCACGTATCTCCCACTCTATTCCAACAGCGTTTCACACTCACACCGCCAAAGAATCGATTTCATTGAGGATAATCAATGGAAGACTCTTCATAGTACGAATGGCAACAGCATCATGAGAAGCGTCAAGGATAACAAGTTCTATGTTGCGTTCTTTGATGAGGAAGGAAAGAGTTACACGGATGTTTATGAGAGAGTGGAAGAGGTTTCGAAAATGGAGGAGACTCCAGAAGCTCTCCCGATCCTTCAGGAAGTCTCTGGATCCTGGGAACTCGTTTCTGTTAAGGGACACAGCGATGGTGAATCCTCAGTTGGAAACCTGATGATTATCAAAGCCCATTCGAACAGAATTGAAGTGGATCAATTCGAAAAGTCTGGAGTCAAGTTCATCAGCAGAGTTGCTCAAATTCGTTCCAAGAATGCTTCCTTTGAAGATTTCGCCGTTAGGAGAGACTACATCGATGGGAATCAGTGGGTGACTCTTCGTAAAGATGATGAAAATTACAAGTCAGTGAAGAGCATCAAGGATGGCAGGTTGTTGATCAAAGGGCGATGCAGAGATCATGAGTTTTCGGACGTTTATGAGAGGACCTATCATATCACGGACAACTCCAACCAAATCATCGGCTTCTCTTCTTTTCTCTTTCTAGTCCTTCTCTCTTTCGTTTTGGCTTTGATTCTGAAAATTTTCCAGTCGTAACATAACTCATCGATGTGTTCTTCTGTGTTGTTCTATTGGTACTTTTGGTTTTTGACTCAATAAATGAATACCTAATGAATTTACCTAGCCTATTGGATCCTTTTGCTTGATCTCAACAACACATCACCCTTTGGTTTTGCCCTTTGTCTCTGCCAATCAACCAAACCAGCAAGTTGAGACGTAGGTGCCACGTCATCAGTCCCATCAAGATTGAGATCTAATCTCTATTTGCCACTTCTATTGGACCAACACCTGCATTAGGTCTTCTTGAACCCTCATCTCTAATCGCCACGTCATCTCCATTCGTTCAGTCCTCTTCATTGTCTCTCTGCCACGTCATCACAATTAGCTGGACTTGGGTCAAATCCTTACGTCGTTCCATTTAGTCACTCGGTTCTGGTCCCGACGTCAGGATTTGTGGTTTTGCCTGTATTCTTGCGATTTGATCAGTTGAAAAGCGTGTCAAGTCTGATCTTGGATTTCCTAGCTGTTTTTCAAACGTAGCTTTTCTCGGCTTGTTTCTCCTTCACTCTTACAATAGTACTGTCTTTCTAAGCGACTTGGCCCTAATCTGTTCTCCTTCTAACAGAATTTTTAGACCAGCAATCCTCTAGACCTCATAGGCCTTCTTTCCTTTCACAACCATTATAGATTTGTTGAAAAGTGTCCCTGCACCTCATCATCACGTTCTTTGTTTGTTGGGTCTTCTTCACATTACCCCCGTCATTTTGGCTGTTTCTTGAAGTAGGGGTCAGAAGGGTCCTCAACGTCGTTGGGATTAGATACGGGTATTGAATATTGGATCAGATTCATTGAATCTACCTCAGAACCTCATTTACTCCAGTCTACCTTCATTCAGTGTCCCAACAGTCCTTGAAGATGGTTGACCATCATCACGTTGTACTGCTCCCAGTCTTGAACGCCCTTGGGATTAGATACGGGTATTGAACATTGGATTAGATTCATTGAATCTCAGTCTACCTTCATTCAGTGTCCCAGCAGTCCGCTTAGACGGTTGTGTGGGTTTTCTGCTCTCTTCTCTTTGCATTGATCTTGTTTTCTATCGCCCTCTTTCCTCCTTCCTTTCTTTCTTTCCCTTATTGCTCTTTTTTCAGGTTATGTCTCAAATCTCTGTCTCTAGCGACGAATCAAGCATTGAGCGCATGGACTCCTCTGCTGCTTCGAGTCCTCTAAACTCATCAATCGAGGTCTTGGATTCTGAAGACTCCAGTGAAGTGGATGTGAAAGCAGTCAAAAAGGATAAACCAGCTCGCAACAAGGAGGCGATCCTGGAAGAGGAGAACCTGAAACTCAAGGCGACCAATGAAAAGTTGGAAGCGGAGTTGATTTCCAAGGATCGGGAGATCCAGAAAGGTCAAACAGAATTGGACTGGACAAAGTTGGAAATGGAGCAATGGAAGCTGAAGTGGCGGATTGGGGTGGAACGCAGCAAGAAGCACGAAAACGAGAAGATGCTGTTGAAAGAAGAGAACGTGAAGATGAGGAGGACCATCAGAGACTTGCATGCACTGGATGAAAAGAATCTGGAACTGGAAGCGATCATTGAAGAGATGGAAGTGGAGATGAGGGACAAGGATCAAAATAATGAGGTTGATCTGGAGATCATGAAAGATCAGAACACACTGCTGAAAGAAGAGATTGAGAAGCTGAAGGAGACCATTGAGAAGTTGGAAGTGGAGCTGAAGAATAGCAAGAATCAGAAGGATCAAGATCAGATTGCCAAGGTGGCTTCGGAAAACAACAATCAGGCAGCTCCCCAATTCGCATCAAAACTCGAAGGAGTCTGGAGAATGACCATTGGAGACGACGCTGGTACCTTCACAAGATTCACAACAGACTCTGACTGCATTATGATGGAGCTTTACGACAGCGCTGGCAAATCTCAGAGCTATGCAATCTTTCCGCTCTCCTCTAAAGAATACGCACTTCAAAGTTCTGAGGGGTATATCGAGTACATGGACGAAGATCAATGGGTTTCTCTGTTGAATGGGGGAAAGTTGGAGGTGATGGAGTTGGAGGATGGAAGATTGAAGAACTTGTTTTACGAGAAGGAAGGAGAGCAGCCAATTGTGGAGTATTATGAGAAAGTCGACATGGAGCCGGTTTTGATTCTGGTGAGGTCTGAGGTTCAGGATCCGACTGCTGAGGTAAGTAACTTAACCCTGGAAGTTTCTATGATACAATTCATACTTTCAGGAGATCAAGGAATCGGCCCCGGCTACTTCTGAAACTGCACTACTGAAAGAAGAGGTTCTCCAATTGAAGGAAGAGATCAAGCAGATGGAAGTGAGACAACAGAACAAGGCTAATAGTGCTCGAAGAGCTACGGAAATTTATGTAGCGCGTCCAAAAGATGAGATGGAAATGAGACAAACCAACAAGGCAAATGGTGCTCGAAAAGCTACGGCAATTTATGTAGCTTATCCGAAAGATGAGAAATCTCGCCTGGAAAAGGAGAACAGGGAGCTGAGAAAAGCCCTCTTGACTGCTCAGATTAAGGACAAGTTGAGACAGATTGAAGAGCTGCGGGCTCAGAAAAAACTGTTTATGAGCTCGCTGGTGTCTGAAGAGATGAAGGATCAGTATAAACTGCTGAGAGAGAAGATTGATGAGTTGGAAGACGAGCTAAAGGATCTGAAGGATCAGTATCAGGATGTCGAGGTGAGTTTCTTGAATCTAGAAGTTTCTATGATAGATTTCTGGTTTCAGAAGATCAAGGAAATGGTACCTGAAAAGCAGAAGGATGAAAACACCCTCCTGAAAGAAGAGGTTCTCCAATTGAAGGAAGAGATGAAGCAAATGCAAATGACACATGCCAACACTGTTCAAAGTTATGTAGCTCGTCAGAAAGATGAGAAAACTCGTCTGGAAGAGGACAACATGAAGCTGAGGAAAGATCTTCACGCTGCTCAAGTGGAAATCAAGTTGAGACAGCAAGAGGAGTTGCCGGTTCAGAAAGATCGGGAGATCTTAGAATTTCCGGTGGTGTCTGAAGAGCAGAAGGTTATAGCGACAGGATTGAGAGCTGGGCTTTTCAAGTTGGAGGAGAAGATTGAGGAGTGGGAGAAGGAGATTAAGAAGAATCGGAAGAGAGTCAGAAAGATTCCAGTTCCAGTGGTGGAGATGGACTCCAAGGATCAGAAGGATCAGAAAGATCAAGTGACCACAGAACCCCAGGATCAGATGAAGCAGCTGGAGAAGGTGAATCTGCAGTTGAAGAAAGAGCTGAACTCTAAGGATCAGAAGGATCAGAAGGATCAGAAGAAGAAGGAGGAAGATCTAAAAGATCAACTGAAAGCGCTGGAGACTGAAAATCTGCAGTTGAAGAAGGATGCAAAGGATCAGAAGGATCAGGAGGATCAAGCTACCCCAGAACTCATCCCAATCCTTCAAGAGATCAATGGAATCTGGAAAATGGTCTCGCACCAAAAAGTAGGCAACTTCCCGAGTAGAATCGGAGAGTTTTTAAAGTTCGAATCGGACTCTGAAAACATCACAATGGAACAATTCGAGGCAACTGGCGCTTCCAAATCTGTCCTCCAAATCCAGCTTAATACCATGTGTATCGAAAAGCAAACGGTGGAACGATTTGATTACGTGGACCATAATAAGTGGGAGACTTTCTATTTTAGTACTCGATATTTGAACACGACGAGAAGCATTGTTGATGGGAAGCTGATCTACGAGTACACGGACGAGCGAGGAGCTTGCTATACAAATGTGTATGAGAGAGTGGAGAAGGTTGTGAGTTCCCTTCCGATCCTCCAAGAGATCAATGGAATCTGGAAATTGGTCTCTGAAACACTACCGAAAGTCTATGGAAGCAGCATTGGAGAGTTTGTGAAGATTGAAGCAGATTCAGAACAGGTCAACATCGAGAATTTCAAGCAAAATGGAGTTCCCTATATGGTGTCAAAGAATCAGTTTCAAAGCAAAAAGGATCTTGCCAAGATGCTTGACAGATTGGACTATATTGAAGATAATCAGTGGAAGACTATCAACAAAAACCGGCAGTTGTTGGACATTGTGAAGAGCGTTAGAGATGGAAAGTTGGTCTATGAGTATGATGACAAGGAGGGAAATTGTTATGGAAGAGTTTATGAGAGGGTTGAGAAGTTGCCGGATGCTGTGAAGGAGCTGGAGAAGGAGATTTTGAGCTTGAAGAAGGAGTTGGGTTTCAAGGATCACAAGAATCAAAAGGATCAGAAGAATCAGAAGAAGAAGGAGAAAGATTTGAAAGATCAACTGAAGGTGCTGGAGACTGAGAATCTGAACTTGAAGAAGGAGCTGAAAACCCTTCCAATCCTTCAAGAACTCAATGGAACCTGGAAACTGACCTCTGTCGAAAAAGCGGGAAAAAGCTACATTGGAGAGCTCATGAGAATCGAAGCAGACTCTCAACTCATCACAGTAGAGCGTTTCAAGAAATCTGGAGTTTCCTACAAGAAGACGACCTTCCCGCTTCATTCAAAAGTTCCAAGCAAAATGTACGACAGACTCGACTATGTGGAGAACAATCAGTGGAAGAGTGTGATCATGTACCAAGATGGTTGGAATTCGGTGAAGAGCATCAAGGATGGAAAGTTGCACTTTGAGTTTGTTGATGAAAATTGGCAGATTTATACGGATGTGTATACAAGAGTCGAAGGTGGTAATGATGTCAAGGATCAGAAGACCCCAGACCCCCTTCCAATCCTTCAAGAAATCAATGGAATTTGGAAAGTCATATCTGAAACATCGCCGGACAGCTATGGGAGTCTGATTGGAGAGTTCCTGTCAATTGAAACAGATTCCGAACAAGCCAAAGTAGAGAGTTTCAAGCCCAATGGAGTTTCCTACATGATCACGACAGCTCAATTTCTTACCACAATGATCCCAGATCAAGATAGATTTGACAGATTTGACTATGTTCAAAACAATCAGTGGAAGACAGTTCATAACGACCCTTATTATTGGAACATTGTGAGAAGCATTCGAGATGGGAAGTTGATCTATGAGTATGATGACAAGAAGGGGAAGACTTATACGGATGTGTTTGAAAGAGTCAAAGAGGTCCCGATTCCAGTGGATATTCATATGGATAGTCAGAATGAACTGGAAGAGCTGAAAGATCAAATGGAGCAACTGGAGAATGAGAATCTGCAGTTAAAGAAGGAGCTGGATGTGAAGGATCAGAAGGATCAGAAGGATCAGAAGAAGAAGGAGGAAGATCAGAAGACTCCAGAACCCCTTCCAATCCTTCAAGAACTCAATGGAAACTGGAAACTGATCTCTGTTGAACGAGCTGAAGAAAAGCATCTCGGACAGTTCATGGACATCACTGCATCCTCTGAACGCATTTACGTGACGCGTTACCGACAAACTGGACATGTTTACCGGGGAGCCCCTTACCCACTCCATTCAAAAGTACCTAGCAAAAAGCCCATGAGAGTCGACTATGTGGAGAACAATCAGTGGAAGACTGTGGATTTCAACAAAGGTGCTTTGAATTCCGTGAAGAGCATCCAGGATGGAAAGCTGTACTTTGAGTTCATTGACAAAAAAGGGAACAGTTACACGGATGTGTATGAGAAAGTTGACGAGATTCCAAACCCATATCCCAAAAAGGAAGAGGAGGAGGAAGACCTGAATCCGAAAGATCTGGACGGTCAGGATGAAAAGTTAATTCTTAAAGAGGTCTCAGGATCCTGGAAGCTGACCTCTTGGATTGGAGTCGGCGGAGAGAGTAAAGTTGGAGACTTGCTAATCATCAAAGCCCATTCGGATAGAATTGAAATTGACCAATTCGACGACTTTGGAGCAAAGATCTTCAGTAGAACCGGTCGAATCCGCTCTAAAAATGCTCCTTTTGAAAAAGGAAGCCAACAAAGAGACTACATTGAGGGAAACGAATGGGTGACTCTCCTGCAAGACGATGACCATTACAAGTCTGTGAAAACTATCAAGGATGGCAAGCTGATGATCGAGTACAGAAGCAGCGAGATGGATTTTTTGGAGGTGTATGAGAGGACTTATCATATTACTGTAAGTTTTATTGATGTTTTTTCTGATCCTCAATGATACCTTTTTCAGGACAACTCCGATCGCAATTGCATTTCGATCCTCTCCCTGTTTGTTGGTACTTTCATCATTGCTCTCCTCTTCCTGCTCATCTCTAAGTTTCACTAGTCAATCGTAACTAATCTGTGTAACTTTGAACGCTATTCTATATCTGCATTCTTTCTCTGGAATCTTTGTCATTTGGCCTAATAAAAGCGTATGATTTGAAAAGTGTTGTTCGTATTGTGAGACGGGAACCCAATATCTCCTTGTCTCCTTGAACCCTCCTCTCTAATCGCCTCTTTGCCACGTCATCACCATTTGCTGAATGGCTGTCGACCCATCCGGTCCTGATGTTAAGAGTATAGTCGTTGACTGTTTCCTAACCGCCTGATTCTTCGAAAACCGTGTAATACAAAGCGGTACAGCCCTAGCAGACTTGGCTCAATGCCATCTGCCAATTCTGATGTTTTGCTGTTGAAATCTGAATATGAGCTCGTCGTTTTCTAAACGTTCTTCGAAACTTGTTCCCATTTTCCATTTTTGTTATTACTGATTTGCTAAAAAACCCCATCGTCGTCTGCTACCCCATAGTCCATCAAGCACGTCTTCATCACATCATTGTTGTCTGCCCAGCAACACCGTCTGTCCCACCATCACATTGGTTGTACCTAGCCAGATGGTGACGTTGCAGCTAGAGAGTACGGGGTCATGAGGGTCCTAACCGTCGTTGGGATTAGAGACATGTATTGAACATTGGATTAGATACATTGAACCTACCTACCTCAGAACCCCATTCACCTCAGTCTACCTTCATTCAGTGTCCCAACAGTCCTCCTAGACGGTTGTGCGTGTTTTCTGCTCTCTTCTCTTTGCATTGATCTTGTTTTGTATCGTCCCTTGTTATTCCCCTTATTCTTCGCTTCTCCTAATCTAGCCTATGTTTCAGGTTATGTCTCAACTTTCTGTCTCTGACAACGATTCAAGCTTCGAGCGCATCGACTCCTCGGGCGCTTCAAGCCGTCTGAACTCGCCCATGGAACTTTTGGATTCTGAGGATGACTTGAAGATTCAGAAGGCAATTCTGGAAGAGGAGATTTTGAAGCTCAAGACAACTATTGAGAAGTTGGAAGTGGAGTTGGTTTCCAAGGATCAGGAGATCCAGAAAATTCAAGAAGATCTGAAAACCCAGGAAGAAATGACAGAGTCGGAGAGACATGAATTGCATCAGACGAAGTTGGAAATGGGGCAATGGCAGATGAAGTGGCAGGTTGTGGTGGAAAGTAGCAAGAAGCTGAAATTTGAGAACGCGAAAATGGAGGATACCATCAAATACATGGAAAAGCTGCAGGAGAAGAATCTGGAGCTGGAAGCGATCATTGAAGCGATGGAAGTGAAGCTGAGAGACAATGATCAGAAGAATAAGAAGGATGTAAAGGATCTGGAGAATCAGAAGACACTGCTGAAAGAGAAGATTAAGAAGTTGAAGGAGACTATTGAGAAGTTGGAAGTGGAGCTGAAGAATAGTAAGGATCAGACGAAACCTCTGAAAGACGAAAATTCCAAGTTGAAAGAGGAAATCAAGAAGATGCAAGAGACGCTCAACGTAAAGATCGAAGACAACCAAAAAATTTGGGATCTGGTGAAACAGCTAAAGAAAGAGAATCAGATGCTGAGCAAGGAACTGGATTCAACTGATCAGAAAGCTCAAAAGAAGAGGGAGGAAGATCTGAAAGATCAGATGAAGGCACTGGAAACAGAGAATCTGAGTTTGAAGAGAGAGCTAGATGCCAAGGATCAGACTAATCAAAAGACACTGCTGGAATTGGAGAACTTGACGCTGAAACTTGAGCTGAAGGATAGCAAGACTCAGAAAGACAAAGTTTCCAAGTTGGAGAAGGATATCAAGCAGATTCAAGAAAAGCTCAACTCCAAAGTTCAAGATCATCAGAAGGATAATGAGCAGCTGATGAAAACCATTGAGAAATTGGAGATAGAGCTAAAGGATTGCAAGGATCAGAAAGTCCCAGAACAACTTTCTATTCTTCAGGAGATCAATGGAATCTGGAAAGTGGTTTCTGAAACAAAACCGGAAAACTTAGGAAGCAATATTGGAGAAGTTTTGAAGATTGAAGCAGACTTGGAACGTGCCACATTTGAGAGCTTCAAGTCAAATGGAGACTTCAACGGCATGACGAAGGTTCAATTTTATACCACAACGGTTCCCGCTCAAACACTCGACAGATTTGACTACGTGGAGAATAATCAGTGGAAGACTATCAATTATAACTCTCGTTTTTGGAACGTTGCGAGAATCATCCGAGATGGGAAGTTGGTCTATGAGTATGTTGACGAGAAGGGGGATTGCTATGAAAGAGTGTATGAGAGAGTCGCAGAGGTTCCGAACCCTGTGTTGAATGATCAGGCAGAGCTGGAAAAGCTGAAGGATCAAGTGAAGCAGCTGGAGAAAGAGAATCTGCAGTTGAAGAAGGAGCTGGATGCGAAGGATCAGAAGAATCAAGAGAAGAAGGAGGAAGATCTGAAAGATCAACTGAAGGTGCTGGAGACTGAAAATCTGCAGTTGAAGAAGGATGCAAAGGATCAGAAGGATCAAGAAGATCAGAAAACCCAAGACCATCTTCCAATCCTTCAAGAACTCAATGGAAACTGGAAGCTGATCTCTGTTGAACGAGCTGAAAAGAAGTATCTCGGAGAGTTCATGAAGATCACTGCTTCCTCTGAAAGCATCTACGTGTCGCGTGCCCGTCAAACTGGAGATTTTTACCGGGGAAGGCTTTACCCACTTAACTCAAGAGTTCCTGGCAAGAAGTCCCTGAGAGTTGATTATGTGGAGAACAATCAGTGGAAGACTGTGGATAACCACAAAGACGCATTGAATTCAGTGAAAAGCATCCAGGATGGAAAACTGTACTTTGAGTTCATCGATGAGCAAGGGAGGAGTTATACGGATGTGTACGAGAGAGTCGACGAGATTCCGGATCCCGATGAGGAGGAGGAGGTGGAGGAGCCGAGTCCAACGTCAAATAAAGACCTGGACGGCGAGGCCCAAAAGCCAATCCTCGAAAACATCACCGGATCCTGGAAGCTGGTTTCTCTGACTGGGAATGAAGATTGTCGACCCACACTTGCCGACTCGATGATCATCAAAGCTTACTCGGATCGCATTGACGTTGACGAGTTCCTAAAGTCTGGGACCAAACTTGCAAGCTGGACCGCTCAAATCCATTCCAAGGACTCTTCATTCAAAGAGGATGCCCTTCTAAAACATTACATTGAAGGCAATGAATGGGTGACTCTTCGCAAAGATAGTGACAAGCTGAAAAGAGTGAAGACTATCGAGGATGGCAAACTGATGGTCGAGTATAAGGGCAGCGACTGGCAGCTTTTGGAGGTTTATGAGAGGACTTTTCATGTCTCCGAAGTAAGTTTTATCCATGTTTTCTTTTCTGATCTTAATATCACGGTTTTCAGGAAAACTCCAATCAAAACTTCATTCCAATCGAGTCGTTCATCTTCGGCGTCTTCATTGCTCTTATCGCTGCTCTTTTCCTTTTGCACATCAACAAGTTCTAATCTTAACTTGTTTTGGTAATCTTGAACGCTATCTTATCTGTGTTTTGTTTCTGGTAATTCTTGTCTTTTGACTTAATAAAAGCGTCTGATTCAAAAACTGCAGATTTACATACATACATCAGAAGATAAGCTCCCATTCCACCACATCAGGGACTGCACCTCATCATCACGTTCTTTGTTCGTTGGGTCTTCTTCACATTACCACTCGTCACTTTGGCTGGTCAAATGGTGACGTGGCAGCTAGAGCGTACGAGGGTCACGAGGATCCTGAACGTCGCTGAGATTAGATACGGGCATTGAACATTGGATTAGATACATAAGATCTTGGTCTACCTTCATTCAGTGTCCCAGCAGACCTAATAGACTGTTGCGCGGGTTTTATGCTCTCTTCTTTTTGCATTGATTGTCTTGTATCGTCTCTCGATATTCCCCTTCTTCTCTTCTTCTATTCTTCTCCCTTTTCCAGGTTATGTCTCAACTCTCTGTCTCTGACAACGATTCAAGCTTCGAGCGCATCGACTCCTCCGGCGCTTCAAGCCGTCTGAACTCGCCCATGGAACTTTTGGATTCTGAGGATGACTTGAAGATTCAGAAAGAAATGCTGAAACAAGGCTCCTCCGCTGATCCTACGAGTCCTCTGAGCTCTTCCATCGAGGTCTCGGGTTCTGGAGATGACTCCAATAAAAGTGAAGTGGATGTTAAACCAGTCAACAAGGATAAACCACCTCGCAAAGTGAGTAAGATCTTTTCACGTCCAGAGTTCAACGACTGGACATATGTGATGAAAAAGAATAATTGGAAGGTGGACGATGGCAAGGAGGCAATTCTAGAAGAAGAGAACTTGAAACTCAAGGCGACCAATGAGAAGTTGGAAACGGAGTTGGTTTCCAAGAATCAGGAGATCCAGAAAGTTCAAGAGGATCTGAAAACCCAGGAAGAAACGACAGATTCGGAGAGACATGAATTGCATCAGACAAAATTGGAAATGGGGCAATGGCAGATGAAGTGGCATGAGCTGGCTGACAAGGTTGTGGAACTGGAAGAGATCATTGAAACAATGGAATTGGAGCTGAGAGACAAGGATCAGAAAAATAAGAAGGATGTGCAGAGTCCGGAGGATCAAAAGACACTGCTGAAAGACGAGATTGAAAAGCTGAAGGAGACCATTGAGAAGTTGGAAGTGGAGCTGAAGGACAGCAAGGATCAGACGAAACCTCTGAAAGACGAAAATTCCAAGTTGAAGGAGGATATCAAGGAGATGCAAGAAACGCTCAATGTAAAGATTGAAGACAACCAAAAAATTTGGGATCTGGTGAAGCGGCTGAAGAATGAGAATCAGATGCTGAGCAAGGAACTGGATTCAACAGATCAGAAAGCTCAAAAGAAGAGGGAGGAAGATCTAAAAGATCAGATGAAGGCACTGGAAACAGAGAATCTGAATTTGAAAAGAGACCTGGATTCTAAGGATCAGAAGGACCAAAGGATGCAGCTGGAGCTGGAGAATTTGAAGCTGAAACTTGAGCTGAAGGATAGCAAGAAGGATCAGGATCAGACTGCCAAGGTTAGTTACTCGAATCTAGAAGTTTTTATGTTAGGTTCATGCTTTCAGAAGGTCAAAGAATCGGCCCCGGTTTCTTCTGAAGCTGTAGCCGTAGGCGCAACTGAAGAAGAAACAGCTGCTCTCCATTTTCTAGAAAATCTCAGCGGAGTCTGGAATCAGGTCTCCGGAATGGGCGCTGGTTACTTCACAAAGTTCAAATTCGAGTCTGACTACATAACAGAAAAGAATTACGATCACAATGGCAAATTTATTGCCGAAAATATTCACAAGCTCTCACCGAAAGATGAGGCCCTTCAAAGTTCCAAGTATTTTGTCCACTATATCGATAAAAATCAGTGGGTGACACTGTTGAATGGTCAAACATACGTGGTGGTTGAGTTTCCTTACAATGGAAAGTTGAAAAAGTCGTACTTTCACGAAGGAGCAATCACGCAGGTGAAACATTATAAACAGCTGGAGAATGATCTTCTGGTGTTGGATGATCAGAAGGATCAAACGAAACATCTGAAAGACGAAAATTCCAAGTTGAATGAGGTTATCGAGAAGATGCAACTGAAGATCAGCGCTAAGGTTCAAGATCATCAGAAGGAAAATGAGCAGCTGAAAGAGACCATTGAGAAGTTGGAAATAGAGCTGAAGAATTGCAAGGATCAGGAAGTTCCAGAACAACTTCCGATCCTTCAGGAGATCAATGGAATCTGGAAAGTGGTTTCTGAAAAAGTGCCGGAAAACTATGGAAGCAAAATTGGAGAAGTTGTGAAGATTGAAGCAGACTCGGAACGCGCCGTTTTAGAGAGTTTCAAGTCAAATGGAGATTCCAACAGTGTGACGAAGGTTCAATTTCATACCACAACGGTTCCCTCCGTAACACTTAGAAGATTCGATTATGTGGAAAACAATCAGTGGAAGACTATCTATAACAAACCAGAGCCTTGGAACGTTGTGAGAAGCATCCGAGATGGGAAGTTGGTCTATGAGTATGTTGAAGAGAAGGGAACACGCTATGAAAGAGTGTATGAGAGAATCGAGAAGGTTCCGAACTCTGATCAGGTGGAGCTGGAAAGGCTGAAGGATCAGGTGAAGCAGCTGGAGAAGGAGTTGGGTTCTAAAGATCAGAAGGATCAAAAGACGCAAGAACAAGAACCCCTTCCAATCCTTCAAGAACTCAATGGCACCTGGAAGCTAACCTCTGTAGAAAAAGCGGGAGAAAGCTTCATTGAAGAGTTCATGAAAATCGAAACGGGCTCTGAAAACATCACAGTGGAGCGTTTCCGACAATCTGGAATCCCCTACAGAGAGGCAAACTATCCGCTTTATTCAAAAGTGCCAAGTAAGATCTCCCAGAGACTTGATTATGTGGAGAACAACCAGTGGAAAACTGTGGATAACCACCACGGTGCTTTGAATTCGGTGAAGAGCATCAAAGATGGAAAGTTGTACTTTGAGTTCATTGATGAACAAGGGAAGAGTTATACGGATGTGTATACAAGAGTCGAAGTAGTCGCTGATTGTAATGCTCAGAAGGAGCTGGAGGAATTGAAGGATCAGGTGAAAGAGTTGGAGGAGAAGAACTTGAAGTTGGAGCAAGATAAGAATCAGAGAAACCAGTTGCCAATCATCGACAACATCACCGGATCCTGGAAATTGGTTTCTTTGACTGGTGAAAACATTTGCGGAAGAGAAGTTGGAGACATGATAATCATCAAAGCCAACTATAACAGTATTGTAATTGACAAATTCAAGAAAACTGGAATCAAGATTTTGAGTCGAACCGCTCAAATCTGCCCCATACCCTCTTCATTTGAAGACGGAACGCTTAAGGACTACATTGAAAACAATGAATGGGTGAGTTTCCGCAAAAACGATGCCAACTTCAAGAGAGTGAGGAGCATCGAGGATGGAAGGCTGATCATCAAGTACACGGCCAATAACTGGAATTTTACGGAGGTGTATGAGAGGACTTATCATAACTTTGTGAGTTTTCTTCAAGTTTTTCTGTTTTTCACAATCAGATGCTTATAGTTTTTTTTCAGGACAACTCCAACCGCAACTACCAATTGTTCGTCTGCTTTATCTTCGGCGTCTTCATCGCTGCTCTCTTTGTTTTGCTTATCCCCAAATTCTAAACGTATCTCTGTAATCCTGAACGCCATCCTATCTGTGTTTTGTTTCTGGTACTTCTTGTCTTTTGACCGAATGAAGCGTATAATTGAATAACACTCTGTTCCATTTTACATCATGAGAAGAATGACCGCTCGCGTAGTCCTCTAACGTGCCTTGTCGCTCGTACGACGTATTGATTGCAACCCCAGGATCTTCAGGTCTTCACCACAATCTATTAGACCCATCACCCTTTGTCTGTATTAGAACAACACGTCGTCGTCTTTGTCTTCCTTCTCCCCTTTCAAAACAATGTGTTGGGCACTACCATCATCACGTTGTCCTCTTTCCAGTGTGTTCATTGGATGATCCTACCTAGCCAAATGATGACGTGGCAACAAGAGAGTACGAGGGTCAGGAGGGTCCTCAACGCCGTTGGGATTAGAGACGAGTATTGAACATTGGATTAGATACAATGAATCTAGCTCGAACCCCCATTCACCACAGTCTACCTTTATTCAGTGTCCCAGCAGTCCTCGGAGATGGTTGACCATCATCACATTGTACTGTTTCCAGTGCGGAGGGCCCTGAACGCCGTTGAGATTAGAGACATGTATTGAACATTGGATTAGATACCATGAATCTCAGTCTACCTTCATTCAGTGTCCCAGCAGTCCTCCTCGAAGGTTGTGTGCGTTTCTGCTCTCTTCTCTTTGGTTCGATTTTTTCTTGTATCGCTCTCGTTGTTTTCCTTCTTCTTCTCACTTCTCTTCTCCTTCTCATCCTTCCATTTTCCAGGTTATGTCTCATCTCTCTGTCTCTGACGACGAATCAAGCTTCGAGCTCATCAACTCATCGGGCGCTTCCAGCCCTCTCAACTCTTCTGTGGACCTCATGGATTCTGAAGATGATTCGAATAAGGAGGATCAGGATCTGGTTGACAAGGTGAGTTACTTGAGTCTAAAAGCTTTTAGGATAGATTCATGTTTTCAGGAGGTCAAAGAATCAACTCCTGGACTTGAAGATCCGGCGACCCCGGTGACCTCGGAAGCTCAGCATCCCGAGGAAACTTCTCTCGACTTTCTAAAACAACTTGAGGGAATCTGGAGATTGACCAACGGAAACCTCATTGGCCACCTCGTCAAACTGACCATCAACCCTGACTTCATCATAACGGAAGGCTACGACACCACTGGCCGATCAACTATTTACTTCATAACCAAACTGTTTACAAAAGAAGATGCTCTCCAAAATCATCTGGTGAATGCCGACTACATTGATAAAGATCAGTGGGTGGTTCTGTCGAATGGACAAAAGAAGAAGGTGGTGGAGTTGGAGAATGGGTTATTGAAAAGCACACATTTCAATGAACAAGAACAAGTTTTCGGTGTAAGATACTATGAGAAGGTCGACCAGCCACCGGTTTTCTGGACGGAGCAACAGTTGTTCGGTTACGGCAACTATTATGCTCAAACGGCTCTGGAGCATCTGATTCATCAAGTAACTGTTCAAGAAGATCAGAAGAAGTACCTGGAACAGGAGAATACAAAGCTGAGGAAAGCCCTTCAGGTTGCTCAAATGGAAGTTGAGTTGAGAAAGACCGAGGAGCTGCGGGCTCACGACTTCTCTGCGGCTTCAAGCCTTCTGAACTCTTCTGTGGACCTCATGGATTCTGGTGACGAATTGAATAAGGAGGATCAGGATTTGGCTGACAAGGTTAGTGGCTTGAGTCTAGAAGCTTTTAGGCAAGATGTGTGTTTTCAGAAAGTCGGGAATGATCAGGAACTGACTGCTCCGGATTACAGTCTGGCTACAGAAGCTTTGAAAGAGGATCAGAAGACCCCGGAGGCTTCATCTGGAGGTGCTTTGACTCCAGACCTTGAACATCAGGAGGCCCCAGAGGCTTCGGAGTCTCAAAGTCACGAAGAAGCTTCTCTCGACTTTCTAAGAAAACTAGAGGGAGTCTGGAGATTGACCAACGGAGACCTCATCGGTCACTTCTTAAAACTGACCATCAACCCTGACTTTATCATAACGGAAGGTTACGACACCACTGGCCGATCAACAACTTACTTCATGACCAAACTGTTTGCTAAAGAAAATGCTCTTCGAAGTAACCACAAGTATGCTGACTATATCAGTGAAGATCAGTGGGGG
>LR537589.1:0-27398 GCA_900883565.2 Caenorhabditis panamensis
TACTTTGATCAGATACCAGAATGCATTGACTCATTGACGACAAGCGTGAAGGATGCCAGGGCTTTTTGATAGAATTTAATTTATCAAAGTAGCCTGGGTCGTTCCAGATTAATCTTGAATGACTACAGTTCAGTAAGGTTTTCGATCATTTTATCAGCTTTTCTTTGTTTTATTTACTCGTGAAAACGTTTAAAAACCTATACGAAAAGCGGGGGAAAAGAATGGAGAAATCAAAAATTCACTGATAACAACTTTGCGTTTTCGCAACATTTCCCCACCATGTTTCGAAACGTTTTTGGAGCATTTTTAACGAATTTCTCTTTTTATTTCTGTTTTTTCCTTGAATCCAATCAAAATTTCATTTTAGATGACTGATCTTCAAATCCAACTCGACGATCTGAAAGGTGTCTATTCTCCAGGCCAATGGGTTACCGGAAAAGTCATTTTACAAGCGAAAGAGCCTATAAAAACGCGGTTTCTGAAAGTTTGTATTGGTGGTGGAGCATGTGTTTGCATTAAAACGTGAGTGAAAATGTTAATAAAAAACAAATTAAACTTGTCAAGACCCAATATGACCTATCAATCTGCTGTGAATTATCTGGAAGGAGAGTCGTTGGCGTGGGTTTCTCAGGATGGTTCGGTACGTGAGCTGTCGTAAAATGTGATCTGTCTTACGTGAAAATGCAAAAAATTTGAGTCAAAAACAACTTTTAATCAAATTGTCGTAAGATCTGTTGTCTAGTACGCAGACATACCCAGTGCACAGTTTCAGAGCTACAGTAACCCGAAAAACAAAAAAATTCTATAGAATTTTCAGAATAAAATCCCTGCTGGAACTAATTTATTTCCGTTTTCGTTTGAAATTCCTCCAAATTGTCCACCAAGTTACGAAGGTGGATTCGCATGTGTCCGATACGTAGTTCGAGTGGAATTGGATCGAGCTTGGGATTTTAATAAAAGATCCAGACGGTTTTTTACAAGTTAGTCAGTTTATTTGGGTGATTTTATAAATCATTTTTATTACAGTTATTCCCACGTTTGATTTGTCAAAGATCCCAACTGCTATTGCGCCGATGGAGAATTCGGTCTCTAAAAAGATTAATGGAATTTTTTCGAAAAAGGGAGAGATTTCAATGACGGTAAGAAAGTGAAACGTATAGAAAATTACACAACATTTCCAATCGATTGATATAACTTTCATCACAGGCAAAAATTCCAAAAAGTGGTTTTGTGCCCGGGGAGCTAATCCCAATTACCCTGCAAATTGACAACAAATCCAAAAGTCCGATTGTGAAACTTCGTGCAAAAATCCATCAATTCTCTCATATCTACACTGACAAAGGGGCTCCAGGGGTTCCAAGAACTGGTGTTCAAAAGCATATTGAGCAACATTTGGCGGAGAGCATGAAAGTGATCAATATTGCTCCTGGAGTCAAGGAACAAGTCTTTATATCAATTGCTGTTCCTCCAATTTCTCCATCCTTCGAGTGCCCAATTATCTCTGTAAATCACAGTGTTTCTGTGAAAATAGATAATGGATCAGAGCTCAAATGCGATTTCCCCATTGTCATAGGTACAGTACCTCTGATTACGGTACCGGAATCAGACTCTCCACCAGCATATGGTGCCGTACCTCCAATTCCCATTGTGCTTGCACCCTCCTATGAACTGTATGTTGGTGGTCCTGCGCAGTTTTTGGGGGATGTTGAGGTATTGAATGTTTTGAACAACTGTTTAACGAACTATTTTTTCAGTTGTTCGCCCCATTTTACCCGGTTTTTCATGGGTTGGAACAGTTCACACAAAATGCCATGGAGCAAGAAACTTCAACTGTCGAGCGTTTATAACTACATATTCTGAATATTTTTAAATTCGAAACGTACATAACTTGCACTTTTCGGTTATAAATCCTTGATTCTAAAAAAGGGTTGTTGAAATTCCAGATTTTTTCTCGATTTCGGAGTGAGGTATTTATGTACAGAAAATCAAAAAAATTCCGATTCTCATAGGTTAGGTGTCATACAGTTTTATCAGTCGGGAATGTATCGAGCCAGTACAAAACGAATCGTGAGAAAAATTAGAACTTCTGTGGGAGTGGTGGAGCTTGGAAGTTGGCTTGTTGAGTTGGAGCCATTGGCGGCTGTTCCAAGTTGTTATAGACGGGGTACCGGGGAGCGAAAGGCTGAAAACATACACTAGAAAAGCCTCAAGTTAACACTCCCCACCTCTGAATCGTCGACCTTCGTGACTCCAGTCATCGACTCCTCATAAGATGGTGGTGGCGCCGAGGCTCCCATGAACTCTGGAGCGGTCCCCATGGGTTCAGAAGCTCCCGGAGACGGTGGAGGAGCACTTGGATAAGCTGGTGGAGCTCCAGATGTTCCTGGAACAACAGGATACGGTGGAGCCATTGGAGAAACCATCATTGATGGCATTGCGGCGGGGGGAGCCGGACCAGCCAACTGTCGGATGGGAATAGTGCCGATTATCAGTGGGAATTCGCACTTCAAAGTTGATCCGAACGTTGTCTGCGTGTCAATTTTTACAGAGATACAGTAATCCACACTGATAATCGGACATTGAAACGAGGGAACAATCGCTGGAATCTTCATCGAAAGAACCACTTGTCCCCTGGTTCCAGCAGCAACATCAATGTTTCTCCGACTCTCCGCAACAATTTTCTCGTCGTTTTTCTGGTGATTATGTGGATGAGAGTATCCTGTAGCCATTGGTTCACAAGGATGCGATGTGTGACCACGGGTCGCAGAGAAATGAGAGAGTTGTTGCATTTTGGCACGGACCATCACTACGGGCTTCTTCGAACCATTGTCAATGTTTACAGTGATTGGAAGGATCTCTCCGGGAACGTAACCGCGTTTTGGTAAAGACACCTGAATTGAAAAGAGAATGTTTTTTTCATTTTCAAGGTTTCACACTCACAGTCATTGAAACAAGTCCTTTTTTAAACAGTAATCCTGTATTTTTCGAAGCAGAATTCACCATTGGATTGATGGCAGTTGGCGTGATGTTCAAGTCGTAGTTTGGGATTACTAAACATTAAAAATGTTTGCAATGTATTTTACTAATACGTACCTGAAAAACACTTTCTGGACTTCTTATTGAAGTTCCAGGGTCTGTCTAATTCAACGTGGACTGAATATCGGATAGATCCATGGAAGCCTTCAAAACTCGGTGGACAGTTGGGTGGCATTGAGAAGGCGAATGGGAAAATACTGGTTCCGGCGAGAATTTTGTTCTGGAAATGTTTGAAATGTGATTTTTGTCCTTTTGGATTACTGTAGCTTCAAAACTGTGCACTTGAAGTGTCTGCGTACCGGGCACCTTATCTTACGACAAATAGCTCAATAATGATTTCAGGGTCAATGTTTTTTGCATTTTCAAGTGGGATACACTTTATTTTACGGTTTTACATACCGTTCCATCTTGGGATTTCCAAGCCAACGACTCGCCTTCCAAATACTTGATAGTTGCAGAATAGTTGACGTGTTCAGTGTAACTGTCACTTCTACCACGGGCATCGCTGAAATTATTTATTCACCGAGAAATTGAATTAATTTTTTGGTTTTTGAAGAAAAAATCTGAAAATTGGAGAAATATTCTTGCAAATATGTTTTCCCGTTTTCTAAATTTTTGTAACTTTGAAAATCAATAACTTGCTTACGTCCTATGCTTATGTTCATGTTCACTCCACGATGTGTGAGCCCCACCATAAATACAAATCTTCAGAAACCGCGCTTTGATCGAGTCACGACTTTGAATGATCACTTTTCCCGAAACAGCTTGACCCGGAAAGTATACCCCTTGGGGATTGTCGAATTCGATTCTGAAGTCGTCCATCTGAAAGTTCAATGTGCTCAAAGACCGCCAAAAACAGTAGAAAAAAACTAAAAATGGCTAAAAATCGATGGAAAATTGTGAAAAAATCATCAAAACCGTCTAGAAAAGGTGTAAAACGGCCGTACTGACCGGAAAACTCGCTATCAGCACCGATTTTTATGTGATAAGAAAGTGAATCATAAAAGAGTGAGAAAGTAAAATCGATATGACGTCACATTGTGAAACCAAACACACATGGTGACCAAATATTCATGAGAAGCATACATTACTGTCTGCCACGTTGTTTGTTCAGCGACTAGATTCCCTAGAAGTTTTGCAAAACAATGCAAAAAGATCTGCGTTCGGGGGGAATCGAACCCCCGTCGAATGCTTGGAAGGCATCCATGCTGACCATTACACCACGAACGCGTCGGAAACTCGGGCTGCAGAGGCTAGAGACATAGAGGTGGTCGGTGACCACCACCCACCTAGGAGAGAAAGACAAGGCTAGTGTGTTATAACTTTTCCACTTTCATGTTTTCTGAATTTTTCCGCTAAATTTGATATTTTCTTCACGTAAGACTCTATTTCCCATGTCAGACTTCCACGTCACCATATCATCCAATCGAAAAAAAGTGATGATTTGTCAGTTTATTGTGGTTTTTCGATTTTCTGGAAAAATCCTCGCTTCAAGAGTCGGAAGGAGTATGCAGAACAAGTCGGCGAGTGATCCCAAGGCAAAAAGCGATGCCGAAAACGCTATGAAAAAGGTAAAAAAAACAGAAAACAAAAGTTTTGCTGTACTTTGAGTACAAGATGGAGTTTTATTTAGCTAAATAGTTGAGAGCATTCAGTAAACAAGTGATATCTCTTGAACTAACAAATTTGATTCTTATCACCGATCAGTTAATATGTTCAGAAAACCGCGGAAGAGCTTGCCCAGATGGCCATCGTCAACCGCGCATTCTCCGCCGAATCGTCCGACGAGCCCCCACCGCCACTGTCGCAGAAGCGTTCCGAATCGTCACTCGAACCGCTCAACTCGCAATTGAAGTCCAATCCGCACGTCAAGGCGTTCAATTCGGCCGAGAATCAACACGAGAAGCAGAATAACAAGTAGAATGGCTCTTTGTTACCCTTTTTCATCAATAAATTCATTTCTTTATTGGTTTTTCAGTCACATCTTGAGAAGTGTGATAGCTGGCAAAAAGTTGCCAACTGAAAAATTGTACCTTATCAAATTTTTAACAATTTGATAGAAAATTCCTTTTGATATTTTAAAAACTTCTGGGATACAATCACATCGTATCCTCGAAACACGCGTTATTCGGGAATTTTCATTTTTCAATGTTTTCTAAGTTCAAAGGAAGAAATTGAGTGTAGTTTGATGTTGATACAATCTCCAATGCCATTTCCTCCTTGGCTATCTTGATAGGTAGCGGTTTCCGGGTAAAACCGTAAAACGCAAAGTTTTGAAAATAAAATGTTTCGACCATCTGACCTTGAGATTTGCAAGATATCTTGATACAGTGATAAGATTTTCTTGGAATTATCATCATTAACTATCAGAGATCACAATCACCCTCTTTTACTCCTGTTTCATCTCTTTTTTTCTTTCCTTTCCATTTGGCTTATGTAATGTAACATATTAGGTTTATCCCATCCCAATTCCCCTATTCTAACCGGTTATCCAGTTATCTGCCAACTAGCCCAACTTTCGCTTTTTCGAGTGTCAGCGCAGGTTTCTTTCCAGTTACGTAACTACTCTCGCCACTCGTCATACTTGGATGGTCACTGATTTGAGAGTCGGGGTTTTTGGCTTGCAGAAGTGAAATTTTGATAGTTTTGTGTATCAAAACGTTGAAAATTTTGTGTAGATCATTTTGGTAGTTGACAACTTCTCAATATCTCTTTTAGTTTTGAAGTTATCAATCACCAAAGTTACACTAACAGGCTACTAATTCTTAAAACTGAAACAAAGCCTTTTTTGTAATAACTTTTTCACTTTCAAAACCATATTTAAACATAACAATGACCATAGCCAAGGTCATTTTGACCATTTGACCATCTAAAATGTATCATTTCCCAAAGAATCGGTCGATGCATCATTGCCCCTAACCCCATCATTGTATCCTACACCGTAGGCTAGAGGACTTTTTGGATTTGATCATATCAAGTTCTGTAAAATTTGGAGCTGATTTTTCAAACTGAACTTTTCCTAAACTAGCGACATTCTACTCTCTAAAACATGCAAATTCCGCCGTTTTCCGTCTTCCATTTTTCGGTTATCGGTCAATTCCTCGGTCCACATTCCCAAATTTCCTGTTCCCTCTTGACGAATCCTTGATTGCCTTTCCTTTTGAAAACCCACATCGGCATTCCGCCAACGCACTTTTTCATCTTCTTCTATCTTTTTTGAGGTGTTTCCATTTGCCATTTGTCGTTTGACGGTCTCGAAGAATGCGTTCTTTTGGTTGCTAATGAGTAGTGATGGAAGGGATGGTACTTTAACTTTGACAGGGTGTACCTCGCCTTAAAATAAATAAAAATGAAAATGTTATATACCGATCGATAGAACTTTTCATCAACAAAATGTTTGCAGTTGATAACTTTTCGATACCTATTTCAGTTTTTGAGATATACCTACTTTTCTCTCTACTAGTCCTACAAAACCGCGATTCCCGGTGCTTCTGACCCCATCTTCCCATTTCTCACACCTGTCTTCCCGATTCTCGCCACAAAAACCTTCTCCTCCCTCTTCTTCTTCTTTTCCTTCTTCTTCTTCTCATTGTCCTCATATCCTCCCTCTGGATCTGTCCGACGATCTCTGCGTCACTCATCCCCGCCCACTGTCTCCGCAATGTCCAGTTTATACGTTTTCTTCGTCTTCTCGACACGCACTTTCCATTTCTCATCCCTTTAGATTTGTGTGGAAGGAAGAATTCCTTGATTTCGATCCAATTTCCTTCTATTCATTTTTCTTGATGGTACCTTCACCAAATGACATCTAGACTTTGAGCCTAGATGAAAAGTTGTCAACTATTGAATTATAACCCGTTTTATTGTCTTCGATTTGTTAGTGAACAACTGTTCGATCTCTTTTTCAGATTACATGATATCCTTTAGTTTCTGAAATTGACTTTTTCTAAAGTAGGTGCGAACTGAACCTTCAATTCTAAGTTTCCTGTTTCTTGTTTTGGTCATCTTCCATCATTCTCCTCCTTTTTCTCACCTCATTTGTCTGTCTATTGGCCTGAAAACAAAGTTCTAAAACCATCCTCGAGTAGCCTTCGGTCCCATATTGTTCAAATTGTTCGCCAATTTCCAACTTTCTATTACTCATGTCCAGGGGTCTGTGAATCCAGCAAAGTTGTTGAAGGTTAGTCTATGCTCCGCCTTGATTTTCGAAGGGTTATTCTGTATGCAAAACACTTTTTTATCAAACATTTGTAGTTTGTTTCGGTCCCTAGTCCCTGGTTTCATTCAACGAAGGACCCTTCAGATTTGAAGGGTTTTTGAGGGAATGTTGCAGAAATTGAAGAGTTTTTGGAAGTTTTTCAGTTTTCTTCACAATTTTTAGTTTTTCCCAAGCTTTTTTATCATGGAAGTGAACTTTTTTTCCTAACATTTGACCATTTTTTTCAAAGTTTTTATTGTCTTTTCCAGACACTTCCTCACTATTTTCCCATCCATTTTTCTTTCTATTTTCTATTTTTCAACCAGTCTCAGTCAGTCCAACGCCCAAAAAATCAAAAATTCTTCGTTTTTCTCCTCCTTCCACTTTACAACACGGTCCCTTCCCAATTCTTGATAACTAGTATCAATGATTATTTTTCAAACAAACAGCAAAGAGAAGAGAAATTCAGAAGTATCAAGACAAACAAAACACACAAATTCTGCGATAAAACGCGGTAAAAAATCGGCGAATCGGGTGAGACTTCGCCAAACTTTTGCTTGCCCCTCCTCGGTCGGCACAATGATTTTTCGTCTTCTCCGCGTTCCGTTACCTTTTTGTTTGACCTTGTCTCAGTTATAAAACCAGTATATTGACCATTGTCTGGTTGATTTCATTTTTTCAGGTGATTTCGCCGAGAAAAAATTTCCAAAAATTTTTTTTTGAAATTTTTCAAAAATGATCTACAAAATATGCACTATACTGCTGGTGCTTCTCCCTATCACTTGTGCTATGGTAAGAGTCTCCAACTGGTAATTCAAAAAAAGAAATGCAATTTCCAGGTAGTTTGGCCGGTTCTGGATCGTAACACGACTCGGTCATCTCACGTGAAACCACGTAATTGGTCGGAAAAAAATTTGGGTCAATGGTGTCGAAACTTTACAGTCAATCAGTGAGTTTTGTTTGTTATATTGGTGAAAATTAGAATAAAAAATTCTTGAACTTTTTGAAACATTACTTTTTTTGTTATAAAAGTTTTAATTTGTTCAGACACACTCAATGTCCCCAAGCTTCTGCTTTTCATCAATTCGATTGTTGTGGTCCTCATGAAACAGAATGTTGTTTTGCAATCCAGGGATGGGTACGTTGGAAAACGGGTTACTGTAGTTTGGAGGGTCTCACCACTAAATGCGATTTTGAGGGGAGGGGTTATCGAAAATTTTAAAAAGTCAAAAAGATTGTCCATATTCTTTATTTCAGGTAATCGTAATCCTCACAATAATCGGCTGCTGCTCCGTGATAATCCTGTCATTCGCAGTTCTGCTGAAACTGAATCTGATCTGTCCACTACCGTATCCGGCCGCTTCGAAACCCACAAATTACGCATCTGGAGTTCGAATTTGAATCGATAATTGATATTATTCATCGGTTTTTGATCTCTCCAAACGATGCCCTTTTTGATAGCGGGTTGCAAGAACGAGTTTTTTTGAGTTTGAAAAAAATTGCAGTTATTTTTTAGGATTCTTGTTAATAAATCAATAATCAGTGAAGTTTTTGAGTTTTTGAAGATTTTTGCGTTTGGATCATTGGAAGCAATTGAAAAACTGTATTTGACATGGAAAGTGCAAGGAAAACATGAAAAACAATGCAATAAATAATTACAAGAATCCCGTTGAAAAATGAACCGTCAGTCGTCTTTTCGATGTGATCCGTCTCCGTCAAAGTGTTCTCGTACCAACTCTCTGGATTTCAGGTCGGCCTGAAAATATAAAAAGTGAAATTGCAACAAAAAATTTCATTTTTCTTCAAAATTTTTGTTGTTGAAAAATCAAAACTCACAGCTCTAATCGGTTCACAAGTCGTGTTATTTTGCAACATTTGACAACTTATTGCAGTTGCCAACTCCAAATCGATACCGTATCCCGCGGACACAAAAACTCCTTTCTAAATAGAAGCAAAAAATTTATGAAATTCTCCAGAGTCACTAATTACCATAGCTCCGCCCATTCTTATCACATTCAGCTTTACTGGTAACACAATATCAAATGGAATGTAGCCAGGTGCGTTTTGATTATTTTTGTAGACCTAAAAAGGTTTTTTTTTGCGAAAACTATTCTGATAACTGTATACTTTACCTCTCTAACACTGTTCAAAAACTCGTCAACTATTGATTTCTTATCCATCCCAACAGTTTCATAGACATCATGAAGAGAGAGGTTCTTGGCGATTCCGATGGTGGGGATGCCAGTGAGAGCACCGACGTGACACGCCATACCGCAGTCTGCAAATCGATAAAGAATACAAACTCTAAAACTTCCAACTAATCCCTTATTTTCTCTCCCCGTGGAAACTTGAAAACTAACCTCTCGAGTGAAACTGTCCAAACCCATCACACATCAGAACATCCGGTCGGAGATCCGGCCGTTTTTGGAGCACCGACTTCACAAATTCCGCTAAAGTTTCCGCTTCTCGAACTGCTAGATATTGTGGGATGTAGGGTAGGCGCAGTATCCTTACATCCGAGACAGTCGCCACGCGGGACATCGCTGGAAACTTCCAGATGCTCAGCGACACTACCACCATGTCCTGATTGGTTTTGCTCGCCGAAATGTCGACTCCTCCGACGAGTTGCACTTCTTCCAGATCCTCCACGGACTGCACAGAATACGTGGCGTCTTTGATGAGTTGCTCGCGGAGTCGACAAGTCGTTTTGTGCCAGGTTGTCTCGAGAAAACCGTCGAGGAAGGTGCTCCAGATGAGAGAGCCGAAGAATTGGGTGACTTCCAGGGACGTGATAATCGAGATTGCCATTAGAGGAGCGAATGGGTAGCGGTTTTGGAAGAAGATCTGGAAATTTGCTCTTATTTGGTTCAATTTTCCAAATGTTGAGTTACTGTACATAACTCTTTATCAGAATTTAGAGTATAACTGATAATTTATATATTCTTAGCTTGTTTCAAATACTGAAACTTGACTCACTTGATGCAAAAACGTGTTGTACACCTCGACAATCGCCAGAATTACAAAACTTGCGATGTGTCGAAGTGGCAGAAAATCGGATAGTGGAGCTCTGGTGGAACGTCTGAAAATTTACGCGGGTTTCGGAATGAAGTCAAAAAAATTAACTCACTTCAAGAATAGCAATTGGATGCAAAAATACGACGCACAGATTGCGTATTTCAGGAGGATTTCGAACGGAGTGAAGAGAAGTGGAAATAGGGAAAATGAGGAGATGGTGGAGATGAAGACCAGGTGTCGCTGGTATTTCGGATCCTGAGAATTGGGGGATATTATTGAAAAATCAGAAATAGGAGAAATCACAGATTTTTTTTAGAAAATCAGCAACTGGGCACAATTGTATAACTTTCTCTTATTTTTGGAGTGAGATACAGTAAAGTATTTTACCCACCTTCACCGCAAAAATGGTCATTGGCACAGTGACCAGAATAATCGCTTTTTCATGAACATGATATCCAAAATAGAAGAAGCAGAGTGCTGAGAAAACGGCGAAAAGGGTGAAGTCGTCTGAAAATTGAATTTAATGCATCAAACTTCACGACAAATCACGTACTTTTCGGTTTTTGACGAAAAATTAGACCTCCAAGGCAGATAATTGAGGATAAAATGACTAGAATAAGAGTTCCGATTGGAGAAATACTTGGTAGAACACTGTGTGAGTACTCCTGAAAGTTGCGCGGTGTTTGCGGATTTTTCAGGGTACCGTAACCAAAAACGTTTCTGTTTCTAGTCTTAAAAATTACCTGCACCAATCCACTTGTATAAGTTGGTGGAGACAAGTTTCCACCGACTTTCAACAGTTTTAAAACTCGAAAAATGACTAAATCCGCAAAATTGTAAAGAGCCCAGAAATTGGGTGCCCAGTAGGCATGGGTGAGGCCTCGGGAGACTGGGAAAAGGCGGTTGGCAATGTTTTGAAGGCCTTGGAATCCTGATGTGTAAAGGAATGGAGAGAGTGAGAAAAGGAAGGGGATGGACAGCGATAAGGCCAGTGGAATGGCTGAAATATACTTTTTTTAAATTAAAAAAAAAATTTTTGACTAACCTCTCGGCAAATTTTTCATTAGTTCTCCAACATTTTTGGAAATTTTGAAATAATTGATAAGATAATAAAAAACGTATCCGAGGGCGTAATAGACATAGATGTGCTTGAAGTTGAGCAGGATTGAGAAGAGGAGAGCGGCCTGAAATATCACTATTTAGGAAATTGATAACGAGAATTCTCAAAAAAAAATTTTCAATTTCAAATTTTTTTAAATTCAAGACTTACCACCAACAAGTTTCCCTTCTCTATAAAGTACACAGACAGTACTAAAAATGCAGTAAGCATTGAATTATATTGAAAATGAATCGAATCGATGAGGAGGAGTGCTTGGAGACACGTCAACAGAACGAAACAGGCTTGTCGGGCTTTCGGAGCAAGTTTCGGGGGGATTCTGGAGACGAGATCGGGCGAGTGGAACGAGTAGAGCGCGCAAGCGGCAATCTGCAACACATATTGACTTTGAAAAAGTCTCAACTTTCATCTTGGGCCCCTTGAAAAACACAAAAAAAACTCACATAAAACAAATCCGTAAAAATGACACTGGCTCTCTGAAAAACTAGGATTTCTCGCGACATTTTGGGTGTTTTTGAGGTTTCCAGGATTCCTTGGATTCTTAAAATAAATTGGTAAAGGAGTGTTTCTAAAGTTCCTACCACCGTACCCCAAAAAGTGTGCAACATGTGCCAAAGCGAATTCGAAAAACGCGAAGAACGGCGGGTAGTCGAGTGTCCATTCGGAGGTGGATTCAGTGTACCATTCGGCGATTCGATGGTTCCACGTGACTGCCATCCAGTTACGGTGCACCTGGACATATCAAAGATTACCATTAATTCAAAATGGATTGGTAACAACTTTTTTTCTGATTAAAAAAAAATTGTAAAAATAAAATCAGTTTTTTTTCACTTTTTTAGCACTGGAAAACTGGAAATTCAGAGACTACATTAAGAAAATAAAGTACGGTAACTTGTAAAACCTACAGTAACTTTCAAAAGCTACAGTAATATTAGCTCTCCTAGACCTACAGTATCTCTCGAACCGTACCTCGAAATCCGTGGAAGTGTACGTCGGAATGAGAAGACATTTGAGTCCGATCAGGATCGCCGACACGGTCAGAATCCATCGGAATTCGTCCATCTAGATTGTTTTTACATTTCCAAAAATTAGAAGAAATATTAGGTTAGTAGATATCTAAATTGAAGTGTTCCTACTGATGAATGGGCTCGAATTCAGATTTCACTTACACCAAAACATTTTTATTATCATCATTATTATTAAAAATTTAATAATAACAAATCCAAAAATGTTCGAAAAAGAAAAGAGTCAAATATGATAAAACCAACGTCAAGTGGAATATTGGGATGGCTGTATGCGGTGGGGGAGGAGGGGTAAAACGACAAACAAGTTTGGGGGGTTCAATAGAGTTTTGGGGGAAACAGCAATAAGAAAAAACGGAAGAAAATGGGCCCGAATTGAAGAAAAACCAGAAACGAGGTTATTGAAAGGGGGAAAAAGAGAGGGGAAACAAATAAATTATCACTACTTGTATCGGGGAGAAAAAGGCACTTTTGGTAGGTACGGTCCTGTATTCGGGGCGGCTGTGATTGTTGGGGGGACTAGGGAAGTGGAGCAATAAATAGAAGGGAACCATGAATTGCTGATGGGGGAAAGAGACATATATCAACAAGAAAAACACTAATAAATACAATTTTTAAGGGAAAAAGAAACGTTATGGGGGGTTTTTGGGAAATTTTGTGGATTTGACAAGTTGCTTCGAGTTTCTGGGTGGGCGGGCGTTGCTAGTTTGACGTTGGCTGTATCATATCCATCGTCTACCAGCGACGCGACGATCCCCAGGCTCCTCCGACGGCGGCAGTTGGTCCCGACGAGGCTCCCATGTCTGGGAACTGCTCAGAGCTTCCCAGATCGAGTTGCCATGGGGCTCCCTTCATCGAAACCTTGACTGGACCGGCGTTGTGACGAGCAGCAGCGGTCTCCTGATGACGTGGCGACATGAATTGAGTCTGGAAGATGGAGAGAATAGAATATTGCTGAAAATGACCAAGACAACTCACTCTCTCAACGTTGTCAGCCAAGAAATCCTCTTCCTCGTTGCGAAGGTGGTCGATGCAGTCGTACACGTCGTTCTCGTCCTTTCCGGCGATGACAACAAGGTTCGGGTCCTCGGCTCCTTGACGTGGCAGGCGGATCTCGACACGGAAGTCCTCCATGACCTTCTTGAGGTTCTTTCCACGCTGTCCGATGAGACGTGGGTGGTATCTCGAGTCGAGGCTGATCTCCTGAGTGAACATGGATCTCAGCTCGGAGATCATCTCCTCAATCTCAGCGGCGCAAGCCTTGGCCTTGTCCTCGTAACCCTGGATGGTGATAGACTCGTTGCCCTCCTCACGTGGCACATTGATGATTACTCCGAACTTGTCCTTCAGAGCCATGATCGTCGCTCCACGCTGTCCAATGATTTTCTGGTGGTAGTCAGTTGGCACGTTCAGAGTCATAGACCACTGCTTCAGCTTGCGGTCCTCAGCCTGAGCCTCGTACTCGCCGAGCTTCTCGCGGAGAGCCGCCAGAGCCTGATCGACATTGTCGACTTGTCCGGTGACGGTGATCTCCTCGCTAGAGTTGTCCTTCGGGATGGAGATGTTGACATCGTAGTCTTGCATGAGCTTGCGGACCTAGAACAGATAAAATAAATAGATTTGAACAATCGATTTTTCAAACTTACAGTCTCTCCTCCACGTCCAATGATGGATCTGTGCATGTCGACTGGCAGCTGAATGACCTTGGAAATTGGCACAAGTGCCAGAAGAGCCTCCTTGGCGTCCTCGACCTTGGTATCACGTCCAGAGATGGTGACCAAGTCACTTCCTTCGGCTCCTTCGTCACGATTGTTAGGGAAGCGGATCGAGACGTTGTACTTGGATTGAAGCTCGTGGATCTTGGCTCCACGTCCGGCGAGAAGTCCACGGTGGAACTGAGCTGGAATGGAGACGGTGTCGGAGATCTGCTTCTCGTAGTCCTCAACAATGTCCTCGATACGGGCACGAGCGGCCTCGACGCACTGCTTGGATCCACGGATGGAGACCTCGTTGGAGTCGGTTCCGTTCTTCGGGAAAGAGATGACGACTCCTCCGTTCTGCTCCTGGATCTCCTTGACAAGGGCGGCTCCACGGGCGAGGAAGTTCTTGTAGTACTTCTGATCGACCTCGATCTTGATGTCAACAGTCTCGGAAAGCTGCTTGATGGCTTCCTCCAGGGCAGCCTTGGCCTTTGGCACGTCTTCCTTCTTACCGAGCAAGTGAATAGTCTCCTTCTCTGCGTCTCCCTCCTTCGGGAACATGATGCGAACGTTGAGAGTGTCGCGGAGCTTGGCGATCTTGGATCCTCCCTTTCCAATAAGGAAACGATGGAACTCGGCCTTAGCCTTGACGGTGTCTTCAATGTAGTTCTCCTCCTTGTCCTTAGCGAGAGATGAGAGAAGAGCTACAGCCTTCTTGACGTCATCAGCTGGTCCACGGATGGAAACCTTGGTCGACTCGCTCTTCTCAGATGGGAACTTGATGTGCACTCCTCCGCACTCCTCTTCGATATCGGCGATGATACGACGTCCGTTTCCGAAGAAGCGGGTCTGCACCTTGGTCGGAATGTCGATTGTCTCCTCAGCAACGTTGGCAAGTTCCTCTTGGATCTTGTTGAGCTGGGCGACGGCCTTCTCAACGTTAGCTTGCTTTCCAGTGACAGTGATCTTTCCGTCGTCGGATCCAGCCTCTGGTAGGTCGATGCGAGTCTCGGTTTCGTCGCGGAGCTTGCGGATGCTGGCTCCTCCCTTGCCGACAATGTGCTTCAAGAACTCCTTGAAGATGGCCACAGTCTGCTGGTAGTTGTTCTCGGCCTGAAAATAAACAATAAAATTGAAGTTATTTGAGAAAGAAAACTCACAAAGTCCTTGGAGATAACAGTCAGCTTCTTGTAGACAGCGTCCACTTCAGCCTTGTCTCCACGGATGTTGACGACATCCGACTTCGACTTAGCATCTGGGAACACAATCGACACATTCGGGTGCGAGTCACGGATCACGGCGACCCCGGATCCCTTGGCTCCTATGATGAGCTTGTGGAGACGTTGTGGGATGATGATGTCCTTCGACTTCTCATTCTCGATTTTGGTGACGATGGCGCGGATCTCGGCGACAGCCTTCTTCACTCCGTCTTTCTTTCCCTCGACGACAATTTCGTCAGAGTTGGTCTCCTCGTTCGGGATGGTGATCTGGACACCAGTCTGATCCTTGATCTTCGAGATCAGAGATCCTCCGCGGCCAATGACATGACGATGGAGAGTTGGGTGAACCTTGACCTTTTCGATGGAGAGCTCAATCTGGAGACGAGCGACTTCCTTGCTCAATGGCTCGAAAGCTCCTTTGACCTCGGCTGGGGATCCCTCGAGAAAGATCTGGTTGGTGTCGGCGAACTCGATCTGCACGTTTCCGCGGTTTGGCACAAGGGCGGCCAGAGTGGCTCCCTTCGGTCCGATGAGATGCTTGTGCAGCCAGTTTGGAGCAGTGATCGACTGGGTGACGATGGAGGAAGCACGCTCGATGACGAGAGCCAGGGCTCCAGAGAGATCAGCGGCGTTTCCGAGCAGGGTGATCTGATCGGATCCAGACTCCTCGGATGGGACCTCGACGACGACTCCAGTCTTCTGAAGAACCTCGTGAATTCCGGATCGAGATTGTCCGACGATATAGCGATGCTGGGAGCGAGCAACTGGGACCGAGATCGACGAGACGTTCTTCTTCGACTCGACAATCTTACGAATCTCGGCGGCGGCGCGGAGCACTCCATCCTTCTCTCCAGTCACGGAGATAACTTCGTTGGTGGCGTGTGGTGGTGGAATGTTGATCTTGGCACCGGTCTCAAGGGTCAGACGATCGTAGGTCTCGTTGTATGGTCCACGAACGAACGGGATCAGATTCTTCGGGCAGACGATATGCTCGGTGGCGAGCTTCGCCTCACGCTCCGAAACGGCGAGGATATGAGCAGCGGCGCGCTGGATTCCCTCACGTGGTCCGGTGATGGTGATGATGGTCGATGGTCCATCACGCTGCGGGATCTGGATACGGCAGTTGGTCTCGGCTTCCAGGTTGCGGAGCAGAGATCCTTCCTTTCCGATCAGACGTCTGTGGTGCTCCTTTGGGATGTCAATCTCGCGGGAAGCCTGGGTCTGGAGATCGCGAACGATGCGAGCACGAGCTTCCTCAACCTTGGCACGTTCTCCCTTGACGACCACAGTCAGCTCTCCGTCCTTGGACTCACTCAGCTCGATTCTAGTCTCTAGAAAAAGAAAAACGTTGTAAAATACCAAAAACCATCTGATAGAACTCACTAGTAGCCTGAGCGATTTGCTGGGCCTTCTTCGACTCGTCCGAGGTGTTTCCAAAGCTCTTGTGCTTGTTGGAGCGTTCATCGGAAGCCAGACGGAAAGTAACAGACACGTCGGCCTTCGAGAGAGTCGGACGCGACCACACATTCGGCTTAGCAGCGACGGCGGTGCTTGGGGCGGCGGCTGGCAGAGTTGGGAAGTCGGCCTTGTAGTCAAAGTCGAGATGAGCGACGCCGGTGGTTGGGTCGACCTCGACTTGGGTGGTAGTCTCTTCTGAAAATAAATTCAGTAATGTTGGTGAAAATCGCAAATAATGTGCGTACCAATATGTCCGTTGTCCATGATTCGTGTTGTAGAGAAGGGTGGGCTGATCCGTGTCCGGGGTTCCGTGCGAAAAACAGTCAATCCGATCGGGGCGGCGGCTACGTGGTTGAGGCGGGGGGCTGGTTGGGGTTGTTGACCGAACTGGGGCAAGCGACAGTCCGAATCAAACAATACCTACAAAACTGAATGTTTGCTCGAGAACTAACCGAGTCAGGTGGAGGAGAAGAGGAAGGGAGCGATAAGTAGCGAAAAGGACAGCTGACCTGGTCTAGCCCTGGTCTGATCGGGAAGGGGAAATGTGAAAGTGGGGAATCGTCAGTTTTTGCTGAGTGTGTCTGACCAATCGATCTAGGCGCAGCTGTCCTAGATTTGCAAGAAAAAGAGAAATGGGGAGAAAGAGGTCTGGCGAGAAACTTCAGGGTTTGGGACTAAACCAAGTTCCGCAGAGATTCAAAACTGAACAGAAACAGATTCCCGAGGCCCGGTAGGAAGATAACTCTTAGGATCTTACGATCGACAAAAACAGTCAATTCTGGTCTCGATAACTCGAATATCGAGAAAAACTGGCCCGTCTGGTGGCTATAGGTCAGGGTCGGCCCTCGTACATTACGACACACATACCCCCACACAAACTGAGGCGATCGGAGAGGAGGAAGAGGACTCTATGCGTTGGCGACGGAGAGGAGGAGGGCGACCCGATCGACCGCAATGCGACTAACTACACAGTAAGAGGCGATTGGGGACAGTCCGCCCCGCGAGTCTGCATCGGAACGAGGGTCTTGTCTGCGTTTGTTCGTCTAGAGGGGATACGTGGGAAACGAGAACGCCAGAGCGGGCCGAGAGAGACGACGACGAAGGGACACACAAAAAACACATTGTGGCTCTTTTCTCTCTCTCCCTACACCCCCTTCATCTGAATTTGAGACACGATGACGTGGGATGATGAATGTAAATAAACATTTCGGAGCTTGGAGCAGAGCAAATTGAAGCAAACAGAGTAAATGGAGGGTTTAGAGAGCCAGAGGCATACTAATTACATCAAAACGTATGACGTTGATAGCGCGAAGTAGGTATTATGACGGAATGGAAAGTTTCGAATCCATTTTTTGAACTTTAGGATTCACCAGCCGGGCTGCGCCGGCTCCCGCCGCCACTTTTACACCTTTTTTTTCAATTTTCGAGCAAAGCAAAAAAGTTTTTGAGCGAAAGGGTTCGAACCCAAGACTGCAAAACTCAATGACAGACGCGTTACCGCCTGCGCCACCGCCGCTCTTGCCACTCTCTCGCGCACTGGCCGCCGGCGACCTGCCGCACAGAACACTGTGGGAAACAGGAAAAGTGCTCCAGAGTAGGGCATTTTCATTCAATCGCTTAGAAATTTTACGTGCATCATCCGGTCAGCATACATTACCTCTCTGCAAAAAATGGGCTCAAACGGCCCAGTCATCTCTGAGAAAACGCTGCGGACAGACATACCGACACACAGATGGACAGACTTTGTCCGTTAGTAATAGTAAGATTAGGAATCTTATGACAGCGACAACTAGATAGCGAAGCCTGACCTAGTTAGTAAAAAAAAGTTGATCAACGGGTCAGGGACGACCTCATATCTCAATCTTTTTGCAATGTCGGATAGCATTCTTGCCCAATTGGATAGAATCTCCACACAAAAAGAAGACCGAATGACGGTGCTAGTAGTCGGTAGATTGGGGGAAGATTGAGATTCTAATGACTGATAGGTACACGCGTAGAGAGCTATTCTCGACAGGTGAAGGACATTGCTTGATAATACCAACTGATAAGGAGCCTGAAGACCGACGAAAGGGCTGATGGACTTCGATTTCCGACTGAAAACCAACCCGATTGGCCAACACCGCAACGGCCGCATCAATAATAAAATCGTTGCGGGGAAATAGGGTGTGTGTGTGTCGTGGAACTGCAAACTTTTGCAAGAGGCATACTGTATCACTTGGTTAGTCGGTCGATTGACGGGGAAACCGAAAGCAGAGAAAAAGAGAGACGGCGGGAGTGGAAAAAAACAAAAAAAAAGGCAGAGAAAAGCTATTTTCATGCTTTTCTGAGTGACATTTCAGCCGACCCGCGGGTCCGCTGAGCAACGGACATTTTTGCAGAGTGAGGCGGAGTTTGACGACGAAAAACGTAAGGAAATGCAAAATATGCTGGTTGTGAATGACAACATCGCGAGATTCGAGGAATCGTTGCGGCTGCTGATTGAAAAATAGCAATTTTTGTTTGAAATTACGAGAAACTAGCAGAAACTTCCGACAAGAACTTGAATTTGTTTATAAATTTGAAAATTCAAGGTTTCTTGCCTGTCTTTTCATCAAGACACGGTTTCTCACATCTACAAAAGCTGTATTTCCACGAAAAACCTTTAGAAAAAACAGGGAAATCGCTGAAAATTTGAATTTCCGCTGGCAAAAGATTTCCCCATTTCGAAATTCGTAGGAAAACACGCAACCCCGGGGTTATCTGGGCCAATTTGCAGAGAGTTACACATGGTTCTGGTGTAGTTTTTGCCAAAAATGACGAAAATCTAGTCAAAACGGCGAAATTCGGCCGGTAAAACATTGAAAATGACAGAAAACGGCGGGGAGAACAGTTCCAACGGAGCAAATTTGCCACGCAGCAAGTGGTTAAAGGCGCACGGGTACGGTAACACTCGTTTCAGCTGTGTCGATTTTTTCAATTAATTTCCTCCGTTTTTTCGTGTTTTTTGATGAAAAACAGGGGTTTTTGAAGGTTTTTCACCAATTTTGTTGCAAAATTCAGCGAAAAATCGATTTTTCTACTCGAAAATGTTATTATTTCGCGAAAAACCTTGGTTTTCACGAGCGGAACAGCTAAAAGTTGAGCTTTGTTATGAATTGTTTTGAATATTGAATTGAAATCGGGTTCTCGGGCTGTTTGCGCATATTTCTTATGTCGAATAATGATAGTTATTGATTTTTAGCATGGATTCAAACAAAATTCGCAATCCCTATCACGGAATCGATGATTTGCAGTCAGATTTTGGAGATGAAGTCGTCGAAACGTCGAGGAAAAAGCGAAAGAACGATTTTATGGAGACAGAGTTGCCGCGACAAGTTATTTTTCAAAAAACAATGCAGAAAAATGAAAGTTTTCCGTTCAGGAGCCGAAAAAAAGACGAAATGAGGGGAGAGCCGATTTCGAGGAGGAGCACGGGCGAATGCATCGGTGAGGATCTAATAAATGGAAAACCTTCTCGAACTGGAAAATATTAAAGACGAATGGCGAAGATGATGTCAATGAACGCTTACGATCGTCATAAAGAAATGATCAATCTCTACTATCTCTCCTATCCGGGATCCACGAAACTGCTGAATCGGACTGTTCAAAATGAGAAAACAGATTATGATGTGCTCAAAGAGCATCATAAGTTTGTCTGGAACCCGGAAGATGAGCAGGGATCGGCGGAGACATGGGAAAAGCGGATGGCGAAGAAATACTATGAGAAGTTGTTCAAAGGTATGAGAACTTCAGAAAAAAAAATTTCCAACTGTTTTTCTTTAGAATACTGCATTGTGGACCTGTCAATGTACAAAACGAACAAGATCGGAATGCGTTGGCGGACAGAAACCGAGGTGAAAAACGGAAAAGGACAGTTGGAGTGTGGAGCCAGAAAGTGTCAAGAAACCGCCGGTCTGGCTAGTTGGGAAGTCAATTTCGCTTACAAAGAAGATAATCGTACCAAAAACACGTTGGTCAAAGCCAGATTATGCTCGAAATGCTCGGAAAAGCTCAACTATGGAAGCCAGAAACGACAGGTGAAACAGAAAAAACGAGCGGTTCGAAAATGGGAGAAGGCGAGGAAAAGGAAAGACTCAGAGAAGGAAGAGGATGTGAAGGAAGAGGAAAAAGAGGATTTGGAGAAGAAGGAAAAAAGGAAAGATGGTAAATGCTTGTTTTTGATTAAAAATTCCACCAAAAATTTCAAAAAAACATTGGTGAGCAAATTTGCTTCATTCCAGAACCCTCGACATCAACTCTCTCGGCATCCACAGACATCTGGGAAGGTCCAGCTCCAACAGAAACAGAGAAAACTGTCGACGAGGAGATTGATGAATTTTTGGATGATCTGTTTTTGTAAAAATTGTAAAACTTCAAATAAAAAATCGTACTAATAAAAAAAACATGTGTCAGCCAATCCTTCATTCCATACAAAAATTATAAAAATCCTTATTTCAATCCTTCAATTTGTAATACGAATTGCTTCTTGTTTTAGTCAGGTCGGTCGACCGATTGATCACTTTCTGTCCTTCTCCTCGACACGATCATGCCACAAATCTTGGTTCTGACGTTCGTTGTTCACTGAAAAAAACAAAGAACTTGACCATTTCTAATCTCCTTTTCTCTCAGTTTCCAATTGAAAAATCTAATTAAAATGGTCAAACCCGCCGGAAACCGCCCACTAACCCAGTGCCTCGGAGATCTTCTCAGTAAGTTCACGATGCTCTTCGGCCGACGACGAACGGCTTTTTCTGCCGGCAGAAACCGAAGAAACAGGACGGTTTTCATCCGAAAAACGAACACATTTCGACGAGTGAATCGGCGACGCCGTCGATGATGAGAGACGACGTTTTCGTGGAGAGTTGATTCCTGGAAAATTGATTGTTAACAGTTTTTATTTGTTGGGTATGTGCATCTGATGTCGTTAGAGAGAGGATTCAAATTCTAAAAAAATTCCAAAATACTAATTTGGGGGTTCAAAAGTGCTTTCAAAATGTCCATTATCAAAAACTGACAAAAAACTGCAAATGGGTTTGATAGTCTCTTACCCGGAGTATGTCTTCTCATCGGAGTCGGTGGAATCGGAGCCATCGGCTTCAAAAGTTTGGAGCAGAGCTCCGGACCGGCATTCATCAGGGAGACAGCGACAAAGGGAACTCCGTCGACTGACATGGAGAACGCGTCAAAATCGGAGGCGGACGAGGAGTAGGTGGAGAGGAAGGTACGCACGTGTTCTTTGGCAACCGGATCTTTGATCATCTTGAAATCGCCGATGGGACGACGAAGAGAGCCTCTCTTCTTCTTCTTCTTCAAAATGCTCTTTTGAGATCCTTTCGAACTTCTAGAAGACGCTCTAGAAGAGGCCGACGACGAGCGAAGTCTTCTGGAACGACGACGGATCGATGGATCGGATGCAGGACGTCTTCTGAAGATTCTCGAGAGTTTCGAGTCCGAGTTAGTGCCCGGGGAGAGGTACGAGTCGAGGCGGGACGAGTGGGCGGTGGAGCCACCGGAGCTAGAGCGGGAAGTCATGCTGGAGCCAAGGGAGCTCAGCGAGCTATAGCCACTGGATGGAGTGGTGAGTCTCGAACTCTGGAAATTGTTGACTTTCTAGAGAATTAGTTGGTGGTTTTTGTGTTCTGCTATTAGGTGGGTAAATAAGTGCATTTTTTCAATGGTTCTCGATAGTGAACTGAGCTAAAAGTGTGAAATTTGGCCATCAAATAGGACATTCATCTAAACGCTCACTGGTTGAATAGCATCCCAGTTTTCTCAGACTTTTTTTACATGATAGGTTAGAAAACAGATGCCTCAGATTTCCCTCACTCACGTCCGTTCCATCATCATCAGTTTCGATTCGAGAAGGTGTCATTGGAAAGTTAGTTTTGAAAATTCCGCTGACCAAGTGGGGAGAGAAAATGAGTAATAATTGGTTTTGTTTTTCGAAGATTTGCAAGGTTCCAGATTAGACGAAAACAGTACACGTGGCAAAACGAAACGTGCAAAATTGGAATTAAAATTCAGGGGTTCACGTTTATTTCAGGGTTTTTTAAGCCGTTTTGCACTTTTTATGATGTCAATAAAGAGATTTTGGCACGCTGATCACGAATCTGTATTGCATTTGTCCTGAAAACGCTTTCTAAAAGATCACTTTTGGGCCCTCAGGGTGTCAAAAAAGCCCAAAATCGGCAGACCGAGAATGGGCAAAAAACGAAATCGGTTTTGCCATTTTTTTCTCGGAAATTCCAAATATTTTCAGCAATTTCAGCATACTAAAACAAGTCAAAACTGAAATTGTTGTTTTGTGACTTGCTCCAGGTCAGGAAACTTTGAGGGTTTTCAAGGACAACAATGTGAAAATTTGAAGAAACATTTGGAGGGGGAATCATAAAACATTGCAAGGGAATTGGGATATAAAGCAACGGTTTATGGTGCAGTTTGTCCACTTTTTCAGATTGAAAAAAAACCAAATAAAAAATAAAAAAAGTTGACCGGATTATCCATTATCCGCTTTGTAGGTACTACCAGTGAAATGTTTGTTGGTCTGTTGGTTCTAATGTTTTTTATTGATTTTTCAAATCTTTTCCTGTTAATTTGACTCTTTTTCGGTAGCAATTTGATACCAGAACACTGTTTTCTGATACCTGGACATTTGCCTTTTCACTAACACTGTGGCATCGAAAGTAGGTCAATCCTTATAGTAAATACAGACATAAAAAACATTAGTTCGGTTACCAGAACACAGATTTTTCTATTTAAAGTTAAGATTATTGAAAAAATTTAGAAAGCGATTCACTAGACACATACAACACAAAGCCGTGACAGTTCTCTACTTTCAAAGAGTGGAGTAGAAGTTTTGCGTTATATCTCAAGAATCATAAGAGATTTCAAAAAGTTGTCAACTACAAAAACGATCCTTATAAAATTTCCTACAATGTTGCCTTTGACAATTTCAAATACCTCGTTTGGTTCTCAAGATAACTCCAAAACCAGTAAAAATAACAAAACCACATTTGCTCTCTATGATCTGTACTGTTCTTTGGTGTTCATTTTCCAGACAGTGTCAATCCGTAAAAATTTTGACATAATCGACCAAAATCTATATTTTTACCACTATCATTGCCCATTTTACACCTCTTTTATTGTTCTCCGTGCCATTCGAAAATTCCGAATTTTCTTATCACTTAAAAATTTTTTAAGAGTCAATGTCAGTAATTGTTCAAATGTGGCTGCTACAAGCGCCCCGGGAGCTGTATCTCGGTTCTTTTTGTTTCAAACATTCTGAAATTTTGGATTTATAGTAAACCAAACCCAAGGAACAAGATTTTAACAACAAAATTTTCTTATCAGTTATCACCACTGATAAAATTTCAAAACTTCAGTAGATCATAACTTTTTTCAAAGTTGATATTTTTTGAAGTTCTTTTTTTTGATCAATAGATAATTGCATTGACTTTATTTTTGCAGTTGACACTTTATTTTTATCGTTTTTGTAAACAAAGTTTTTCAAAAGTTGAATTTTTCAAACCGTGATTTCACATGAAAGGACCCCCTTTGTCACACTCAAAAACATTTTTAAAATGTAGCCCATACCTTTTTACATTATAATTAGTAACTGCGATTTAACAAAAACGGCATTTATAGGAGTTCTAAAAAAAAGTTTGCAGTCACTCAAAAAATATTGAAAACCTAAATCCTTCATTTTTTGTTTAAATTTTTTTTGAAAAACGGAAATCGATAGTTCATTCCTCGCTGATCATTTTTCTAGTTGACCATTTTTTAATATCTCTTCTCGTTCTCGAGTTATAGACGTTTTCCCAAGACACACCCAAAGATTGGGCGCGGAGGTCGGCGGCCGGCCGACCGCCGACCCGAAATTTTGGTCAAAAGTGGCACTCACTTTTTTGACTGTATCTCGGCGGGCAGGCTTTCAATTAAAAAGTAGTCAACTACTAAAATGATTCTCATAAAATGTTCTACAAGAAAATGTAGTTCACTCAAACTAATAAAATCAAACAGATTTTTGAGCAACAAGTTTGCCAAGCACATTTTTGAATTGATAAGATTACGTCAGTTCATTAGTTCAGTTGTTAAAAATAACATTTTCTTATAGCAAATTTTATGAGGATCATTTTAGTAGTTGACTATTTTTTAATTGAAAGCCTGCCCGCCGAGATACAGTCAAAAAAGTGAGTGCAACTTTTGATCGAAATTTCGCATCTGCGGTCGGCCGGCCGCCGACCCCCGCGCCCAATCTTTGGGTGTGTCTTGGGAAAACGTCTATAACTCGTTATCAGTGGTGATAACTGATAAGAAAATTTTGTTGTTAAAATCTTGTTCCTTGGGTTTGGTTTACTATAAATCCAAAATTTCAGAATGTTTGAAACAAAATGAACCGAGATACAGCTCCCGGGGCGCTTGTAGCAGCCACATTAAAAAAATTTAAAAAATTACAGACATCGACTCTTAATCAGTTTTGGTACTCTAGATGTTGCGATTTTTGAACATTCTACTTGGAATTTTTGCAATTTGTATCGCTCAAAACACTTCTGCAGCCAATTTGAAACTTCAATTCGTCACAGCTGTAAGTACAGTAACCCCCGACTACAGTAACCCAACTGTTGTTTAATCAATCGGTCTCAAGTTTTTTAGTTCTATTCGATACATATTCTCAGATTTGGCGTCATGGTGACCGAGCGGCTTTAAAAGATTTATACCCGATTTCTGAGGCAAATTGGACGTTTGGAGGTGGTGGATTTGGAGAATTGACTCCGATTGGGATGAATCAAATGGTGACATTGGGAGGGATGTTGAGGAAGAGATATGTCGACGGAATGGAGTTTTTAAACACGAGATATGCTCAAAGAGAAGTCAGTTTTATTGGAAATCAGAAAACCATCAGAAAACCAAATTTTGCAAAACATAGCCAACCAACCAAACTTGCGATTTTCAAATTGAAAACATGTTTTCCATTTTTGACAATCTTACAGGTCCATATTCGCTCAACAGACGTCAATCGGACCATTCTTTCCGCCATGTCTCTAGTGTACGGCTTGTTTCCAGCTGGCGCGTGGAACATTCAAGGTTTGTACTTTTTCATACAAATTTCCAATTGTTTTTCTCATAATAAAAGCAATGGTTTGAGGCGTTGACTATCCAACAAGTGCAAATTGGCAACAAGGTTTCACATTTGTACCAATCCACGTGGATGGGGATGAGCATTGTGATGTGAATCAAAACTGTCAAAAGTGCCCGAGAATGGATGAATTGGAAAAGGAAATGAGGAAAATAACAGAGTATCAGAAAGCCAGTGTCAAAGTGAGCGAAAAAAACAAAGTTATAACCGTTCATTCGCACATCTTCCCGTTTTCCAGATGCTCGCCCTCAACCAACAAGTAGCCGCTTATTACAATGTCACAGAAAACATTGAAACATTTTATTGGTATCCAGACACTTGGAAATGTCAACGAAACTGGTTTAATGACACTTTGTACAAAGATTTGTCTTGGTATAATGAGGATTTATACCTTGAATCTCAAGAGACTTTTGCTCCTCTGAAGAGATACCAATTGGGTCAATTTGGTGAGTTAGACATGAGAAATACGTTTAAAAAACGTGAAAATTAAGTGAAAGTAGCTCTAAAGTTTTCCAGAAAACGACACAAAAATCGACGGAATCGATATTGGTCTTGAGATGAAAATTTTGAAAGTCGGACCTTTGATAAATGAGATTTACATGAGGGCTCAGGAAAAATTGGATTGTGTGAAGGACTTAGAGAATTGTACAAGTTATTCAAAGGATTTGAAGTTTTATGGTTATTCATCGGTCAGTTTTTTTCGAAAAAAATGTGGAAAAAAAAACATTTTGGAAATTATTCTGAACGCTCAATGGCTAAAGGCATCACTCAACTTTCAGTTTTGACCATCCAATTTTCATTCGAAACGTACATAACTTTTCGGGTTTTTCGATCATTTTGTTTTCCAGCACGACAACATTGTCTACGGTCTCGTGGTAGCCCTAGGCCTCCAAGACATGTGCAAATCAATTGATGGCTGGCCCGAATATTCATCTACCATCGTTTTCGAATTCTACAGTAACCCAGAAAGTTTAGAGCAGTTTTTCAAAATTCTCTACCGCGATAATTCGAATTCGGAGCTGGCAGATGTGACTGAAATGGTTTCGGTGTGCAATGGAGCGCAGTTTTGCGAGATGCAAAATTTGCAGAATGTGGCGGATTATTATAAACCTAAACCTGATTTTCAGACGGTTAGTTTGAAATTTTTTGAAATATAAAAAAATTTCAGATCAATTTTTCATTTTTTTTCCAGCTCTGCCAAACTTCCCTGGACCAGTCCAAAGCGGGAAACTCGGATTTAACAAATCAAATTGTTTTACAAATTTTATCGATCTCTCTATTATTATCTCTGTAACTTCACCTTCCGAAAATGGTCACCATCATTCTTATTATATGAAATATGTTAATTTAAAGTTGAAATTTAAAACACTATTTGAGAAGTGTCAACAATGGCCATTGGCTTACGGACCGAAGCCGAAATGTTTTTAATAGTAAGAATGGGGTGATGTCACAACCAGGTACCTACTCGAATGAACATC
>LR537596.1:2944-33924 GCA_900883565.2 Caenorhabditis panamensis
GCTCCATAGAAGCATGGACACCCAAAACAACAATGACTGACTGAGAAGAAGGACGTTGCTTGAAGAAAATCGATAAACTCAGGGGAACAACGCTGCGCATGATCAATACCACTCATTATCGGGGAGAGTGCGTGCAGACCGAGGAGGGTGCAGACATGAGAGGGGAGGGGTGGACGCAGGGTTATGTATTGACGATCGAGATCGATACCTGGGCTATTGACCGCAGTCACAAAAGTTTCGAAATGATTGTTGATACTCATATCACTGGATAGCTGAGCTTTTCCTGATTAAGAAGGTCGGTTTAATTGCCCAAGTTGAGGTACGACCGAGTTGTAGCCCATAGAAAGTTGGCATTTGCTTCACCGAATAACCCTACTTAATAATCCCCGCCGCCGCAGCTAGCGTATTTTTTTACACACCGTGTTCCGGAGTTGAAGGTGGGCCTGTTCATTTCATGCGTATAAAGAAGTGCTCAATCCAAGATATCAACTGCCTCATCACTCTCATCAACAGCTGGACTGTTCTCAAGAAATGAAATTATATCAAGAATAGGTGTGAAAACAGTGGAAAATAAGCATGGCAAACTTCCCGTGTCTCGATCGAAAGTTGTCTGAACAACATTTCTTGCTTGCATGTTTTTTACAGGCGCGTTTTTCTTTGATGACGCAATGGTCTTTCCGGGTTCTATAAACGGTGGGCCTGGTAGGACACTGGAAAAATCGTAACCAAGGATGGATACTTCATCTTGCATGTGGGAAATAGTCATGGAATCGAGGTTTCGAAGGCGTTTGAGCAATTCGACGCGGTTAGCGGAGTGACGGGTGATTCGTTTACCGTCAGGGTTGCACTGTAACTTTCAGTGATCAAAAAACACTTCTAGTGTGGGGAAATGTCCATCAAACTCACATGAAGTCGCCGAGTTAGAGTGTAGGAACCATCTACCATCCAGTTCCAAACATTCCAGGAGCGCTTAGCATGATTATTTTCGGGAATAGTACCATCTCTGGAAAAAACGTGGTTTTGTTGTGTTTTGATACCATTTTTTGTTTACCTTAAAAGATCTACCATACTTGCTCCAGAAGAGTGAGATGCAGTACTCTCATTAACGTTGGTTGTTTCTCTTTATGAACATTTCTAATTGGCACGCCGAGTAAGATTCTTCGTCCCCCTGCTTTTACTTCAACCTCTCCTCAAAGGCTTTCCAAATCTTTTCCATCGATTTACTGCGCTGGTTTGGGATTATTTCAAACACTGTTTTTGCTGCCACCACCAGATAGTGCGACTCCAGCATCGAGATCATCTAGCTGTCGGATCGATTTATTCCACTGTACTTGGCATTGAAACAACGAGAGAAATCTTTGAATGAGTCTTTCTTGTCGAATGGTTCCGGGTCGGGAAGCGCATTTGCCCTCATCACTAGCGCAATCTTCTCGTTTGCTTCAGTCATCTGTCCCAACACGCGAAATGTCAGTGCTTCCTGTTCGCTGCACACTGTTTCCGTACTCCTTCCTTCTTTTTTCCCATTCTGCTACTCTCTCGGCTGCTTCTTCCCTTTTCCAATTGACAAAGACTCACCGGTCTTGCTGTCGAGCTCTGCCTTGTCCTCCTCGTTTACAAAACCTTAACGTTTATTCTGGATAACGTAACGGCACACGTCTCATTGTTTAACAATTCAGCCAAAGGATGCGAGGAAATGAGAACCGGTCATCATTCCCCATATCGGAAGCACTTTGAAAACGTTTGCGCGGTTGCAACATGTTTCCAACAAATTGATTTTAGGTGAGTCCTCTCAGTCAAGATTTCCTGTTTTGGCTTTTCTGGTTATCATGACTTCGTTGAGTATTTTCAAAGGAAACACAATCAGTAGCATTTTGTAGAAAGAAACAGTCATAATAAACCTCCTAATTGTTCATTAGGTGAAGTTTTTCTCAAAAAAAATGACAGTGGTTTTGAGTACTGTTGGCAGAAAGGTACATCGTTTTAGTATTTCAATTGAATACCAATTTTTGCAATTTTCACAATAAAACACTGTTTCACAAAGAAGTTATTTATTCGTTTCTATGATAAAACACATTGAGCCATTGATCACAATTAAGCACAGTAAAAAACAATCTGAGAAATTGGAAACTTTTGCTTTGGGAAGGAGGTGTGGAGTGGCATATGTCAGACGGCAAAAACTTTAAAGTGGACAGTCGATTTAGGCAAGGGATCAGGTAAAATGTGGAAAGAAGCAAACGAAAGGAAAGCAGAACAACATAATGGGATAGACTGAGAATAACCATCTACTGATAACTGAAAGTGTGTTGGAATACGGGGAGAAGTGACATTATCTGCATTGGGACAAAGTCTCAAGAACAGATAAAATGCAATATGTGTAAACGCGAGAACAATGTGGTGGAACGACAATAATGGTCATTGTGTTGGGCGGTCACGTCTCCAGAACTTCTTGTCGATGAACAACTTCGACTGATCCTCCAGGGAATGTCTCGCCTTCGAGTTGAGTTTCTGAAATCAAATAGATGTTCCGAACTCCAGCTTTCTGAATTCTTACTTTGACCGCTTCCGCGGTGTACGACTTGTATCCCGGGCCACACAACGATCGCAAATTGACCTGCTCGAAAGTAGTGGAATTCTCTTTGAGGGCGAACAACTGAGTCGGTGACAGTTTGGTCCGGCGGCCCGCTTTCTCCAGTTGACTGAAAGAAATATTAAAACGTCGGTTGCTTTCATCTCTGTCTTCTACCTTGCAACCAACAGGTTCAGAGCAGTTATGCTGCTGGTAGCTCGAGTCGGGGCGCGTCCAAGCAAAACATGGTCGACTGGCTGTAAGAAAGATTATGTTATATTTGAAGCAAAGCGGAGAAAAAACTCACGTCAAGGCGGTTTTTGGCAATATTGCCCTGCCTAGCGCGCTGGAAGTACTCGGAATCCGACACAAGTGTCTCGATGTCCCGATTCAGACTGCTGGTAACTCCAATATCGAAAGTCACGACGTACTTCGTCGGTTTGACGTCAAAGCCAATGGGGAACGCCGCAAGTGGGGACACGTCGAACGGGTTGAAGTTCAGGAGGCTGTAACCTACATTAAAGAAAAAAAGCAACGATAAACTCACCTAAACATTGTCAAGCACTCGATAATGACGTCCCTTGTCGGATTTTCAGGATCATTACACGGAACATTGAACACCGACCATGATTGACGACCAGGACTGGAAATTTGAGGTTCACACAACTGGAACCTTGAATCTTTAACTCACAGATGCTCCATCAACCGGCGTTTCTTCATTGGGGGCTGATAGGGGATGACGTCTTGGAGGGAAGTAAGACGGACCAAACGAATTGGTGGCGCCACTTCGCCTTCTTGTCCTACCACAATCGGATCGTGCACCACATGCTCCCGAACATCAACCGTTACTTCGTTTGGAGTCACAAGAACCATTTCTTGGGGAGCACTCTGCTGAAGTGCGGCGATGGTGTTCAAAGAAGCTCCATCATCGACCGCCAGACTCTCGTTATCATCCAACTCCACGGCTCCAGGTAGCTGCATATCTCCGAGTTGTTGACTCAAGTCGACACGATCGGCGGGAACGACGGGGGTTGTGTCAACCTCTGCAGGACGAGCTTCTCCTTGTTCCACGACAAGCTCCTCATCGATTTGAGCGAGCTCTTCCTGGTGTTCTACAGGCGCCAGCGAGTGAGCAAAGGCAATCATCATATATCTGAAATCACAAAGTCAGAATTTCAAATCGAATGAAATTTGAAAAAAAAACTCACAGGTTTCCTGGGACTGAGTTCACGTTGTACTCCTTGGCTTCCACTATATCCCCGATCACAGCCCGCATTGCGCGTAAACGGGTGATCTCGTCAATGTCCACCATATCCACATCTTCATTTCCTCCATCGTCAGGATCTTCTTGCTGTTGCTGTTCATGTGCCAATTGATCATCATCTTGCGGTTCCGCAACCTCTTCTTCTCCGATATCAGGCTCCGCCTTGACACCAACCTCGCCATCTCCACGTCCACCAACTCCTGCATCTTGAGCTTCCTCTTCGTCGCCGGTTTCTTGTCCGTCTTCTTCGTCAACAGCTACCGCTTCATCATTCTCATCCATATCCGATTCGTCCAAATCCTCCAAAATCACTGGGCGACGTCGACGATTGTTCTTTTTCGACTCTCTCGCCACTTTCTTTTCGGCTTTCTCGACTTTCTTCGTGTGCGGGTTGACGAAAGGCAGGATCTCGACGGAGAATCTGGAAAATGTTGATTAATTGGATTCGTTTTTTTTTTCAATTTGTTCGAAAACTGCCAGCGCTAAGAACTTTTGTTTCCAAATTTCACAAAAACTTAACAATTCCAATTTTCCTAGAACACTAGTAGATACTCACTTGAATTTGGCGACTGCTTTGTAGTTGTCCTCCAGAGCCTTGAACGACTCGACTTCGGCACTGGCCAAATCGAACAGTCGTTCGTACTCCTCATCGTAGTTGAACGGCGGATGCGAGGGATCCATGGCCATCTGTTTGAGGTACTCGTTGACCTCCTTCCTCAGTCGATTCGACTCCATTCTCGCCCGTCGCTGTTTCTTCTGCTCCTCGCTCAACGGTCCTCTACGAGTCATTTTCACAACTTATATTTTTTACGCGTTTTGTACCCTGAAAAAACGGCAAATGTTAAATGCTAGTACGAAAGATACGGATGAGAAAACGGGGAAATCAGCGAGAAGTGCAAACAGATTGATAAGAGAAGTTGTGGGTGGGAAAAAAGAAAAAAGTGATGAGTTCAAGGGTCCAACATTTACTTCCCAAAAAAGTTTTATGAATCTGAGAAAATGAGAAAATGGTTTCAGTTTTGCCGTTTTTGGCCGAAAAAACGGAGAAAACAAGCAATGCGATGACCTAATATCTTCTTTTTGACGAGTGCTGATCAACTATACGTTATAGCGCAGATGCGAGACAGAAACACGCAGAATAAGGCGGAAAGTTGGACAAAATCATGCACAAAGACCAAAAGGTGGACTATCGCATTGTCAATGGGTTTCGGGCGCAAGAAAAGTTCTTTCCGCATCAATCGAAAAGTTCTGCATCGGAAAACATGAACACACAATGCGTCACAACTACCCGGACATTCATATCACGATTTTGCCGTTCTTGCATGGTTTCAGAATCCAATTTCCAAAACCTTCTCTGTTGTATTTTGAATTTTTCGAATCAATCTGACGCTCATTAGACATTTGGCATCACTTTTCGCCCCGCCATTTCCGAAAGAAAGCAGTTTTTGAGCGCAGCGACAGAGCCGCAGATGTGGTGACGGGTGTAGGCATCCAAACGTTCAGAAATTTGTTTTTGGAAACTTATAAGAGACGTGTGCATCTTTCAAATTGAACCATACACATCAAAACTTCGCTTGGTTTTCACTATAGCCATTTCCACATCAATTCTTATTCTTCTTTGAGACTTTGAGGAGATTTGAGATACTTTGTGCCGGTTTTAAAACAACCAGTCTTACTATTCCCAAGTTACTCTAGATCGAGAATTCCCGGGTAATCGTGACGCATTTTGTAGAGTTCATTGAAGCGATCTTTTTGTGAAATATGAGTGAGAATCTTGCAATGAAGGAAAGTGAGGAATGAAGGGATGTAGTGAAAAGAAAAACGGGTATGGAGCACCAATAAGAGATGAGAGAAAGAGAGAGAGCAGAGGAGATGCTATGCGCTGTAAGTTTCGAGCAAAGTTGTTGTTGTCTTTTCTCCGAAAAGATAGAAATCAAAAGTTCAGGAAGATGGTAACTGGAGCGCCATCCACAAAAGGTCTTTCTAGGTTTTCCGAAAAGTAATGGCACGCGGAGTTCAAGTAAATTTGTTTTGGCTTGTTTTGGATAATGTGAATAAGTGGGAAGTGGTGATACATAGCGCAAATGTTGTGAAATGATTTGGTTTCTGTTCTATGGAATACAAAAACATAGAGAGAAGGTTTGTGTAGGAGTTTGTCTAGCAATGGCGCACAGAGGTATCATAGGAAAGAGCAGAGAAAGAGAAGAAAGAGAAGAGAAAACATGAAAATTGATGATTTTTAGTATTCCAGGTTTGCTAAAGAAGTCATTGGTACCAGTATCCTTTTTTTCGCCGCGCAATACAAAGAGCAGGTTCTTCTGAGTTTGTACCTAGCAATGGCACTCAAATGAATCATACTAGAAAAGCGGATATAAAATGCGCTGTCCCCTCATCCAAGGAACAGTTGGAGAAAAGATATGATTTGATGGCGCTGTCAAGTGACACTCAAAAGGCGGTGCGCAACAAACCGACGGCCGGGGAGCGAGAACTGGACTGAGCGAAACGGGCAGTCGTCGTCGTCGTTCCCTCGACACACGACAAATGCAAGAGAGTGCGCGAGAAGAGGAGACGTAGAGATAGATCATTCTCAACGGTCCACGTTTGCAACATTTGTCATCACACCCGTTACCCTCTTTCTCTGCCGCAGAGGACAGAGACGCAGAGGAACAACGTCCGTGCACTCTAACGCACTCCGCAAGTGCGCCCCACCGGAATTGACCCTCTCATTGGCGCCAGAATTCAGTCACGGCCTTCTCGAACCCTCTTTTCGCTCATTCTTGATGTTTTTCTCCGTGCCGATCGGTCGGTTGTCTTCTCGCTGCGTTTCGCTGTCATTTTTCGTTGAAATTCTCCAAATTTTTCCGCGTTTTCGTTCTGTTTCTGTTGATTGCTGCTAATTTCAGTTGAAATCACATGTGCTTCATGTGATTCCGTTTTTTTTCCAATCGTTGCGCAAAGAAAATTCATGGAAAATTATTGATTAGATGAGTGCGCGTTCAAAAACGGAAATTATCTTATCTCTCTTGCTTTTTTCCTCTCAATTTGTTGTCCTCTCTCTTTTCCAGTATTCTCGTACCACTTATCAAATCTTTCAGGTAATATACAACCGTCGCCGTACATCTTCCAACGACAGCACACCACTGCTCCACGATCAGACCAACGATGGCTACAAATCTGTGCCGACCAATCAGCCCATCCTCAAGATCCCATCAATCGTCTGAAAGTTGTTCGTGATGTTCAAGTGGGATGTGATCACCGCAATGATCGTCAAGTTCCTTTTGGAAATCCTCTTTTTCTGCAACCCAATGCTCCTCAAGTCGCTGATCCGATTCACAGAGCAGCTGGAAAGACCGATGTGGCAAGGAGTCGCTTTGCCTTTCACCATGTTCATTTTGGCGGAGTTGTCATCGATCCTTCTCTCACACTAGTTCTACCTGATGAACAGCGTTGGAACTTGCGTTCAGACATGCCTAACAGCTGCTGTCTACAGAAAGGTACTTTGTTTCAATTCAAAATGGGGAGAATAGTTTCACTTTTCAGGCACTCCGTTTGTCAAACGCTGCTCGTCGTAAGAAGACCGTCGGAGAGATCGTCAACTTGATGGCCATCGACATCGATCAATTCCAGCAGATCTCTCCCCAAACGATGCGATACTGGTCGAACCCGTTCCAAATCGGACTCGCTCTGTTCCTGCTTTACGAACAAATTGGAGTTTCGGTCTTCAGTGGAGTCGGCGTCATGGTTCTTTTGTTCCCAGTCAACTTTTTGATCACCATGGTCACGAAAGTGGCAGATTGCTCAAATGTGCTACAAGGACGAGAGGACTAAAATGGTGAACGAGGTGCATAATGGAATCAAGATCATCAAGTTGTACGCTTGGGAGCCGACAATGGAGAAGGGCTTCAAAAACTTGAGAGAGCAGGAGCTGCAACTTATTGCCTTCTTCTCGTTGACACTCTTCAACCAGCTCCTTTCTCCAATGTCTCAAGTTGCCAAGCTCATCACTCAGACTGTGCAAGTTATTGTGCCGAACAGATGACTGAAAGAGTTCTTGATGTCTGAAGAATTCAACAACAACGCCATCGATCTGCAGGCCAGAGACAGTGAGTTACTTTGAAGTGTTATTCTCGTTTCAGTCATGTGTTTTCAGACAACGACATCATCAATGTCAACGACTCTCTCTCTTGGGAATCTGAGAAACACAATGCTCTACCGACACTGTCCAACATCCGTTTTAAAGTGAACCGAGGTCAATTTGTCACCATTGTCCGAAGTGTTGGAGCTGGAAATATTTCAATATTGCGAGCGCTCATGGGAGAGATGGAGATGCTCAGTGGAAGCATTCTCATGCACGGTCGCCTCAGCTATGTTCCCAACAAAAATGGATGCAAATCAACACGCTCCGCCAAAACATCACCTTTGGAAAACAGTTCGATGAGTACTTCTACTCTCGAGTCCTCCAAGCCTGCGCTCTCTACCGTGACCTGCAGATTCTTTCTCTTGAAGAGAGCACAGAGATCGGAGAGGAAGGAATCAACTTGTCTGGTAGTCAGAAGTCTGGAATCTCGTTGGCTCGCGCTGTGTACCAAAACCATTACGTCTACCTGCTCGACGACCCCATGAGTGCTGTGGATGCTCATGTTGGAAGCCAACTACTCAACTCTGTCATTCGACCCGAAGGAATGCTCCGAAACAAAACACGTATACTAGTTACCAATGAGTTGTTGCTCTTGGAGATGTCTGACTTGATCATTGGGATGAAGGATGGAAAAATCGAATACGAGGGCAAGTACCACGAGCTGATGCAGCAAGGAGCTTTTGAGCAACTGCTAATTGAGTGTGAACAGGAGGATTTTGAGAGAGGACAGGAAAATACGGATGATGAAGACGATGAAAACGTAACCGTCGTCATGCCGAAGAATGTCGTCGTACATCTACAAACGACAGCACATCTTTGCTCCACGATCAGACCAACGATGGCTACAAATCTGTGCCGAACAACCAGCCTATTCTCAAGCTCTAATCTAACATTTGAAAGTTGCTCGTGATGTTTAAGTGGGATGTGATCACCGCAATGACCGTCTTGTACGCTTGGGAGCCTTCAGTACACAGGTTTTTTTTTTCGTAACTACGAATGGCCGAGAGTGTTAACTCCAAACTTGCACTAGATGTAACTTTGGCTGGGTTTGTAGCTGTGGACTTTGTTGGTGTTTACCTATGTTTAGAATTAAATTTTTTAAATGAGGACTAGCTCCTCATTAAGTTCTATTTGGCACCTGTTGTCAGAACTGTGAATGTCGCGCTCCCAAAACCGACTTTCCAGTTCCGATGATTGGTGCTAACTTAGAACTTTTGTTTTCGAAAAATTCTAAACAGCAACATCGGTATCTTTCTTTTTGAGCAGAAAACAATTTTTGTCAGTTGGGGCCAGTGATCCAAGTTAGTTGAAAAAGAAACAAAGATAAAAAACAGTTAGCACCAAAACAATCCACATTTATTACTCACTTGTTTCAATGACACATTATTATAAAAGAAAGAACAGGAGAGAGGAGGGGGATAAAAGAGCGATTTGTCAGAGTGGTTTTATGAAAGAAGTTGTTTTGCAAAACCGATGATGAGATGAGTTTGAAGATTATAATGAAGTGCTCAATCCATGATATCGACTTCCTCATCACTCTCATCAACAGCTGGAGTGTCCTCGAGAGGTGGAGTGATATCAAGGGCTGGAGTAGAACCGGTGGAAGATGAGCATGGCAGACTTCCCGTGTCTCGATCGAAAGTCGTCGGAAGAACATGGTTTGCTTGCATGTTTGACACAAGCAACTGATACGGAAAAGATGGAACTTGAGAAAAAGGGGGAAGAAGTGGATTGAAGAGGTAGGGATTCTGCAAGTAGGGATTGAATGGAACAGTTGGTTGGATTTGAGGAAAGTTTGAAGTCGAAGGTTGGTTCCAAAGATAAGGATTTTGTGGAACACTGGCTGGAAAAGTTGAGAGTTCGGTTGTTTCCTTTGATTCCGATTGCGATTCGTTGCAAGTTTTCAACTTCTTTGCTTCACTTTGGTGTTCGTTATTTTGCGGTTTCTGGAATAGAACAATGTGTTAACAAAAACCTTCAAAGAAAGAAACAAACCTTCTGATGTTTTTTCGCAAGTTCATTAGCTTCAGTATAGTAGGAACTTTTCTCCTCTTCTGTCATAACTTCCCAACGCTCAGAACATTTTTCGATGGCTTCTGCAGCTGTTAGCCCAAACTTTTTTGCAATTTGCTTTTGATTTGCTTCCAGGAACAAAAAGAAAGGAGTTGGTGGTCCTTTGTTGAATTGCAAACATTCTTTTCTTCTCGCTTCTCTCGAACTGGTACTAGTTTTCTTTGGAGGTGGTTGGGAAACCGATTTCTGAAATAACATAAGAACAGGTTAGCAAATAACTGGAGGAACAACGAAACGGCTTTGAAATTGACAGCACTAATCCGCTACATAATAAGACCAACCTGCTTGAGTTTATTCGCAAGTTCCATAGATTCAGTGTTGTAGGTACTCTTTTCCTCTCTAGTCATAACTCCCCAACGATTAAAACAAGCTTTCAATGCTTGTTCACTTGTTAATCCTAGCGCATCAGAAATTTGTTGCTGATTTGCTTTTAAAAACAAGTTGTAAGGAGTTGGAATCTCTGGAAGATTTGCAGGTCCGCTTTTCTCGTTTCTTTGCTTTCGTTTACGTTGTTGTTTTCTTTCAGGGGTTTCCTGGAAGTTCACGTTGTTGTTGTTCTACAAAAACTGTCAATGAAACAAACCTGTGTACGCTTCTCTGGAAGCTCATCAGTTTCAGTGTAGTACAAACGTTTTCCCTGTTCTGTCACTGTTTTCAAACGCTCACTACATTCCGTTAGAGTTTCAGTGGTTTGTTCTTGAGTTTCTTGAAGAAACAAGTTGACAGGAGTTGGTGAACATTCTTGAGGTTTTGTAGGTCCGTCTGTTTTGTCTCCTTGTGGTTCCGTGGGAGTTTTCAAGCTTTCACTGCTGTTCTGTTTCTTATTCCATGGGGTTTTCTGAAATAAAAAGTTTTTTTTTCGAAAAAGAAACTGGCGATAAACCAACCTCAATGCGTTTTTCTGGCAGTTCATCAGTTTCAGTGTAGTACAAACGTTCTCTTTTTCCTGTCGCTGTTTTCAAACGTTTACTACATTCCCTGAGAGTTTCAGCAGTTTCTTCTTGATTCACTTTGGAGAACGAGTAGACAGGGTTTGGTGAACATTCTTGAGGTTTTGAAGATCCGTTTGGTTTGTTTCCTTGTGGACCAGTAGGAGTTTTCAAGTTCTCTTCGTTACGTTGTTGTGCCTCTCCAGTATCCTTCTGAAAATTCAATCTGTCTTCACGGAAATTGCTCGTGAAACCAACCTGCTCCTTTTCTTTCAAAACACTTTCAGCTTCGATGTAGTACGAACTTTTTTCTTGCTCTGTCATTGTTTCCCATTGTTTTGAACAAGTTTTAAGGGCTTTAGCAGGTGTTATACGTAAGGCATACGCCATTTGTTCTTGATTTGTCTGCAAAAACAAGTTGTAGGCAGCTAGGGCGAGTTTCAAACTAGGTTGGGAAGGCTGTTTCTGTAACAAATGTAGATTCGATGGGGACTGCAAGAACTAGGAGGTAAAAGTTGAGCTCATGACTTCAAAACATCTGAATGGACGTACCTCATTGAGCAACGGCTGCTCAACTTCAGCTTGCACGTGCTTCTGATTCAAGCCATCGTTCTTCACGTACACTCCAGCCACAAAGTTTTGATTCCGATTGGACGACTGCCGGTTGCTCTTCATCAGCTTAACGTCGATCATTTTTTGGCTCTGAAACGTTAAGATGAACATCACACTCGGTTCAGCTATGTGAAATGTAAAAACTAACCGAAAACTTCTCCACAACAATAAATTGAGTCGTCTCGAACAAAAACATCAGGCCTGATGTTTCCTTGACATCCGTGATGGTCAGAAGTGGTTTATATTTGTGATTGGGGTGGACAAATACCTGAAACGAGTTTATTGAGATTTGAAGCTCTTGTTTTTCCAACGACAGAGAAGTAAACTTACCGTTGCATCATCCTCGAGACTACCCACAATCTCTCCAGTGGTGAGCTTGATATCATGAAACACGACCATATCAGCCATGAGATCCTTTCCGAACCGACTTCCACCAGGCAGGCTTATCACCTTTGCTGACTCGATTTTCTTTCCAGGACCTGCTTCTTTCCATGAATTTTTTTTGTATTCGTACCTGAACAATGATGGAATAAACTAACAATGCAAAGCAAAGGAATGCGTTTCAGAATCATTGTACTTACTCGATCTCGTCAACTTGCAACAATTTCATAGTGACATTGTAATGGGCGTCCGGTTGAAGGCCTTCTATTTTGTATGCAAGCCTTGGAGTCATTAGAACACCTTCCGCATCTGCTTTCATTTCCATGAAGCCTTCAGTCCACATCGATGAAAACTGAAGCGATACTTGAACGGGCATTGCAGCAACTGAAAATTAGAGTAGAGAAGAGGAAAATCAAGAAGAAGAAGAAGACGGATATCGAAAATGGAAGAGAGAGAAAGACTGAATGGACTGAATGGTTCCGTTCCTTCAAATGAATGCAATGCACTGGACTGATGTCTCTCAAACAACGTTCAATCCAAATCCATCCGGTAGTTGTAAACTTGGATATACCTGTTGGTCTCTGGTCGACGGCTAGCACGTTTCACACCATACCCGACAATTGGAAAACTGGGACTCGTCCTTCTGGGAAATCGGACCAACACATTCGATGCGAATTGCTAATGTCGGCGATTGATTGGGCATGGTGTGAAGGAAAAATTGACTTTTTGCGAGGGATAGAAAAGTCCTTGAATCAAACTACTTGACGCTCAAAGATTTATCTCTGGGATTTATCAGAAATCTAAGAAAAATATGACGTTAACTGAAAATAACAGAAGAAGATCTTGTTTTCCACAAATAGTGCCAGACGGGCGATTAAAGAACCCGTTCCAAGAAAACAGAACCCTTCTCCAATTAACGGCGTCATGGAAAATAGAGAAAAGTCTAGTCAAACTTCAGAGCTAAACACCGAAAACCTAAATGCCACTCGTCAACAGCAATTAGACATTTGACAACCCTGCAATTTGTAAGCCTTTCTCTTCGAAAGTTTGTCCATAAATACTCCGACGACACACCCCTCCAACCTTCCATTTGCTCCAGTTTCACTTTCTTCTCGAGATTTTTGCATTCTCCTTTCTCTCAAAATGTCCTCCATCACCTGTGACATTGCTCGTGTGACCGATATCCAGAACTCTAATTTTCTGCGTGTCTCGGAGCTGCTGATGTTGTCCCTCTCTGTTCTTGCAATCCCTACCTGCATTTGGGCATTGTACAAATGTCTAAGAACCAAGTTGTTCCATATCAACATTCGTGTGATTGCGGCTTGTTGTTGCCTCAGTTTATTGTGTCATTCCGTCGGAAGGTGAGGAACTTGTTTTGTGTTTGAAACGTCAAGGTTTTCGCTGTTTAGAGCCATCCAACACTCATCATCCTTGCTGCTATGGACATCAAATCTTCCAATGTGTGAAAAAGTGCACAATTTGAATACGTAAGTTGTGTTAAGATAAAGTTTTGATAAGTCATAATAGAAGAAGACGTCACTCAAATGAACTGCTTCCAACTATTTTGCGCTTTTTCCCTAGTTTCGTTACAATCACCCTCCTCTTCCCTCCCAGCGCTTCACTCCGCCAACGCGTCGCGCCGCGCCCACCATTACATAAGAGCAAAAGCTCCACGTGGGTATGTGGTCCTCGCTAGTCACGTAGTTAAAGCACATGACTATCAGGCGACAGGTCCCGGGTTCGAGTCCCGGCCACCCAGTTTGTACCCATTTGAGCAGTAATTGTCAGTTCAAGTGATCAACGTGCTGGGGAAATGACATATCGTGCGAAAAGGATTGTTCTGTAACATAGGAACAGTCTAATATACACGATGAACATTTTTTGAAATGTATGTGTCACACATTGCTGACAGAGCCCATTTTCCCATTGAAAATAGATCAGTGACGCCCGTCTCTGCGCAAATACTGACGAGTAGTAATTACATATGATTAGACTACATTCATTTCTAGTTTGAATTGCGTCTGCTAGACAACACAATCATAAACCTCAGAAAACCTAAGCAAAACATTACAGTTGTGTCTTCGCCCACTTCCTGTACAACTTTGGAATGTACTCTCCAAGTTTCACTACAGTTCTGATGGTGATTGAGCGCACAGTGGCTACACGTTTCTTTACCAAGTATGAAACAAATAAGTGCTACCTTGGTATTTTCCTTGTCTCAATTCAGGTATGCCATGTTTTTCTAAGCATTCGGGATAGTTAGCGTTTTTAGGTTTTTTTGAGTTTGCTCATTGCATTTGTGTTTGCTATGAATTCTGACTACGGCGAGCGACCGGTTCACTGTTTCTCTGACAACCAATTAGGATGGGCTTTGTCCTGCAAGTTCGTAATGATAGTCCTAAATGTACTGGCTCTTTTCCAATGTTATCGGTTGAAAGCTATCAATAAGGTAACCTTGAATTAGGTGCTCTAACAACTTGAACATTTTTAGAACTTGAGAATAACACCGGAATGCACCGATCTCTCGCATAAGTTCCAAGTAGAAGAAAATCGGGTTCTCGTTGACGTCATTTACAAATTCACAAAGTTGGACTTTTTCTTTATGGTGGCATTTTTCTTGTTTGGCATTGTCATACAAGTTTTTTCAAAGAGTATCATGGAGCCTAACTTCTTAGCATACTTTGAACGTGAGTAAGAAAAAGAAAAGGTAGTGGTCATAATCAGCACGTGACTTTCAGTAATCCACTGTGTCCCTCTTTATTCAATTGTGGTTTTGTCAAGGATGACACTGGAGATGAGAAATGTGAAGCGAAAGAATTTCAAACAGTTTTATAACTTGACATTTCAGGTGAAACGCTCCAAAACATCCAATATCTTCAATCATATCAAAATAGAAAACGAAGAATATTTCCGGCAGTTCAAAAAGCAATGGGATTGATGCAGTTTTTTCTATTTCACATCTATTTTGAACACTATTTTCATTTTTTCGCAAATTTGTTATACCCTAGTACGTGATTTTCTTTAATTCATTGTATCCTGCATGTCTTTCCGCACATTTTGATAGTAAATTCTACTCCAATTCCGTAGACCATTTTGAGATGCACCCCGTCAAAGTGAGACAACTTTTGCGACGGACTCTGACAAGGAATGATCCCGAAGTGACCCCCCTGGATTCTGTTGGAAGTATTTTTTTAAGATCATAAATCAGTAGATAAAACAAACCACAAAGGGATTTTGTGTGAAAAAATTTTGTTCCCGGAATACAGCACCTCCCATTTTCATGCTATTTTGCCAAATTTTGCAACTAACTCCAACTTTGCGGAAGCATAACTTTTTTCTGAAGAGTTGAAATTGAAAACGGTCAACTGAGGAAATGTTTGCGACGTATTCAAAAATATAATGCATAATGATTAATGCTGGTATCAACATCATATCAACTCGAAAATGTTGAAAAACCAGAAAAGGTAAAAACTCAACTTTTTTCTGTGAGCTGGTCAAAACGGGAAAGTTTGTGCATTCAATTCTACGTTGTTTCAAACATATGTTTTTGAACTTTCAAAAAAATTCACCGTGAAAAAATCGAAAAATTTTGATTTTTCGAAAATTTTCGGGTTTTTGAAAACGATTTTCGGACATAACTTAGCTCAAACTTATCATTTCTTAATGGGACAAAAACCAAATTGTAGCTAAAAGTTAGTTTGTATCCAAAATATTAACACTGTTGTTAAGTTTAGTGAAAAAAATTTTCAGGAAACGGGTGAGAAAAAAATCTACTTTTTTTCCAACCAGCCAAACTTTATGAAAACTGATTTTTCGTATTGTGCTGGAAAAAATACTTCGAATTTCCAAATTTCGTCTATAAATCTTTCCTAATCAGTTCAAAAACACAGTTTTTCTTCAAAAAACAGCAGTTTTTCCCAATTTCTCGAAATTTTTTTTGGAAAAACTGCTGTTTTTTGAAGAAAAACTGTGTTTTTGAACTGATTAGGAAAGATTTATAGACGAAATTCGGAAATTCAAAGTATTTTTTCCAGCACAATACGAAAAATCAGTTTTCATGAAGTTTGGCTGGTTGGAAAAAAAGTAGATTTTTTTCTCACCCGTTTCCTGAAAATTTTTTTCACTAAACTTAACAACAGTGTTAATATTTTGGATACAAACTAACTTTTAGCTACAATTTGGTTTTTGTCCCATTAAGAAATAATGAGTTTGAGCTAAGTTATGTCCAAAAATCGTTTTCAAAAAACCCGAAAATTTTCGAAAAATCAAAATTTTTCGATTTTTTCACGGTGAATTTTTTTGAAAGTTCAAAAACATATGTTTGAAACAACGTAGAATTGAATGCACAAACTTTCCCGTTTTGACCAGCTCACAGAAAAAAGTTGAGTTTTTACCTTTTCTGGTTTTTCAACATTTTCGAGTTGATATGATGTTGATACCAGCATTAATCATTATGCATTATATTTTTGAATACGTCGCAAACATTTCCTCAGTTGACCGTTTTCAATTTCAACTCTTCAGAAAAAAGTTATGCTTCCGCAAAGTTGGAGTTAGTTGCAAAATTTGGCAAAATAGCATGAAAATGGGAGGTGCTGTATTCCGGGAACAAAATTTTTTCACACAAAATCCCTTTGTGGTTTGTTTTATCTACTGATTTATGATCTTAAAAAAATACTTCCAACAGAATCCAGGGGGGTCACTTCGGGATCATTCCTTGTGAGAAAGAAAGCGAATAAGCTCGTGCAGATGTGTTGGTTTGAGATGAAAATTTGCCAAAGTGCTCGGCTCAAACTTGACGTTAACTTGAAGACAAAGTATACACATTACAAAAGCAAAAAATATTGAGTTCAAGACAAGTTTAGAACATTAGGAGCGGAGCAAAACATAACATAATTGACAGCGTGAAACTGTAAAGATAGGAATGCACATTTGAGAAAGTGGTTGGCTCTTTGGGCATGATTACAATGCGATGAAGAAAGAACAGAAACCAGTTTTGAATTAGAATTATCATGAAAGGCTCAAAGAGGGCATAGTATAAGAAGTAAAACAATACATATGATAGAGAATGAAAACATAAGAGGAAGTCGAATGCGCGAAAAACGTCCTCGGCAGCGCAAATTCGGTTGAAAAAGTTGGATGTCGATCTGAAAATTTGGTTGGCGATTACTCAAGTCAATACCTTTCTGTTTTCTGCAACGATTATAGTAGAAAAGAACGACATCAGTTGTTACAAGTCATTCAGACGTTTGTGGTCTCGATGTCCATTGCATTTTGCTGATCCTGAAACACAATTCTCATCGGTGACTTCTTTTGAATTGTTTACAGTTGGTTTGGCGTCAGTCGCAGTTTGAAGTGCAGGGGATGGAGTAGGCGATGGAGTCTCCATTTTCTTGACAAATAATTGGAACTCCGAGAAACCAGGACCCGGGAATGGAAGGTTGGGTAGTGGTGGGATAGCAAGAGGAAGACGAGTCTCTGCTTCTTCTGCTTTTCCGGACGCTGTGTTTTCCGAGTTCCTTTGGGCATCCACTATTGGTTGTATGGGCTCAGAAACCACCTTAGTTTCTGGTTTCTCATCAACCTCATTAGTCAGAAACTCCTTGAGATGTTCGTTCGTCTAAACATCAAAACATTATTCTACACGTTTTCATTCATTCGGCACTTACGTTGTAATAGATTTGTTGATTCTCGAAATCACTCTTGGCTTTTTCATACAACTCTGGACAGTTTTTCTCCAAGTTCAAGTCAAGAACATTGAAGGACGGGAGGCCAGCCATCGAATGAACTGGCGAGACATGATTGTTCATGAATAGGTTTGGAAGTGACGCTGGTGTTGGAGATGCCGGACGTAGCAGTGGCATAATTGGAAACAGCAATTTGTCATTCTCGTTTGTTTCATTCTTCTCATTTTCCTCCTCTTTATCCGAATACACAACAAGAGCTCGTTTTGGAGGTCTTCCACGCTTCTTTGGAGCACTATTCGCCTTCAACTCTCTTCTCAAAGCAGTTTCTGGGTTCTTTGGTCTTCCTCTGCTTCGCTTTGGAGTAGGTTCCTCAACGCCTTTCTCAACTTCAATGGCAAACGTCACTGATTTCTTGTTGCTCTGCACCAAGTTTTCGTATTGGAACTCATCGTCAGAGTCATCCGAAACTTCAGATACCTCAGAATCCGATGAAACTGCACGGTTTCTAGGTTGAGCATTGGATTTTCTTGGTTTGGAGGCACTGGGTTTTTGTGTTGCTGGTGTTTTTGGTTTCTTGGTCATTTCTATCAATGATTTTCTCTGTGGCTTAGGAGTCACAAATGGATTTGGAGTACTTGGGGTGCTTGTCCCTTGTTGAGAATCACTTGGAATCTTCTTTGCTGATTTTGGGGACGAATTTGTGGCATCTTCAGAGTACGTATGAGCGAGAACTGCTGCATTTTGCAATGGGCGTATACTCTCATCTTCAAAAGTTCCTACAGGAGTCTGCACTGTTACTGTTTTCACCACAGATACGAGGTTTCCTTCAGTGTTTTTCGCTAACAGTGAAGTTCCTGACCGTATCTTTGAGTACAAGTTTGATTTGACGTACTTCCTTGTCGGTTTCTCCTTTTTTCGTTCAGGGGAGTATTGCTGTCTTGGACGTCTATCACGTCCACTCCGATTCACGGCATCCGGGTTGTCATTCTCCACAGAGCTGTTTGAACTGAAGCTGTCCGACGGGCGGCTTTTGAATGAGTTAATCATTGAAGTTCACTAGATTGTCTGCAAGTAAAAGTTGAAAACAATGTGGCAACACGTTTAGGACCAAACAAAGAAAGAAAACAAGAAGAAACAGATAGAGAAAGAGAGAGTGTTTTTTGTTGTATTGGGTTGGAAGAACAAAGAGAACAGACGCACGCAATGTAAGACTGAGAAGGAGAAAGAGGCCTTGACAATGACCAGTGCTAATGAGTAAGCGATCGAGAGCACAAGACTGTTGATAGACCGTTTTTGATTCAAAAAAACACTTGGAAGACTGTGATTCAAAAGTCTAGTAAGTTACGAGATCGAAGGAGCCGAAGACGTTTTCAAAGACTCGTGATAACGGCTTCCAATGATTACCAAACTGTAAACAACTGAGTTATTTTGTTTTCAAGAATCATGCCTGCAAATCAGAGAACGTCATTGCTCAAAGCAAGTTGCAGTTGGGTTAGCCGAAGTTTTCAGTAAGAACACGGTATTTTTTTGTGAGTTTGAGAATGAAAACCGCAAAAAAATAGGAAAAGAGATATACAAAACGTAGACGAAGACTAAGAGAGCGATCTGTGTATTGACAATGAGGAGACAAAGAGAATGGACGTACACAGACAATAACAACAGAATCGAGTGCAGGTGGGTCAACGAAGAGGACACTGACGACGTTGTCTGTCTACCAAAAACCAATCTCAAAGCCATCTGGTTGTTGGGGTTAGATGACAAACAGAATTGCCACAAGCAAAGTGAGAAAAACGTCAACAACCACAAGAAACGCATCCAATCGAATGGTTTCAAACTGTTACTATTATTTCCGTTCCAATGAACACACCGATCAGCTATATAACACTGATCAAAAATAAAACCAGAATGTGAATTGACATAGAACTTGATTTATTATCGTTTAAGAATGGTCAAACAAATTAGACAAAAGGCACAATGTTGGGTGGTATGGGTGAATTTCGAACTGTCATACAATCAATTGAATTGGGGAGGGGTCAATGGAGATGAGAAAGGACCATAAAATGAATGTCTAACCAAATTTTCCAGCTGCTTCATACTTCTTGAGCATGTCAATCATGGCGATTGATTCTTCCGAGTCGCAGATTCCTTCAGTTGGGATTGCGCGTCTTTTTATGTTTTGGAAGAAGCTCTTGACGGAAATATCCGGAATCTCCATGACAGTGGCAATCTTCTGTATCATCAACTTGTTTGGATGGTTCCATTCGTTGAAGACCTTCATCAGAATGTTCTTCTCCTTGGTGCAGAACCGGAACCGCTTGGCGGCTGGCGAATCCGTATCCCCTTCTTCTGATAGAGCTCTCTTCTTTGGACCTTCTGCACGATTCTGCTCCAGTGCCATCAACTTCTCCGACTCGGGGAGCTCCAACCAAGCAAGAATCGTCTCGTAGACTTTCTTGACGCTCTTGCACTTTTCCCACGGCTTTGGCGCCCTTATCATCTCGCTGAGGGTTCCTTGGCGGCGATCGAGGACGTTTTCGGCAAATTTCTTCTGGGAAATTTCACGGATTCGAAGCTCGTTGCTGAGCTTGCTCATCATGGCAGTGGTGTTGATGTGGCCGTCTGGCCCACGGATTGAGCTGTCGGTGGAGCGTGCTTGATGGTTTCCACTGCTTTCTGAAAAAAAAGAACTGATTGAGGTCTCAAGAGAAAGATCAAGATAAAACTCACGGAAATGCGCAACACTTTGATCTTGCGTAACCGGGACAAAGAACTGTCCTTGAAGTCTCCATGATACATTATCATGAGTGACATCTTGCACGACCTGGTACTGCTGTGGCGGTGGCGCTGGTCCTGCTCCCATCGGCTCAATCGGCTCAGTATCCTCATACTCCTGATCCTGATCCTGATCCTGTTCAAGCTCGTACTGGTCTAGGAACTGAACTTGATACTCCACCCAGTCGTTCTCGTTCTCAACCTGGACCACATTTTCGTTTGTCTCAGAAGTCTCATAATTGGCAGTGTTGAGCATGGAACTGTAATTGTCGTCCAGAGCTCCTGCCACAGTGTTATAGCCCTGTTCAACGCAACCAAAACTGTGGAACTGGTTCAGTGAGACGGTGGAAGGGTCCTGGGCGGCGGCGGCTGAGGTTGAGGCAGTGTTCTTTCTCGCGTTGGTGTACTGGAGCATTGAAGAGGCTGGGAAGTAGTTGGACATGGCGTAAAGGACTCTGGAAGAAAAAATGAATTAGATGAAGGTTTGAGGAAGGTACAGAAGAAGGCAAGAAACGAACGCAAGAAAAAGTAAGAAAGATGGCAAAAAGAACCTAGATTGAGAACTCATCATATAAGGAAGAGTGATCTAAAGGTTCAAAGGACTGAAGAGGCTGTAGAGCTCTTGAGAAATAAGCAGAGTCTGTCTAAACTGGTCCGTTCTCCTCTTGAAGACATTGGAGGGTTTAGGGAGAGTATAGGGGATAAATGAGCGATGAAACTAGAGATATGAAGACTAAACATACTGAAAAAAACAAAGAAACCCGCTTAAACCAAGTCAATACCAAAAGGAATAAGAACAGAAAACAAGGCAATCGACTAGCACACCTCACTAGATTGCAGCTGACCGACGTGGTCCGTTCTAGTGGGTTTATATAGCCCCGGCGGTGCACCCAACGCGTAATTTTCCCTATTAGCATTCTCTTTTCCCTCTTGAACTCACACTCTCCCTCCTCACTCTCTCGTCCTGTAAACGTTGCCATGGCAACCACTGTCCAATAGCGATAAGGGAAAAAGAGAGAAAGGGTTGGGAAAAAAGTCACATAGCTGTTGATGTGACAACTTTGACGAGGTCAACAAGGTTCCCACGTTTTGAAAGGAAAAAAGATTGATAGCTAAGAGAAGAAAAGAGATTCTTAAAGCCAAATCAGACTTCTATAAGGTCCTTTTCGCTCGGAGATAAAGTTTGCAAGAGTTCGTGAACAGATTTATTGAGAAAAGTTGTTGAAATTATGCATGAATTTGTTCAAAAAATCACTTTTCATTTATTGATGAACAGAATTTGAACGTGAGGGGCCACAGAAGATTTGCTGGCTCGGTAGGACTGCTGTGTCGGTCGCTGGCTACTGAAAACCACCTACTATAAGGATATGCTCTTGCTAGAAAAACACACTAACCCAGCTCGTAGTTCAAAACATGGTCTCCTTGAACTCGACGACCTCCAGAGCGTTTCGAGTGTCCCTGACGATTTTGTAAATTGTCAGCACTGAGATGTAAATGTGCCAGTAAGGTAGGTCGTGCATGAAGATCTCGGGTTTGCCCTTTGCGTCTTCGATTGCGTCCTTCAAGCAAGTGATCAGCACTGAGAACGACCACAGCAGTCAGTGTAATGCGACGGAATGGGTTATGCAGGAAAAGTGGATGTGAATATAAAAATGCTTTATTGCACTTCAATTTTATATGTGCACGCTTGTTGGCTCTCCATTCCTATCTGACAAAGGTTCCACTTTTGAATACTCGCTCGCTTCCCTTGCCTGCGCGTACTCTTTTGCGCCCTTGTCTGCAGTTTTGCGTGGGTGTGTGCGCCCTCCGTTTAATGGCCGCCGACGCACTCATCGTCATCATTTTGTTTGCACGCTTCAATTTCTCGCTGTTCCTCTACCGCTCCCTGTCTTTATTGTTGTTTTTGATATGTTAGTTTGTATCTCTCATTTTAGTTTTGGGAAATTGCAGGTAGACACGCACAATTGGCTACAAATGTCCGATGAAAACTCAACTTCCAGCGAAACACCACAACCGGATCTCGCAACATCGAATCCCGTTGAAAAAGGACGATTGGAGTTGTCGTTCGACCTTGCACGCTCTCCAGCTGATGGTTCAAACCCCTACGACTACTTCAAGATACAAAATGGCACTGGACAGTTGATGCTTCCTCATGCTCTTTCCCAAACACTTGGATCAGGGAATTCAAACGTTCCGCCAACGATGACTCTGAATGTTGGTGTATCCACTGGACAAGAAACGCTTCCGATCAACGAACAACAACCTGTGCAGCAAGATTGGGGAGTTATGTTGGATTTAGTGACACAAATCAAAGAATATGTTCGCGAAACACAGGAAACATTAAAGAAGTATGCAGCAAATCAGGAGGAGCAGATGAACAAGCTGCAGTTGTTCGAGAACATGATCAAACAGATGATTGAGAATAAGAGTGATAGGTATGTTTAGATTAGTTGTTAGTTTTAAAGATTGATTGTTAATTGTTTTTAGCTCTGCAATTTCTTCGCCTCCTCAGCCACACAATGCCTCATCATCTAACGTTGTGATTCCTACAACTTCGGAATCTCCAGAGAGCCTGCCAACACTGACTCACATCAGGTATTACAGCGAATCTTAGAGCTAGTTGTACCATTAACTTTTCAGCCCAGAATTGGTTGAAACCAAGTCAAACAACGGGGTGAATTGTCAGACGGACAACGTCGTGGTCGCCAATGATACAGCCAACGCAACTAAGGCTTCTATAGAGACAGAAGATGTTGAAGACAAAACGGAGACTGCAGTGGATTCAGAGCCACGTGTTTCAGAAGAAACGCTGTTGAGAGAGGACAAGCAGGTGCCACAATTTGGGGAGCAACCAGTGCAACAAGGAGGCTCAGAAGCATGTACACAAACTCCAAAAGTTGCTGGAGTTTCGAGAAACGTGAAAACACTCGTTCCACAAGATGATGAAGCAGACTTTCCACAGACTCCGGAGCCAGCAGAACCTATTGTTCCAGAAGGAATACGAGCTCTGCAAGTTGCTCTACCAAGTGTTCCGGCGACAGAGAACGAGCAAAGTTTTGATTCAACAGTTGTATTAGAAAAAGAATCTGCAAATGTACAAGAAGAAGAACAACAGGATCTGAATGTTGCTGAGCAACCTGTTCCACAGAATGATAACACGGACGTTCTATCGGATTCATCAGTTGTACCGGAAACAAAAGCTACAAGTGGACAAGTGGGAGAACCACAATCTCAGGCAATCACTGGACCAATTGTTCCACAAGAAGGTCACGCGCACGTTCCGCAGTCTGCGGATTCTCCAGATGTATCCGGAACAGAACCTGCAAATGTACAAGAAGAGGAACCACAAGCTCCGACAGTGGCCGAACCAGTTGTTCCACAAGGTCAAGGCGTGGCACCAATTGTAGAAGAACCAGACCCGCAACGAGAAAACACCCAAAAAGCACAAGTTAGAAAGACACAAGCTACTTCACTTCGCTCAAAAATCCTAGCAGCGCCAGCATCGACGACCGTTGACAAAGTACGACAGGGAAAAATAAACGTCTTGATTGGAAAATGCGAAACGCTTGTTCATCATTTGTGTAATCACTTGCCGAGATGGATCCAAGAAGGTTTTTCTAGTTATTTGAACACATAAAACTTATCATTTTTCAGGAGATCCTTTTGATGACGAGACTCTGGGACAACTGAACAGGATTTACCACTACAGCCGAAATAAATCCTTCAAGACACATCGCGAGCAGAATCAAAGCGTGCAGGATTTTCTTGGAATGCGTCAGAAACAATGTGTCCGAGACTCTGACGGGGATATCTTTTATGCTGCATTTTTGGAAAAGTACGAAAAGGAAGAGATTAATAACGCAAACAAGGTGTTTCCTTGTTTTCTGTATCAGAAGAAAACTAAAGTTGACGCTCTCGAGGAGTTTGACACTAAATTCATTCGCCAACTGGATAAGTTTCATGACAAGTTTCTGAAAGGAAGATTGGAGCAGTATTTGGAAATCCAGAACAGTCGACTCAAAAACATACCGACGACATTGAAAAGTAAGAAAGTATGTTACTTGTTTCCAATACATTGATAATTGCAGGTGAGATTCCCGACTGGACACAATTCCTCACACCTGCATACAAGTCGGTTGAACCAACCACAACTTACAAGGAAACCAAGTTTTTCAAAGACCAAGTGAAATTTTGGAGCGCAAACGCTTATTATTGCAAGTCCTCTTGCAAAAACCATCTCTACTTTGAATGCTTGCGTAACTACGGAGGACACGAAATTTTGGATCGAGATTTCGCCTATTTCGGCGAAAATCCAAAGAAGTGGATTTGGCTCGAGAATACTTATCTCACGCACCTTTTCAATCCTAGCAGATCTTGCTCATTGGGATTATAATTTCTATTCATGCTGAGTCTTATCACGTTAAATCAATTGTCTTTTTATACTACAGTACTCATCGTTGTAAATCTGAATCTGTTCAATGATTTTTGAATCATTATCTTTTTGATTGTAAGTGTTTGATTGATTATTATTGTTTTCCGGGAAATGTGTTATGTAAGGTATAAATCCTCATTTTCCAATTATCATCGATCAAATAAAATTTAGTTTGATAGCTAATTGTATCTTGATCTGAGAGAACAACAGTGAATTGTGCGAAAGTTTTCAGAGATTGAGTTCCTTCTCAAGCAAAAGGTTATGTTCCCAATACTAGGTGGCTCATTCTGTTCAACTGTCACTCTAACATTCGCACTTGAAATCTGCGTTTCGTATCAAAGACATGCGAAGTTTGACTTTGTTCTTTGAGTGTTTCTCAAAATACAGTACATCTCTTTCCACACAGTAGCTAACCGCTTTGTCAATTACTTATTTTTTTTTATTAGTTCCGGTTCAATGTTTCCTGTTTTCAAATTGTACAACTCTTTCCCACGGCCCCGAACGACCCCTTCCAAATGACAACATCTGTTCCCAACTATTCATTTTTTCCCAGTGAAGAGACGCAGACAGGACTGTTCGCACCATTCTACGGGGGCCAGACATTGTTTACCACCTGTCTGCTGTCTTTCTCTCTTTTCGTCTCTCTTTGCGCCACAGTCTCTGAATGTCTGCGTCTCGCCTCGGTCCCGGCCCCGGCTCCCCAATTGAATCGATTCATCAACCATTTCTCTTCTGCCTTTGGAGGTTAGGCTGGGTTTGAATTTATCTGTAGTTCTAACTGTTTTTACGGCTTTTTAATGTAACCTATTTTGCTGATTTGAAGTGCTAGTGTTATCTTCTATATCTATTCTTCTTTTCACACCGATAACTTGACTAATAACTCTACGTTACAGCTGTGAAACCTTCGAAAGATGACTCCCGTCACTCCTATCCCCAAACCAACATCGAAGGTTGGTTGAAACTTTTTCTTCTCAATTGAAAACTTGATCTAAGAAATTTCAGAAAGCTAAGAAAAACAGTGCAACTTCTCGTTTCAATTCTGCGGACCTGTTCAGACTTGCCCAGGTCAGCGCCACCGTTGCCCAAAATTTCAACGCGATCAAGTTTCACACGGAAGTAAGAGTTCAGCACGTTTATCAATCAGCACTCGGTATTTTCCAGCCTGATAGGATGGTACCTGATCTTGTTGCATTCACGAAAGCGGTTAAAGATAAGACGATTGATTTCTCTGCTGTTGCTGCTGCATGCGAAGCCACTGCCAAGTCCGAAAAGACTCTGTCCCCGGAAATGGTAAATTGTCCCTTTCTCTTTACTAACTTATTGTTTACCTTTAGCGTGATGAGGTTCTGAACCAGCTCCATGATCTCATGACACACATTCGAAATGGTACTGTTGATTTCACTCCGCTTGCCGAGGCTTATGCTGCGGAGACTGCAGCTGCTATGGCGCTCCCAGAATCCAACAACAACAACGGAATTGGAGCGCCAAATGCACAAAATCTCAAAGATAACTTTGAGCTGGCTCAAGTGCTTCCTGCTGTCCAGCTATCCGCCTCCGACGCAGCCAACTTCCAGCCACGCGTTACGGTAACTGTTAGGCACTATTTCTAATGTATATTGGACAAATTTCAGGCTGCCGAGATAGTCACCAAGTTCACGGCATTCACGAAAGCAATCAAGGATGGCACAATGGATTCCAATGAACTTGCTGATGCATGTGTCAGGGTTGCCAACTCGAACCCGCATTTTTCACTTCCAATGGTAAGTTTTGCTATTCGTCTCTTTTCTCAGTAATTGTCATTGTTCAGCGTGCTCAAATGATCGTTGAACTGAATAACCGCATCAACATGATCAAGGATGGTACTTTCGACTTCACTCCGTTCGTCGTGTTCTACGCTATCATCGTCGAAAACACTCTGGCCGCCCAGAACATGAATTTGACGGCTCAGCAAAAAGGGCCAAGCGACAATGCTATGCAGCCAGGAGCTCAGAATCTTGAGGTTAGTGTCGCTAGTGTTTTGCCAACTTCATGATAACTTTCAGGCTCCTTTTGACTACGCGAAGGTGATGGGAATGCTGGCAAATGGTTCCTTTGATTATGATGCGTTGGTCAAAACTGATGGCGGCCCGAAATCCTCATACCCACAGGCCACCGCCCAGCCAGGTGCTCAGAACCTCAAGGTATGTGCTTCGCGTGTGTTTTGCTAACTATTTGATAACTTCCAGCCTTATGAGCCTGGCCACGAGGCGCTGGTTAGAATGCTCACAGGTGGTTGCCTCGATTATGATACGTTTATCAAGGTCTATGGAAACTCCGATGTCAAAAGATCCCCATACTCGTCGGTACGTGTTTTGTCTCTGTTTGAGAATTTCTTTACGACTTTCAGGTCTCCAAGAAACCCCGTGCTGCTAAGCCAAAGAGACCAAGAGTTTCTACAAAAGCTCAAGTCAAAGCCACAAAGCCAAATGCTCAAAATGTCAAGGTAAATTCTTTTCGTGTTTATTTCAAACTAGTAGATATCTTATATCTTTCAGGCTTCATTCTACAACTCCAAGGCACTGATGCTTGCAAATGGTTCCCTTGACTATCATGCACTTGTCAAGGCCGCCAACACCACCGATGCCACTAGATACCCATTCTCTGCGGTAATCGTTTTGATTTAGCGTTTATAATTGATTGAAAAGTTCTAGGCCGAGTCTGAGAAGATTGAGGGAATGCTCAAGAACGGGACTTTTGACTATGTGGCGTACGCCAAAGCCCAAGCCGACTACAACGCTGAGAACGCTTTCTGGACCCATTTCAACATCACCGCAGCCTGCCACCAGAACTTTAACGGAAACGATGGATTCCCGGGCAGTAACGCTTGAAGTGAAGTCGATCTCAATGTTCATTTGTGTTGTGTTTTGGGTTTTCTGTTAAATCGAATTGTTATGTCATTTTGCTTTGTTGTGTGCTTCTGGGTCTCAGTTCCCTTTGTTCTCTCTGAAATTTGTCTGTTCTTGAACTAATGCTACGTTTCAGTGAACTTTCAGTCGTTTCTCAGCCAAACAAGTTGACCTGGAAATTCCTGCCACAGGAGATCACTTCAATGTGATGCCACAAGTGCCAGGCCAGTGTTTCTGTGCTTTTGAATATTTGACTCAGTTTTACTAACCAGAGCTGTTATGGAAAGGTTTGGGGCTTTTGTCATACGTATACTTTGTGGGCGCGTGTTGTCATGATATCTTCAGCAGTTGCAGTCATCACGAGGTACCAAACTTTGTCTGAATGCCAAATACTGAAGTGACATATTGAAAATTGCGTTTTCCTAATCCTGGGAATCACAACAATATAGTGTAGTCCCCTCACGTACCTCCCAGAACAAACTTTGTCTGGGAGCCAGATATCTAGGTCACGACTTGATTTTTGGAATGTCCTGGTCCTGGGGATCACAATGATATAGTATAGTCCCCTCAAGTACCTCCCAAAGCAAAGTTTGTCTGGGAGCCAGATATCAAGGTCACGACTTGATTTTTGGAATGTACTGGTCCTGGGGATCAGAATGGTATAGTATAGTCCCTTCAAGTGCTTCCTGAACCAAAGTTTGTTTGGGAGCAAGATATCTAGGTCACGACTCAATTTTTGGAATGTCCTGGTCCTGGGGATCACTATGGTATACTATAGTCCCCTCAAGTGCTTCCCAAAGCAAAGTTTGTCTGGGAGCCAGATATCTAGGTCACTACTTGATTTTTGGAATGTCCTAGTCCTGAGGATCACAATGATATGTCACACGACCATATTCCGTGAAATTCCCCAAAACACCATTTCACGGGCTCAGAGGTGACTGGGATCCTGGACCCCGGGTCGTCCGATAAGAAAAAACTGTTCAAAATATTCATTCCCGACTTGTGCAGCATCTACGCGTCGCCGTGAGCTCTTCTTCCTCCAATGCAGTCCCAGTCCAAACGTGAGTTTCTCATTTCAAAAAATCGGGAATGAATTGAAATCGATGAAAAACGTGAAAAAACTGATAAGAATATTTTGAAAGAAATGAAGAAAAATCGAAAAATTAAAAAAAAAACCTTGGAAAATTTTGAAAAAATGGCTTTCAGCCACTATCGTTGCCAAAGTGGCCAAAGCGCCAAAGAAGTTGTCCGAGTACGAGGGCAAAATGAAGAGCTTGAATGTTCTCAAGCAGCACCCAATGGCGCAGAACCTGGAGCAGTGGTTCGCGATTGAAAAATTGGCGGCCGGATTGAAGTCGGTGAAGAACTGGTCGGCTTTGAAGAAGACCAAAGTCATCGACGACAAGATCGCCAAGGCCAAGGTTCAGAACAAGCAACTCGAGGACTTCCTCATCAAAACTATCATCGGAGGACAGAAACTGCCAAACCCTTTGGCCAGAGAACTCGCGAACTTTTATTGATTTGAATATGATACCAATAAATTTTACTGAATGAATGGATAAAACAATTCACTTTCAAAACGAAAACTTCAAAAAAACCGAAAAATCAAAACTATTTGAGACTTTCCACTCGTGTTTCTCAATAGTACTGTTAGTGAGTAATTGACCTAGTTCGACCCAACCTATCGGGTTCCTGAATGTCGGGATCTTTTCCCCTCCTGGTGCTGGTTCTAATAACATCACTTACATCCCTGCAGATACCCAGATAACCCGCTTTTTACTAGTGCTTCCCATTAGTACTGTTAGTGAGTAATTGACCTAGTTCGACCCAACCTATCGGGTTCATGAATGTCGGGATCTTTTCTCCTCCTGGTGCTGGTTCTAATAACATCACTTACATCCCTGCAGATACCCAGATAACCCGCTTTTTACTAGTGCTTCCCATTAGTACTGTTAGTGAGTAATTGACCTAGTTCTACCCAACCTATCGGGTTCCTGAATGTCGGGATCTTTTCCCCTCCTTGTGCTGGTCCTATATCAAATCTAACAATCCGGAGATATCTGTTCAGTTTTCTGAAACTCCAGTTTTTACTTGCACAATGTTCCGAGCCAACAATGACCTAGTTAGAGTTACTTCAGGAATCTGAATTATATGTTTCTAGATTCCGCATGGTCGATTACATAACTGCTGAAGTTTTGAAAAAAATCCAACCGTTTATTGTCGAGTTGGATCTTTTCAAAAATTTTGATGTCACCTGGCGCTTTTCAGGATCCAGGTCAGTAAAAGTTGTCAACAGACAAAATGTTCTCCCAAATTTACTGATAATTATCATGTTTGTCCTGTAATTTTTGAAGTTCTCTGTGATTTGTTATGATTTTTCAAAAATACAGTAAAAATGGCCCGACCTGACCTTTCCACGTGTCGGCAACGCAAAAAGCTCCATCTCATCGGTGGTCTGTGGAGCTCACTTCTCCGTTTCTGGGTCCTTTGCTACGTCCTTTTCACTGTTTTCACCTACAAGTAAGTACTTTCCTTATCAGAATTTCAAGCCCGATTTAATGGCGCTGACCGTTTTTTGATAGCTAACCAAATTTGACCAGAAATTTTGGTTTTTCGTGAAAAAAATAGAAAAAAACTTCAGAACTTCAAGAAAGTCTTTAAAGTTTTGGGAAATGGTTGGAAACAATCAGAAAAACTTCAGAGAATCACACAAAAACTGGAAATTTGTTTTAGCTGTCAGCCATGCAACCCAAGGACTCACCGATGCCCGAAACATTGGCTCGCGATATTGCCACCGGTAAATACACCGCATTCCTTCTTATAACTAATCCAAATTCTTTAGCTCACACGTCTACTCACCCACCACCGCAACAAGAACCTCGTGTCGAAGTCGGAATCGATGAACTCGATGATTTTCTCGAAGAACTCGATGAAATTCTCAATGAACTTGATGGGCTTCAAAATGGACTCTAACTGAACTTGTCATTTGAATTTTTCTTAGATAAACCTGATTGAAGTATAACTTGTAAAAAAACAAAAAAAAACAAAAAGAACAAAAAATAACTTGTAGAAACCACACATTATTTGAACGGAAATAGAAGGGGTTAAGAAGAACTGGAGAACGAAATGGGGAATTGATATAACCCCGGATCATGAGCGTTGCTTGAAGATAAATTGGATAACTGAATGTCGGGATCTTTTCCCCTTCTGGTACTGATTCTATATCCACCACTAACTTTCCAAT
>LR537596.1:35252-50627 GCA_900883565.2 Caenorhabditis panamensis
CTCAACTAACCTGCTTTCTACTCGTATATCTCAATAACACTGTACCTCAACAAGTGACCTGATTACACTCATAAATCGGCTAACTGAATGTCGGGATCTTTTGCCCTTCTGGTACTGATTCTATATCCACCACTAACTTTCCAATTCATACTCAACTAACCTGCTTTTTACTCTAGTTTCCCAATAACACTGTCACTGAGAAATGAGCCCTACAATTGTTTCCCAGAGCAAAGTTTTTCTGGGAGCCAAATATCTGGTTCTAACCTCAAAATTCTGATAACCCTGGTCATGAAGATCACAATGATTCATTGTTGTTCCCACCTGACTTTTCCTGGAGCAAAGTCGGTTAGGAAGCTTGATCAACAAGTCACGATGTCAAATTCGGATAGCCCTGGTCCTGGTGATCACAATGATATGTCACATGACCATATTCCATCGCATTCCTGAAAGTTGTTTTTTTTTTTGGTCCAGAAGTCCTCGGGATCCTGGGCTCCGGGTTGTCCGATAAGAAAAAATCAATTGAAATATTCATTTCTCGATTACTCTCTATTAGAAGCCATTGAAATCGCACTTTGAAATGGAATTCAAGAAACGTGAGTTTTTTCATTTCAAAAAGTTGGGAATGAATTGAAATTAAAGAAAAAAGGGGAAAAATTCGAAGAAAAAACTTGAAATTTTGGGGAAAACTGGGGAAAATTTTCGAAAAAGACTCGTTTTTAGCTCTCGTCCCAAAGGCCAAGTGCCAAAAATCCACGAAACCCCAAAAACCCCACGAGCCAAAACCCAAACCAACGAAGATGGCTCTCTCCTCGAAAGATAGGCTGAAAATCAATCGAATGATCCACTCTCTCACCCGCATCCAGAGCAAGAAGGTGTGTTAGGATTGGAAGTGGGAAACAAAAGTAATAATTTCTTTCAGCAGGCGCAGGCGAAGCCGATTCAGCGCATGATATGCGTTCTTCGCTGCCAGCTTATCGAACTTCGTTCGTTTGCCAGGATGGAAAAGACCAACGAGAATCTGGAGTTGTTGAAGAAGAAGAAGAAGTTTGTGAAGGAGATGGAGAACAAGGTGATCACGAAGGTGTTCGGTGTCATGAACTAGTTGGGGTTTCTGAAGAGTAATGAATGGTAATGAATGAAGTGGAAAAATCAAAAATTAGAACTTTAAAAAGAACAACAAACAAAACAACTCGAACTTATACTAATATTTTGGGAATCACAAAAAAGTATAGGGAGAAAATACTGTTTTTTCGGTGGAAAGGAAAGATCTTTTGGCAACCATCGGAGACGATTTTCTCTGCGAAATGGCGAGCTTTTCTTGTCGCCGGTGGCTCAAATCTGTGTCAAATAGTGCAGCAAACCAGATTATGACAAAAAAAAGTGAAAAATACGACAAAAACAGTTTTTTTTCGAGTTACCGTTACCAATTATCGATTTTTTAACGAAAATCAGTTGACTGAGTGTATTAGGGGTAAGGAAAGACATTTTGCCCCCGGCGAAACTAGATTTGGACTCAGAATCCGACGGCGAATCTAATGAAACTCAAAAAAACTCGGAAAGTTCAAATTTGATTTTTTCGGATTTTCAACAGCAACCTTCGGAGACGATTTTCTCTGCGAAATGGCGAGTTTTTCTTGCCGTCGACGGTTCAAATATGTTTCAAATCAAGCAGCAAACCAGATTATCACAAAAAAAAGTGAAAAATCGCAGAAAAACAGCTTTTTTTCGAGTTACTGTTACCAATTATCGATTTTTTAACGAAAATCAGTCAACTGAGTATATTAGGGGTGAGGAAAAACATTTTGCCCCCGGCGAAACTAGATTCGGACTCAGAATCCGACGGCGAATCTAATGAAACTCAAAAAAACTCGGAAAGTTCAATTTTGATTTTTTCGGATTTTCAACAGCAACCTTCGGAGACGATTTTCTCTGCGAAATTGCGAGCTTTTCTTGCCACCGATGGTTCGAATCTGTTTCAAATCAAGCAGCAAACCAGATTGTTACAAAAAAAAAGTAAAAAATCGCAGAAAAACAGCTTTTTTTCGAGTTACCGTTACCAATTATCGATTTTTTAACGAAAATCAGTCAACTGAGAATATTAGGGGGAAGGAAAGACTTTTTGCCGCCGGCAAGGGTGGGTTCCGACTCAGAATTCAACGGCGAATCTAATGTAACTAGAAAAAACTTAAAAAGTTCAATTTTGAAAATTTCCGATTTTCAACTGCAACCATCGGAGACGAATTCAACCAAACGGATTGCTGAATGTCAGGATCCATTCCCTTGACTGATTGTCAGAATCTTTTCCGCTACTAGTACTGGTTCTCTTAACATCACTAACACCCCCGTTTATACTCTTGTCAGATAACTAGCCAATTTCCTATGTTTCTCAATTGTTGTTTTGTTTCATTGCTACTGTTAGAAATTGTGAAATTTGATAGATTTATTCTGTTTATTTTCAATCAATTAGTTGTCCATGTAGTGCCCGACAACTTCATCAAAGAGCCAGTCCAGATGACGGTGTTCCGCGGGAGTCACCGCGAAAACACGGAAGTGGTCGACGACTGAAAAGTTGATGTTGCTACAGGTTTCTGTTTTGGAACGCTTACCGTCCAGAAGGCGCGTCATGCGATCAATGGGTCCCTGGATTGGAGCAGGTTGGGGAGGCGGCGGTGGCAACGGCTGCTGGATGACGGCGTCAGCAGTGTGACGCTGTGGGGCCGGAGTGTTTCCGGTGGTGTCATCACGCGGCGCCATGACTAGAGAAAAACTTTTTTTTTCTATTTTCAGGATGTTTTCAGTGTTTTACAGAAGTTTCATATGTTTTTTTCCTTTTCTTCGCCAATATCAAAGTTTTTTCAAAAAAAATTTATCAGTTTTTTCAAATTTTCATTAAAAAAAACTCACGTGTTCTCGTAGAAATGAAGAAGTTTCCAGAAGACGTGAAGCTGTGAATGAATATTTATTCAAAGTGAACTTTAATCAGTAAAAAAACAAAAAATGTTTCGAAAACAAAACGTGGATTTGGAGTTCATTCTTTGGCACCCAATGGCATTCTCGGAGCCCGTATGGGACAAAGTAAGGGTTGGTATCAAATATAGACATGATGTATATCGTTGCAGTCCTCGTGAAGAGGGCTTTTCGAAAATCAGGTCATCGGCTATCCATCTAGCTCTCAGACAAACTTTTGTTCGGTGACAAGGATATGGGTACAGTCATATATTGTTGTAATCCTCATAAAGGGGGCTTTCCGAAAATCAGGTCATCAGCGATCCATCTAGCTCCCTGACAAAATTTTGTTAGAGAACTATTAGGTGGGTGGTGTCATACATCGTTGTGATCCTCATGAAGAGAGCTTTTTGAAAATCAGGTCACCAGTCATCCATCTACCTCTCAGAGAAAGTTTTGTTTAAAGGGGGAGTGAACTCGAAAAATAAGTTATTTTTAAAATACGTAGTCGGTTCCGTAGATTACGGGAAAAATAGTAGAAAAAATTCCCGTCGTCTCCTGATTTTTCTACGAATTTTTGAAAACTCGCGAATGACCAGTGTTCAAAGGCGGGGACTAGAATTTCGCGTGCAAATCCTAGTCCCCGCTCGAATTTCACGCGCAAATTCTAGTCCCCGCCTTTGAACACTGGTCATTCGCGAGTTTTCAAAAATTCGTAGAAAAATCAGGAGACGACGGGAATTTTTTCTACTATTTTTCCCGTAATCTACGGAACCGACTACGTATTTTAAAAATAACTTATTTTTCGAGTTCACTCCCCCTTTAAGGACAAGTATATGAGTCATTTCATATATTGTTGTGATCCTAATGGAAATAGATTGAGTTTGTGGAAATTATGTCAACGCATAGGTAAATCAAACTTACTTAGACAATGGTTTTCCCGTAATGTAGTTTTTGTAGTTCTGCTGAGTGTTGGTCAAAACGGGGAGGACAGATTAGCGTAGAAAACTTAGATGGTATAATCAATATTGCCTAAAGCTACAAATTCAAAACATGTCATCAGTGTTTATTTACTTTATATTTATGAACAACAACACAATATATAATGAATACAAACAAATCATCGAAAGTAATATCTAAGGGTTTCTTTTTAGTTGGAACACTGGTGGCGCCCAGGTGACAGTTGCGAACATTCCATGAACTCCTTCAACTCTTGCTTTAAACAAAAGATTTGGTGGATCCAACACAGGGTTTACACGAGTAACCCGGGAAAATGCTGAAACACCACTCATCACGATTTCCATGTCGAAAGTTTTTGTGCCATTGCACAACTCTAGGCAGACTAGCTTATTACTGCCTTCTTGCTTCCAATGTTTGAGAAATGCGTTTATATCTTCCGAAGTGAATTGGTGACCGCTGAGTGTCACTGTCATGCAACTCATGTTCATGAGGCAGTTGATCCCCATCCAGGATGCATTGTAAATTTCAATTTCTTCCATACTCAAGGTTCGGTTGTAATAAAAGGGTTCTTTGACAACTGATGTGATTTTCAACTCTGTGACGTTTGGAATGTCAAGGAAATACTTGACAATAGAAGCGTCTTGAACAAATTTTGCGTTGATTGCAACAGACCATACTCCTGTCAAATGTAGAAGATGATTCAGCCCATGAGCATTTTTCAGTCCATAGATTAACACATTATTCGTCTCAAAAAGAAACGCGTCTTGCAGGTAGTCCAGAATCGTGCAAGTCATTTGTCTTGAGGTAGTAGAGGATGGCATGTTTCTCGTGTAGAGAGTGATATTGGGTTCATTTTCCGACGATCGATCACAAACATCCAGACTTCGCTGACCAAAAACCGAGAAGTTGCTGATTGACCAAAACGACAAATCTTCACGATCACGTTCTTGGGTCAAAAATGACAACAAGAGACTGTTCCAAGCGTCTTGATCGCAATGGTTCATCGTGACTTGAACGAAATCACAATCTCCAAAGCTCATCGTCAAGACTAACTTGTTGTCTTCCAAGTTCCAAGTTGAATCCACTTCCCATTTACAGAGCTTGACAAGTTTTCTCACACGGGTTGATGTCAAACTGAGCACGACACTGAAAAGGAAATGATTTGAAATTATGAAAAAATGGAGATGTTCACTCACATGTCGTCAGACGGTAACTCCTTGAGTATCTCAAGTTGACAGAGTTGCGGAATCAGAAGAAAAGGAAAAGAAGCCATTGTTGAGCGGAGAGAAACAGACGAACGTTAACGCAGGAAACTAACGACGATACGAATGAGGCAACGAGGCGTGGCAATACCAAACCGTGGATTCATCTACCATCTGCCTCTCCACTTGCCCTTCTCGCTGAACTGTTAGTGTACCACTACACACCAATTTGCCCGGTCACTGTAAAGTTCAAGTACCTTTGCCAGATGTTCTTGAGTGTATTTCCAGGTAGAAGATGACGATTAGGCACGTTAATCTTCCCGAAGGCACTTTTCTTTTGGGAAGTGAGGTTAGCCGGCTCTGTTCCAAATAAGAGGGATCTAGAAAAAAAGAGGGATCTAAAAAAAGGTAGAAATATGGACAGTTTTTAACCAGAAATTGATGTAAATGATACCTGGCAACTTATCTTGGGGTATTCGTTGCCTGTTTTCTACTATTACAAAGTATAATTTTACAATGAATGAGCCTTTTTGACCAATTTGGAAAGACTTTTCATGAGTAAGAAGCTATTATCTGTGTTTCTGGTGTGGTAGAGACAATGTACAAGAGTCATTTCATAGTTTGTGGACCTCAAACCCGTAATTTTTCGTAGAAAAGTGAACGGTGTGTATTAGGAATCAGATAATATGAACATTGAATCGGGGTCATACAGTACCGGACAAAAATAAATCATATTCGGGGTTTTTCAGTGCAAAAACGTCATTTTCCAAGCCATGGGTCAGAAATTCAACATGAATACATGACTCAAACTGTTCATAATATTGTTTTTCAACCTCCTGGGAACTAGAAAAACAAAAAATAACAGCCGGGAAAGTCGTGATTTTTTTGCTACACCCTTTCAAAGATTCCTAAATAATCCGAAATTTGGATTTTTTGGTGTATCTTCAAAATTGGGAAACCAATGAAGCTGAAACTCGACATAGTTATGAATTTGCATGTGAGAAACCGTTTTCAGTATTTTGTTTGACATCTTAGCCATAACTTACAAAAAAAAGAGGAATACAAGATTTCTGTGATTTGGGAGGCATCTTTGAAAGGGTGTAGCAAAAAAATCAGGACTTTGCCGGCTGTTATTTTTTGTTTTTCTAGTTCCCAGAAGGTTGAAAAAAGGTTCTGTTCTTCTGTTTCCTGACGATAATCTTCTAAGTTTCACATATTTTTTCTAGATCCTCCTTTCTTTCTAGATCCCTCTTTTTTGTTTAGATCCTTCTTTTTGTTTAGATCCCTTTTTTTTGGAACAGAGCTGGTTAGTCTACCGTTTTCTACACACTGTTCAAAATGATGCCGCAACTTTTTCATCTTGTTGAGTAGGTAATGCATGAAACGCAAATCTGAGATTTCAGCTTCGGATTTGAGATGAAAAACGGGAACGTGAGCATTCGTTACAGCTGAAACACTAAATGTATTCTGTTGGCCTGTTGGAATGAATTCAATTGCCTTTCTTTCACTAGTTTTCAAACACCTCTCCATACCCATTTTCTCTAATTTTGCTGAGAACATGAATGACCTTTTCTCTTCGTCTCCGCTCTCTACGAGCCCTCTTTCTGTGTTAACGCAGCACAGTGCCTCTTGTGTGTATGAGGTCAGGTCATACACCTCATAGAATATGCAGTTGAAGGAGACGCAGAAAAACGTTTGAGAGACAATCGACCTGCCCCGCAGCCCTCCCTCTCCGTCACTCATACCATTTTGGCCAACAGAAGATGGTCGGTTTTCGATTTCCCTGAGTTTCTACCGTTTTTCATTTTGTTTTTGCTTCCATTGTACACTGAACAGAGTTTCAAAACTAAGTGAGTTTTATTTCCATAGAGCAATTATGTTAGAAATGTTGAGGAAACACTAGAAAAACTTTTCTTTCCAGATTCAGAAAGCTGATTCCTTGACCAATTGTTCCAAATGGAAAATCAATGAAGAAAGGACGAGGAAGGCCATGGAAGTACTTTGTGTAACCGACACCGAAACGTCGTCCAAACGAAATTCTGATATGGATACGGAAGAGGACCATCAAGATCAGCGACAGAAACCTGTTCTTGCCCCAGATCGTCCAGGGAAGCAGCGTGAACTTTTTTCACCACAACACGAAGTAGCTGTTCAAAAAACCACCAATGAGATGTTCTGGAACAATGACAGATGCGAAGACTGTATAGACTTCAAGTTGGTCTACAAAATCAAGGCCAGGAGCATCAGAGATCGACTCTAAAAACGGCGGCAGAAGGAGAGGGCTGCGATGAGGAAGGCAAAGGAAACTCCAGGACAAGAAAGAGTTGCTTGCCATGGCAGGAAGACATTATGGAGGCAACGGAGAATGGGATGATTGATTGGAGTGAAGAAGAGATCAGGGTGATTGCAGAGGATAATGGATTGGACTTACTGCAGGTCAGTGATGCTTTGAATTAACAACTCTAATTGGTATTTGTTCCAGGTCGAAGCATACATCGCAAAACAGGAAAATGGTGCAATCGGTCGTGAAGATGGAACAATGGAAGCAAGCAAAGAACATTATGGAAATGGAACAATGGCAAACGGCAAAAGACATTTTTTAAGTATTTGTTTTGTTTAGAGTTAGTTTCAGAATAAAAAATTTCCAAGTTCAAGTTGTTTTTCAATCTTCTCTTTCCCGAGGTGGAGATCATCGTGATGCACACTCGGATCCTCCAGTTGTGCATCCGTGTACTCCACCGACTGGTTTCGAGAATGAATATGATTATAATCTTTTATACAGGATTCAAGTTATTGATCAAGACATAAAAAAAAACCTGTCAGACAATTAAAAACTTCAGTAATCGTTCGAAAATTAACGAGAAATCTTCATTTTTCTACGTTTTTATGCTATTTTCAATCCTTTTTGCTTTTTGAGAGACGCATGTTCAGGTTGTCAAACTTGCTGGAAAAATAACTAGAAACCTTGTAGAATTAGAAAATGTACTCTCCATAGACAGAAGACCTATTCTTACCAAGTACGCTTTATCGAAACAAAAGTACATTACTGTTAGATTGAAGTTTAGACCAATTTCTTTTCCCTCTTTTCTTTCCTTTTGGAGAACATCAAACTCCATAAAAGTTTCTGAAAAACAAATAGAAACCTCGGGGAATCAGAAAATGTACTCGCCATAGACAAAAGACCTGTACTTACCAAGAACGCTTCATCGAAACAAAAGTGTATTACTGTTAGATTGAAGCTTTTCTGTATCCGAAAACCTCCTTGCTATTCCAGTAACTTCTTTTTGCCGGCGGAATTTACCTCAGAGCGGAAAGCTCTGACTCTGAGGCTTGAATCACCGGCATCAGGCCACGAACTTGCGGACCTTTTGATCCACGCTTCCGAGCTTAAGCCACTCGGCCACGTGGACCATCGAACACGTAGGGGTGGAGGGCGTTGATATGGCGACTGAGAGTGGGCGCCGCGCGGCAGAGCGCGGGCGGAAGGGCGCGTGGTGAGGCGCGGAAAAAAGTGGTGAATGTGAGAAAAGACGAATCTTTGCCTACTCTTCAACAATTACGAGCTGCTGTGTTATGCCATAAACTTCATTCAATCACTTCTTTTATTTTTGAATCATTGTCATTTGTTATCAAGCGATAAAGTGCATGTTTAGGAGACTTCCTCGACTTGTTCTCGAATAAAACGTACATGTTTAGCATAAAAATAGACAAACATAGACCTAGAACTCTTCGCAGCTAGAAAAGACGAATCACTGCCTGCTCTTCAACAACTACTGGCTGCTGTGTCATGTCATCAACTTCATTTGATCACTCTATTAATCATGAATCATCATCCAATTTAATCAAGTAATAATGTAAGTAACGTGAATTAAAGATCCATTTTCATCTTTTTCGCAAATGGCGCAGTTATATCCTGTTTGGTAGCGCTATTCTTCAACGCCTCTTTCAGCTTGACCAGGCTATACTCTTCCGCCAATCTGCTCTTTTCCTCTTTCTCCAATTTTCTTTCAGTGAGTAGAAAGTACTCGCTCAGGACTATTCCTTGTTGTACATCATACATTCTTGACAGTTCTAGAAGGTCTTCTACGTTGTTTTCTGAAAATTCAACTTTGTTATGAAATCTAGATACATGCACTACTTACCATTAACATCCGGGCAGTGATAGATAACTTCAAGTAGAGATTGAAATGCTTCTGGGTCTATGTCCTTCAGCTCAATTTTGGATAGCTTGGACTCCCGGAATCCACTGAAGAACATTGAGTGAAAGTAGGTGGAAGCAGTGGCAAGGATCTGAAACATTAGGCTATTGAAGTTATTTTTCTATATTGGAAGACTCGCCGCTTTGTTAACATGGAATGCATTGTCCTGAACAACTAGTATCACGTCTGAGAATTCAGAATCCGTAGTGAAACCCCTCTTTTCACATGGACCAACCCTCAAGTCTTCCAGATCATAGTAGTAGGCCAACCATCTCCTTTCTTCTACGGGGACGGTGTCTGTGGTGCGAAGGAATCGCTTACACTGCTCGGTCACCACACTCATCTCGAACTTTTCAGCCCATCTCAAAAGATTCCGCACATTGTGTTCTGAAGATAACTTACACTTTATTTATCATGAAAGTCTAGCATGAAAAACTGACCATTGATACCCGGGACATGATAGAGAATCTGGAGGATGTCTTGCAGTGTTTTTGGGTGAATGCTGTTTAATTCCAATTCAGTTTCGTCTTCCAACAAGTCATAGAAATACGGAGACTGTAGAGACAGGATAGCCCTGTTCACATGAAACTTCTTTCCTCCAGCTACCAGAACAATGTCTGATATTCTTGGATCCAATTGACTAAAGTCATGAGTAATTCTTATTTGCTCGGTTATCAAAAAGTCCCCAGTGAGAACAATGTGAAACTCTAGAGTTGTTCTGCTGTCTGGTTCCGTTAGTTCAATAAACTTTCTTCCTAAATGAATTGAACGTCTTACTGCCACACAACGGAAGAAATGCAAATCGTCCTGCTTGTGCACAACAGCTCCATCCGAACGGATGAAGCAAAAATGCACTTTGATCTCGATCAGTTGTGGAGAGTATGTTTCGGGAAGGGCCAAGTCCAAATCAACAATGATTGTTGTTGCTTCATGATAAACAGTGGTTTTCCTGAAAGAAGGTAATAGTACAAGAAACATCAAAACAAACTGACCATGTCGATCCAAGGTGTTTCTCAGAGATTTCTGTTGTTGTTTGATCAGAATTATTGACGACGCGACAGAGGATGAAACAGCGGGTGGTGAGGACCATTGCAATCGGTGTTGAATGAAAATGGAAGAGGGGGAGAGAGGAAAACCTTAACCTGCGATTAGCACCAAACAACTCATTGTCCTGTTGGCTGCAATTGAAAAATGCACCAACACCTTTTACCCCTGTCAATCTCCTTTTTCAATGATCCTCAACCCCCGTCAATTTGTCCTATATGTACCATGTCTCTGACTTTCTTCTCACTACTCTGATGTTTCGGCAAACAATTTTTATTTCAAAAGACAACATAGTTATGTTCAATCTCAAATCCAGTTGGTGAAAACCACGGATGCACAACTGGAAAATCCGAGTATGCACCACGATGGTCTCCACCTCGGGAAAGAGAAGAAGATTGAAAAACAACTTGATTTTTGAAATTTTTTATTCTGAAACTAACTCTAAACAAAACAAATAATTAAAAAAATGTCTTTTGCCATTTGCCACTGTTCCATCTCTATAATTCAGCGCTTCAATCGTTGTCTGCAAAACAAACTTTGCATTACTCATTTTTTAGAGCAAATTTCTGAAGTCTTACCGTTTTTCCAGTTCCAGATGGTCCAGTTATCAGTGTGCAAGACGAGAGAAACTCTATCTTGCACACATTATGATCCTCGTTGCCGACACTTCGAATTCCGCGGATGTGAATCTGTGAGAACTTTGTCAGTAATTGGCTTTGCAAATAGGAAAAACTAGTTCAAAAAATATATGAAAAATTGAAAAATGTATCGCTTTTGAAAAATTGCACTCACCCAAACTTTTCCAATACTTCTTCCCATTCAAACAGCAAAAATCAGCAAATTAAACAGAATAATAACAATATGAACTACAGTAATATCAATGAGCAACCCTCATCTGTGGGTTCTAGGAATCACTTTTTTCAAAATCAAAGGGAAACCAACCAGCCGCCTGAACGGACAAGTTTTCGAAGTTTTTCGAAATGATTCGAAAATCGATGTGTCGGGGGAACTGAGCAGTGAGCGAGAGAGATATAGACGCCGAGAACGGCGCGGCCGCGATGCGTTTGTTCAAGTTCGATTGACGCTCTGGTGTCTCTCTCCACTCTCCGCCAACCCAGCCCCGTCACTTACGACTATGTGAATACCCTCTTCCCTTCTTGTTCCCAACAGCAGCGTAGTACAGTGGGAGTGTGCTGGGTTTATAAGAAAGGGTCAGGAGTTCGAAACCACTTGCTACTAAATGCTTTTTGTTTGGGAATAATAAGAAAATCGTGTTGAAGATTATGTACATTTTTGTCAATGTTCTAGGAAACGTTCAATAGAAAACTGTTGAGAAATGAAGAAACCTTAATGAGTAACTGAGTAAGTAGCTTCAGAGACTTGATTCATTCCCTGAAAACTTTCAGTTTTTTCCAATTTCCATGTCTAAATGATCTCCTACTTTTTGTGATTTGTACCTCTGATCTTGTCCGAATAAGTTTTCAATCTGCTTGACAGACTTGCAGATGTAACATGATACTTTCGAGAAAAAAGGGATGAGTGACTGATTGACAAACAGCTGGCAGAACTGTTGCAATTGGAACAGACGTTTGAAACAGGCAGCTGGTGATTGTAAAACTTTGGCTTTCTGGGAACACAATATTTGTTTCAACGGACAGCTGTTCAGAGACTATTCAGGAAGCGAAAATGAGTATGGCGATTATGAAGAAGAAGAACAAGGTTATATGAAGTGAAAATGGATGTATCTAGTTCCATGGCAAAGGAATTCTGTTCTTCAGAATGTCTTTATTGGCATAGCAACTCAATCAACTCTTCTTTCCTACAGAAAACTAATCGCAGAAAGAAAAACTCTCAAAGCCTACATATTCGTTTGAATTTCACCCTATTTTCAATCTTTTTTGTTTTTTGAGTGACACATGTTCTCTTCATGAAACTTTCTCAAAAACAACTGGAAACCTCGGTGAATTGGAAAATGTACTCGCCATAAACATAAGACCTATACTTACCAAGTACGCTTCATCAAAACAAAAGTGTATTACTGTTAGATTGAAGCTTTTCTGTATCCGAAAACCCTCATGCTATTCCAGTAACTTCTTTTAGCCGGCGGAATTTACCTCAGAGCGGAAAGCTCGGACTCTAAGGCTTGAATCACCGGCATCAGGCCTCGAACTTTCGGACCTTCGGATCCACGCCTCCGAGCTTTAGCCACTCGGCCACGTGGACCATCGAACACATAGGGGTGAAGGGCGTTGATATGGCGACTGAAAGTGGGCGCCGCGCGGAAGGGCGCGGTGGGGGAGGACGCGTGATGAGGCGCGGAAAGAAGTGGTAAGGATGGGAAAAGACGAAACATTGTCCACTCTTTAGCAAATAAGTAGCTGTGTCATGTCACCAACTTTATCCAATCACTTCATTGTTCTTGAATCATGTTCATTTGTTATCAAGCAATAAAGTGCGTGCTTAGGAGACTTTCTAGACTTGTTCTTGAATAGAATAGAACAAACATGTTTAGCATCAAAATAGATACCTATAATTATTCCCAGCTACGCAACAAGTCTACTATCCCCCACTACATCACCCAGCTCCAGCTGTTTTTGTCCCAGTGTCTTTACTTTGCAGTTGCTGAACGCTGCCTCATAGGGTTCTCAAGAAATATGTCTTTATCAGTTTTTTTTCAAATATAATGAAGTTCATACGCATGAAATTCTTAAAAAACATAAAAGGATCAAGAACTTTAACGAGATTTTTCTTACCAGAAATGGAAATTGGGGCACAATGAAGAATGTAGATTGAAGGAGATAACTTGTAGAATAGAAGATGTAATTATGAATTCACGGAGCGTACAACTGAGAAAACGACAAACAATGAAGATAATATTGAAATGAGGAATATGAAAATAAAAAGGAAATTGACATTAATGTTATAAGAATAAACAAATACTTTTAGAAAACTAAGACTTTAGAACGAATCTGCAGTGAGGGCAAGTCTTCTTATTTGTCTGTGTCTGCTCCTGCTCCGTTTGCCACCATTTTGTTGCGCAAATCAGATGGGTCCTTTTTGGGCAACTTGGGCAATGAAACCAATGGTCTCCTTGTCTGATCAAGCAGACCACGCACTCCTTGTCGATCAGCTCGTTCCACTTGGCTTGCGCCTCCTCGAGAGCCTTGTACAGGCCTGGTGGAAGAACAGGATGCTCTGGGAGGACGCTGAGTTCGGCTCGAGTGATAAACGAGTCTGCTTGCATCTTCTCGACCTCTTGCACCACAGCTACTTTGTATTTCTCGAGGTTCACGGAAAACTTCAGCAACTCGTGATCAGCTCGGCCTCTGATCTCCGGATCATCACACATCTCCTTCAAGCTGAAAGAAAACAAACGCATATATGAAAAAGAGAACAAAAAGTATACCTCTTGACCGTTTCAGAAGCTTTATGCAATGGATCCACCGCCAAAAACGCGTCTTGTTTGTGCCAAACCTCCCAATAAATCTCGCTCATCTCTACCGAGAATTTGTGATCTTTTGAGATCTGGCTCAGAACAACTGGATCAATGCTTCTTTTGAGCAGCCGGATGCTTTTGTCTTTCTCAACACTTTGAGCAGTGAGCTCGGAGATCTCTGAGTGCGTTCTGAAAGAAAAGTTTTGTGTAATAGATAGATCCTAGAACTTTTGTTACCTCTCGAGTTCCTTCTCCATCTCTTTCTTCGTTTCAGCTAACTTTTCCTTCTCCCTGAAAACCATCTATCAAATTTACGGATCAGTACCATAAAACTCACGCTCTCAATTCCTCGTTCTCCTGTTTCATCTCTCTCCACTCCTTTTCCAGTTCCAAATAACTCTTCTTCCCATTTGGCTGGTCCTCTGGTCCCTCATACTTCGCCAAATTCTTCTTCAGCTTTGCATTTTCGGTGTTAGCAGACTTCAATTTACTGTTGGCTTCATTGCACCGCTCACTGGTTCTTGCACACTTGTCGCAGTTGGAAGAAACTTTCTGGGCGGTGGAGGAAGTGAACGGGTTCTTCGGTTTCTCATCGTTCGTCTTCTTTTGCTTTGTCTCTGGTTGCTTCTCCTGTTCCAGTTTCATTTGTTCCATTTCCAATTGCAACTGCTTCAATTGCGCTTCCAGAACCTCCTCTCGACTTGGTTTCTTACTCTTATTCTTCTTCTTTCTATTGCCTTCATTTGAACTGGCCATTGTCTCTTCCTTGGCGTCTGCGGCTGCAGAAGTACTTTCAACAGAAACCTGAAAATTATCAAGGAATTATTGAAAAGAGCGAGATAGTTACCGAGGCAGATTGGGGGATGCGGGAGTCAGAGGCTATGTTAACCGAGTGATCCTGCTGGAAATTATCTAATAGTTTTTGAAAACACAACTCAAAACGCTCACCTCCAGCTTCTGAGCACCTGGTGCTTGTGAGTGTTTGCAGTTTGCGGTAGGCTGACTTTGCTGGGAAGTAGAATTGATGCTTGGGCTCGATAGGGCGTTCGGTGGGAGAAATGGCTCCAAGAATTCAGGATGGTCATTGTACAAAACGGTGAAATCGACAGAGCCATTTTTGACTGCCTTTAGCAGAAAATGAAGATTTACTTCATAAGCGACACGCTGAAAGTTATGAATAAGTACAAGTAATGAACCAATAAATTACCGTTTCAAGAGACCAAAACAGGTCAAAATGGGCGGATAGGGCGCATGCCGCGGCGAGAAAATCTGAGTCTCTGGTGCCATCTTTTAAAACTCTGATGAATGTCTCAAAATCAGCAGTTTTCTCAACTACTTTCTGAATATATAAAAACATTGAATAGAACGAATGGGGAATAGTTACCGGAGCGACCTTTAGTTCAATATTATAGTAGTTGATGGCGATAGTAAAGCAAAGTGAGGCGTTTATTAGAAGTTGAGAAGACTCAAATTTTCAAGTAATCACAAATTCAGACAAAAAAAAACTCACTGCAATACTCTGGGCGCTTTCTGGCAGTGTCCACACCTTAAGTTGTTGATGAACCGTTACTCCGTTCCGCTCCATACA
>LR537602.1:9036-44344 GCA_900883565.2 Caenorhabditis panamensis
GAAGAGGAGGAATCGGGAGATTCTGTCAAACAATTCGAAGTTATTGGTTAGAGGAGAACATGAATGTGAAGAGGGAGGGATCGAAGAGGAGGAATCGGGAGATTCTGTCAAACAATTCGAACGTAATGAGTAGAGGAGCGAGACTGGAAATGGGGACAATTGGAGAGACTGGAGACTGTTGAGAAAATACAAGCAAAAAAAAGTTACTATCTGTTGAAGCAGGAGGCGGGGTACATCAGGCGGAGATCAGGAGCGGAAGACGCAGATGTGGCGGATCGGAGCAGATCATTCCTTGTCGACCGAGTCGCTGTCGTCGTCGGCATGCAAGAAATCGTCGGACAACTTGACGAAGTTTAAAGCCGACTTCATCAGATCCTTCCCATCTAAAGCAGCATTACACTTCGACTTGAAGCAGGTGCAGCGGGCGGCGAACTGGTTGTCTTCGTCCAACTGAAAATACTCATTGATTATCTAGATCAGTTACTTTTAAAAGTTGCAAAAAACTCACCTCCATCTCACAACCGTGAGTGCGCTTCATGAAGGTTCCATCCTCCATGAAGCGCCGGCTCGGGTGGTCTCCATTCTTTCCAACCAGGATGACGGTCTTCTTGGCGAAGGAGTAATATCCTTCACAAAAATCAAAAACTCTGTGGGAGAGAACGTTGTTCTCCTTGTCTCCCTCAAAGCAGGCGATCTTCTTTCCGGATCTTGCCTCGGTCAAGGCGAAGACGGTCAGAAGCAGAAGGAGAACGATGCGGGAATTCATGGCTGAAGAGAGCAGGGAGATGAAAACGAACCGAGTATTGGTATGAAGTCCTCTGTTCGAAATCCTGTTTTTATACGGATTGTAATCCCCTTCCTTGGCTCCACCCCAAAGCCAGACACGCCCATTTTTGAAACCCGCCTTTTTGTTTTGACTAGCCGATGGGCGGTGCTGGCACCGAGAATGGCACCGGTAAAGGACGCGATGATTCATGGCTCGAGCCTTGGGGTTTTGGAGGAGGAAGCAGGTGATGAGAGAGTCGTTTCAAGTGAGTTGAGTGAGCTATAGAGCTGGTAATGAAGGAGTCGGAGGGTGTAAGGCGATCTTAGAACCTTTGGAGGCTCGAGCAGGTGATAAGAGTGCTACTTTGGGAGCAGAGGTAGAGAGTAGTTTGAAGTGTGTTAAGTGGGTTTTGGAAGACCCAGTACCCTGAGAAAGTGTCGAAATAATGTCCCTACAGTATCAAGAACCCTTGAATAAAAATGCAGGCCATGAAAAACGCTTTCAATCAAGATCAGACCCCCGGTATTCCATAATGTCATGTTCCAATCATTTTGAACCAGTTGAATTTTCTGTATCTGTCCGCAAAAAAGACCACACCTGTTGATTTCTTGATCACTTCCAATCAGTCTCTGTTTTTTGAGTTACCACCCATTTTCTTTGACGTAAAACTAGACATCTTGATCACATTATGACGTTCTTGATCCGACCGTCTCGATTTCCCAAAGCGATGAGAACTTCTAATCAGGATAAAGAGATTTCAGTAGGAACGCACGCTCTGATTTTGAATTTTGAAGTGTACAGGATTTGTTTCTCGTACTGTAAACAAACTGCGGTCACCACCGAATGTTAGCGTATAGAAAAGAAAGGTATATTTTGTCATACAGTGACTACGAGCCTGTCATATAGTATTTCATCAACAGTGTGTTGATCTATGAGAAAACCTGGCATTGTCCTTCTTCTGTTTGAACATGGTCCGTTGCGCCCTGCCTGAAACATTCCTTCAGTTTTCACACTTCCTCGTAAAGATCCGCAACCAAAAAGTTTGGCACGACATCATCCAAAATGTGAGATCCAGAGAAGAATTCCTTCCGGTCACTGAATTCAATACAGAAATGTTTCCTTTCCTAGAGCATAGTCTTAAAAAAACTTTGATGTACCCGGGAACATTCTGAGATCTCTCGTTCCACACTGTGATTATCAGGTGCCATTTTGTGCACTGAATTGGAACTTGCAAAAGGCAGCAAAACATGTGGTGACTAAGCTGACAAACATGTGAAGGTTGAAAGATCTAAGAAAACTGACGGGCTTCAACTAATCCAGCAATGTTATTTTTGACAGAGAGCCATTGTGCGCAGTTCGTAGATTAGGAGTCATTCCACTGTTCCCGGATTAGACGTAGATGAGAACAAAGTTCTTCGACAGTATGGCTTCACACGTCAATTTCTCAGATCCCGGAGGATGATTGGAGTTCTTCTATGCGTAAAGTTTGGTGCCAACAGTATCGGCGATTTTCAGAAAGCCGATTTACAGATTTCTGCCCACATACCAAATTGCACCAAGCAGCACTCAAAGCGATAAGAACTTCTTATCAGGCTACTCCGATTATCTGAGATTTCAGTAGGAGAACGCACGTTCTGATCCGGGATTTCGAAACGTGCAGGATTTTTTCTTGTCCTGTAAACAAACTGCCGTCATCACCAAATGTCTCCGTTAAGAAAAAAAGGGTGAATTTTGTCATACAGTGCTTATGAGCCTGTTATATAGTATTCCGCCAATCACAAGTTCATCTGTGAGAAAACCTGACATTTTTCTTCTTCAAATGAAAAGTTTTCCGTGGCGCCCTGCCTGAAACATTCCTTCCGTTCTTTACACTTCCTTGTAAAGATCCGCAACCAAAAATTTTGGCTCGACATCATCCAAAATGTGATCTCCAGAGAAGAATTTCTTCCGCTCGTTGAATCCAAGACAAACTTTTCTTTTCCTAGAGCATAGTCGGAAGAAAACTTTGATGTACCCGGGAACATTCTGAGATCTCACGTTCCACTGTGTGATAATCAAATGACTTTATGTGCATTCAAGGGAAACTTTGAGCATGGGTGGAAAGATACGTGGGTGACAACTCTGACAAACAAGTGAAGGTTGAAAGATCTAAGAAAACTGGTGGGGGTTGACTGATTAAACGATGTTATTTTCGACAGTGAGCCATTGTGTGCATTTCGTAGATTAGCAGTCATCACATTGTCCCTGGATTAAACGTAGGTAAGAACAAAGTTCTTCATCAATATGGCTTCACACGTCAGTTTCTTAGTTCTTCGAGGGTTATCGAAGTTCTTCTTTGTGTAGAGTTTGGTGCCAACTGTATCGGCGACTTTTAGTAAGCCGCTCTACAGATTTCTGCCCACATCACAAACTGCACCAAGTAGCACTGCGATGAGAACTTTTAATCGGGATACACCGATTATCTGAGATTTCAGCAGGAGAACGCACGTTCTGATCCTGGATTTCGAAACCGACAGGATTTGTTTTTCGCCCTGTAAACACACTGCCGCCATTTCCAAATGTGCAAGAAAGAATAGAAGGGCATGTCGTACAATGTACCCGTAATTTTTCACGCTTCCTGAGTAAGATCAGCCTCAAAAATTTTGGCCTTGCATCACCCAAAATTGTGATCTGTAGAGAAGAATTTTCCGCTCGTTCATTCCATAACGAGGTTTGCTTTGCTAGAGCCTAGTGAGAAGAACATTCTGTGTACCCTGACACATTCTGAGATCTCTCGTTCCACACTGTGATCATCAGGTGCCATTTTGTGCATTGAATCGGAACTTGCAAAAGGCAGCAAAACATGTGGGTGACTAAACTGGCAAACATGTGAAGGTTAAAAGATCTAAGAAAACTGACAGATTCCCACTAATCCAAAAATGTTATTTTTGACCGTGAGCCATTGTTTGCAGTTCGTAGATTAGCAGTCATCACATTGTCCCCGGATTAAACGTAGATGAGAACAAAGTTCTTCATCAGTATGGCTTCACACGTCAGTTTCTTAGATCTTTGAAGACGATTGAAGTTCTTTCATTAGTAGAGTTTGCAGCCAACAGTACCGGCGTCTTACAGAAAGCCGATTTACAGATTTCTGCCCACATCTCAAACCGCACCAAGTAGCACTCAAAACGATAAGAATTTTTAATCGGGATACACCGATTATCTCAGATTTCAGCAGGAGAACGCACGTTCTGATCCTGAATTTCGAAACCAACAGGATTTGTTTTTTTTTCGTAAACAAACTGCAGTCAACACTAGATGTAAGCAAGGAAGAAGAGAAAGGCATCAGTCGTACAATGTACCCGCAGTTTTTCACGCTTCCTGAGTAAGATCAGCCACAGAAATTTTGACCTGGCATCACCCAAAATTGTGATCTGTAGAGAAGAATTCTTCCGCTCGCTGATTCCATAACAAAGTTTTCTCCGCTAGAGCTTAGTGAGAAGAACATTCTGTGTACCCTGACACATTCTGAGATCTTTCGTTCCACATTGTGGTTATCAGGTGCCAATTTGTGCATTGAATTGGAAATTGCAAAAGGCAGCAAAACATGTGGTGACTAAGCTGACAAACATGTGAAGGTCAAAAGATCTAAGAAAACTGATGGGATTTCTAATCCCAAAAATGTTATTTTTGACAGTGAGCCATTGTACGCGGCACTTAGATTAGTAGTTAATCTATTGTCCCCGGATTATACGTAGATGAGAACAAAGTTCTTTATCAGTATGGCTTCACACGTCAGTTTCTTAGATCTAAGAAGACGATCGAAGTTCTTCTATGAGATTTCGAATCGGAACCTGCACCAAATATCACTTAGGCGGGATGAATTTCTGACTGGGATACAAGAAAATTCATTCATTCAAACCCATAAATCACGAAAATACAAGTGCTCCCAGTAGCATTGTGGGTACTTCCAAAAAAACAGAAAAGTGAGCATTCCCGAAAAAAACACAACGGGTAAGAATACCCAATCGCTCAAACAGAAAAACCTTACAGAATGAAGGATTGAGAAAAAGAAAATGGAAAATACAGCGATTCTCAAGTGGAAATAGTTCAAAAGCTCGACAATAGCACATATCATCCGACAACGGTTTGAGTATTGATGACGAGAAATTCGGAGCAGGAAGAGGATCTCTGCGAGTGTCATGGTCACAAAACATTGCCAACGAAGCATCATGCGATAAGGGAAAACAATCTTGTCCGTTTTATAATATGTCTGGAAGATATCATGATGAATAAATTTTTCATTGAAAAAACTCACATCCTTCTCGATTTCTCGTACATATGCTCCAAACATCACCCATTTCCCGTAATCAAACAGGATGACTTTCGGAATGGCACATCCAATTCTTAGCTCGGTTGTTTCAGTGAGTGGTCTTGATAGTAGCCCGCTAAAGATTCATTTTTGTGTTATTGTGATGCAAGAAAATACAGGTTCACTCACTAATGGCCACTTCCGTATTTCTGCTTGAAACCCAGTTCTTTACACAAGGTTTTAGCGAATTGATCAATGTCAAAGTCCCATCTTTTGAACATCATCATGCGGTAGTTGAAACCATGTAACGGTTTTTCTTCAATGATGCTCTGAATAAATAAAGTTGTTAGTTCATGTCTTTTGTTTAGTCGCTTACTTTACACCGCTCCAGGAAAGTTTGCTCATTGATGCTCACGTTTTTCTCATCTATGTAGACGTTTTCAAACTTGAATTTCATCAACGGATCCCCATCGCGAACCCACTCATTGCGAATTACCAGTTCTTTGACGTTCAGTTGCTGAAATAAGCAGTTGCAATCGAGAAAAACAGTGAAAACTTACTCTGACATCTTCGCAAATATTGGGATGATCTCTATCCATATCTAACTCTAGCAAATGGAAAGTATGTTTGCTGTACAATACGAAAAACTGTGGGAGCCACCGATAATAGCAAGAGCCTCGAACTTTTATAAACATTTTTTTGATATCGATGTAGGGTAGCTTGGAAAATTCCTGAGAAGGAACCTGAAAAATGTGTTTGTTTTTGATCACTATTTGTTTTTTCAACTCACATCCACTTTCAACTTCCCAATAATCGTTCCTTTTCTTCCAAGATAATACCACAGAAGTCTACCTAATTGTTCATCTTTTACATCTTCAGTTACACACTTCACTCCGGTATAAAGTGCCAGAGTCTTCGAGAAACAAGAATCTTCATTGAGATACGAGCAATCACCACACTTCCATCTGATTGTTTTATCAAAAGTGATGCTGCGAAAGTTTACACCATTGATTTTTACGCTTTTGAAGCGAAAGGGCAGGTTTTGATGCAGTTTTCGGAGCTCTGGGATGGATTTTGCAATGGAGCGTCTAAAACATGAAGGTTCTTTTTTAATAACAAAACTATTTTGTTACCTTTTCGCAAACGAGGAATACTGAAGAATCGGGTTTAGCGACAAATGAGTAAAGGGACGGTGGAGAACGTCTGGAGGGTCCATTTGAATGTGACAGTGAGCGGGAATGAGGCAATTGGGATGAGGGGTGTAGGTCAGGAGGTACGCAGACAGAAAGGGACTGTTGAGCAGATGTGCGTGTCATGTGCCCTGTTTTCTGGTGGTCCGCAACGAGATTGCATCATTGCTTTGAGGAACAGGGCAAGGAGAGTATCTGGGTTCTCATTTGCTTGCTTCGTTGGGTAACTTTTGAATTCCGTTTAGTATCACTCTCTCTTTCTTGGGAAAAAGTCTGCGTCTCTCTTGGTGTACTCTCTCGTTTGACAAATTCTTTTATTTTCCGGTTCAGAAATTACGAAGATAGATGGTGGTGTTATTCCGTTGCGGGTACTTCCAAAATACTAGAAAAGTGAGAACACCTGATAAAACTAAAATTGGAATAAAAGCCCAGATGCTAGAACAGAAGCATCTCACAGTACAAGTGAAAATAATAGAGAATAGAACGAAAACTAGAAAAATCAAATGATACTGATTAAAAAAAGCCGCAACGTGGTATGGTTTCTTACGCCACACCCGACATCTGTACATAGTATCTGTAATAGTGTATGTCACAAAACACTGCCAACGGAGCATCAGGAGAAGTATTCGTCTGTGAAAAGGAATGTTTTCTTTGGTGAACGTCTGAAAAACGGATACATATAATGACGAATCGTTTGATTCTACGACTCACCGCAGTTTCAATTTCACAAATACTTGCTTTAAACCAGATCCATCTTCCGTATTCGTAATGGTTAACTTGAGGAATGGCACACATAATTTGTAGTTCACTTGTTTCGCTAAGTTTTTTGATTAGCAATCCACTGAAATATTAAATTTGTGCAATGTCTGATCTCATTTCTATTTTTACTTATATCCACGACAGTACTTATGCTCAACCCCAAGCTCTTCGCTCAATGTTTTTGCAAATTCATCGATATCTAGATCATCTCTGTAGAAAATCATCTCGTAGTCAAGGCGAACTGGTCGATTTTCTTCGATTATGCTCTGGATCGAAATCATTTTACATAAACTCCATATTCTCAAAAATGCTCACTTTGCAACGATCCAAGAACGCATTCCCATTACGAGTCCTGTTTGTTTCAACAACCACAACTTCATTGAACTTGAACTTCATGAGTGGGTCCGCATCAGTTACAGAATCTGTGTATATCACCAGCTTCTTTATTTTAAGTTTCTGAAAGTCAGTTGGATCCCGTACATTTTGACTGAAAGCTTACCATAATATCCTCATGGATTCTGGGATCCTCCTCATAGTTCAATTCTACGAGTAGTATATCAAACGTGTGCTCCTTATACACTGACCAAAGTGGTTGTATCAAAGCTTCATAATTATAATAGAAATGGACAATTATGTATAAGTTTCGGATGTTGATGTAGGGAAGCTTGGAGAATTTAGTTGAAGGAAACTGTAAAATGATGTCAACAGAAATTGAACCAAAACTTTTAAGTTTAAACTCACATTCAAGCTCAAATACCGGATAACTGTTCCTTTTCTTCCAAGATAATACCAAAGGAGTCTATCAATTTGGTCATCATCTACTTGTATCACAGTTTTTCCACGATATTTTGCTAGTGTTTTTTGAAAGAAAGAACTCTGACGCTGATCAGCATAATGATCACATCTCCATTCAAAATTCTGTTCAAATGTTACACTGCGCCAATTCACACCGTTAATATGCGCGTGTTTCAGGTAGAGTGGTAAGCTTCGATTCAGATTTCTCAGCGTGGGTATGGACTTTGCAATTGATCGTCTAAAACAGGTGTGTTCCTCGAAAGAAAATGGTTTTTTATCTACCTTTTCAAAAACGAGGAATACTGAATAATTGGTTTTATAGTCAAATGAGTAAAAGGTCGGTGAAGAACGTTGGGAGGGTCCATTTGAATGTGACAGGTCGGGTTAATGAGCAGAGATATGCTGGTCGGGAATACGCAGACACGCAGAAAAGTAAAGCAGCTGTTCTACCCAGCTGTCTTGGTCCGTACTATTTTTGCTATGTTCGTAGTATGATAAAGTTTTTACGCTGTTGGTGAAGACTCTCATAGATTTTGATTTTTATCTATTGGAAAAAACTGTTCATTTTTCACGATCAGAAGTTACGAAGATACATGTAGGTGATATTACGTTGCGGGTACTTCCAGAATACTAGAAAAGTTAGAACACCTGACAAAACTAAAATTGGAATGAAAACCCAGATACTAGAACAGAAACATCTCACAATACAAGTGAAAATCAAAGAGAATGCAACGAAAAAGAAGAAAATAAGATGGTACTGATTCAAAAAAGCCGCAACGTTGTATGGTCTCTTACGCCACACATGACATCTGTACAGAGTATCTGTGATAGTGATTGTCAGAAAACACTGCCAACGAATCATCAGGAGAAATATTCGTCTGTGAAAAGGAATGTTTTCTTTGGTGAACGTCTGAAAAATGGATACGTATAACAGATTGTTTGTTTCTGCAACTTACGTCAGTTTCTATTTCGTGTACACTCGCTCGAAACATGATCCATTGTCCGTAATCGTAAAGGTTTATTTGAGGAATGGCACACACAATCCGCAATTCAGTTGTTTCTGTGAGGGGCTTTGTTAATAATCCGCTGAAAAATCACTGTTTTTTATATCCTAAGTTTTTGAATAGTGTTATACTTACCAATATCCTTCACAATACTTGTGCTCTAAGTTCAGTTCATTACTCAATTGTTCTCCAAATTGATCGATATCAAGATTATCTCTGTAGAAAATCATCCCATAGTTGAATCCAATTGGTGGATTTTTTTTTATTATGCTCTGAACACAATCGAATGTTACATAATTTTCTTGTTTCAAGAAATTCTCACTCTACACCGATTCAAAAACGTTTCCGCAGCATTGTTACGTCTGTATTTGTCATCAATAATCACTTTTTCAAACTTGAATTTCATCAGTGGGCCTACGTCAATTACACTGTCTGCTTCAATTACCAGTTCCTTCATTTTCAGTTTCTGAAGATTTTTTATATGCCTCCCATGCAAGTGTAAAGCTCACCATGATATCCTCATAGACTCTGGGATCATCTTCATATCTGAATTGAATTATCAGAAAACCAAAGGTGTGGTTTGTATACGATTTGAAGAATGGTTCTATCAGCGTTTCATAGCAATAGTAGCTCGAGACAGCAACCAATATATTACGGATGTTGATATAGGGAAGCTTGGAGAATTCAGTTGAGGGCCACTATAAAAAAGTTCCAATTGATAATCATTAAATAACTAAAATTAAACTCACCTCCAATCTCAAATTCCTTATAAATGTTCCTTTCCTCCCGAGATAATACGAAAGGAGTCTATCTGTTTGTTCAATATCTACTTTTTTCACTGTTCTGCCACGATATCTTGCCACTTTTTTTTGGAAACGAGAAGGCTCACGTTGGTCGAAGTAGTTGAATTTCCATTCAAAATTCTTCTCGAATGTTACACTACGACCATTCACACCGCAAATCCCAACCAAATTCAGATTGAGAGGTATGATTTGGTTTAGATTTCGGAGCGCTGGGATGGATTTTGCAATTGATCGTCTAAAATGTTTAGTCTCTTTAGATAAAATAGTTTTTATACCTTTTCAAAAACGAGGAATACTGAATAATTGGTTTTATAGTTAAATGAGTGAAAGGTCGGTGAAGAACGTCGGGAGGGTCCATTTGAATGTGACCGTACGGAATAATGAGTAGAGAGATGTTGGTCGAGAACACGCAGACATGCAGAAATGAAGAGCAGATGTTCTCCCCAGCTGTCTTGGTCCGTACTATTTTCGCATTGTCCGTAAGATTCTTATGTCCTTTCCAATTGGAAAAACTAACATGTTTCCGTAACTTTTCGAAGCTGTTTATTTTTATTCAGAAATTACGAAGATACATGTAGGTGACATTACGTTGTGGGTATTTCCAGAATACTAGAAAAGTGAGAATACCTGACAAAACTAGAATTGGAAGGAAAACCCAGATGCTAAAACAGAAACATCTCACAATACAAGTGAAAATCAAAGAGAATGCAACAAAAAAGAAGAAAATAAGATGGTACTGATTCAAAAAAGCCGCAACGTTGTATGGTCTCTTACGCCACACCCGACATCTGTAGAGAATATCTGTGATAGTGATTGTCAGAAAACACTGCCAACGGATCATCAGAAGAACTATTCGCCAGTGGAAAGGAATGTTTTCTTTGGTGAACGTCTGAAAAACAGATGAATATAATGACAGATAGTTTGCTTCTACAACTCACGTTAGTTTCTATTTCATGTACACTCGCTCGAAACATGATCCATTTCCCGTAATCGTAAAGGTTTACTTGGGGAATGGCACATACAATTCGCAATTCGGTTGTTTCTGTGAGGGGCTTTGTTAATAATCCGCTAAAATATTACTGTATCTTATATCCAAAGTTTTCGAATGATTTTATACTTACCAATGTCCTTCGCAATACTTATGTTCAAAACCCAGCTCATTGCTCAATTTCTTTGCAAATCCGTCAATATCTAGATCATCTCTGTAGAAAATCATCCCATAGTTAAACCCAAGTGGTGGAATCTCTTCGATCATGTTCTGAATCCAATTGGAAGTTCCATAAACTTCTTGTTTTCAAGAAATTCTCACCTTGCACCTATTCAAAAACGTCTCTGCAGCATTGCTACGAGTGTTTTTTTCATCAATGATTACTTTTTCAAACTTGAATTTCATCAATGGGCCCGCGTCAGTTACACGATCTGCGTGTATTGCCAGTTCCTTGATTTTCAGTTTCTGAAGATTTATTCGATGCCTTCCATGCAAGAAAAGCTCACCATGATATCTTCATAGAGTCTGGGATCATCATCACGTCTGAAGTCAATCATCAAAAAGTCAAAAGTGTGGTTTGTATACGACGTGAAGAGGGGTTCAACCGGCATTTCTAAACCATGGTAGCTCCATACAGAAACGTATAATTTCCGGATGTTGATATAGGGAAGCTTGTAGAGTTCCCATGAGGCATACTATAAGAAAACAATATCAATTGATAGAACACAGCAGCTATAAACAAACTTACATCCAATCTCAACCCCCTGATGAATGTCCCTTTTCTTGCAAGATAATACCGAAGGATTTTATCTATTTGTTCATGATCAACTCTTTTCACTGTTTTACCCCGAAATTTTGTCAACGTTTTTTGAAAACGAGAAGGCTGACGTTGTGAGGAAGACACGTACTTCCATTCAAAATTATTCTCAAATGTAACTCTTCGACCATTCACACCGCAAATCTCTGCGAAATTCAGATGGAGAGGTACGATTCGGTTCAGATTTCGAAGCGCTGGGATGGATTTTGCAATTGATCGTCTAAAACGTTTACTCTCTTTAGAAAAAATAGTTTTCCTACCTTTTCAAAAACGTGGAATAGTGAATTATTGGTTTCAAAGACAAATGAGTGAAAAGCCGATGAAGAGCGTCGGGAGGGTCCATTTGAATGTGACAGAACGGGATAGTGAACAGAGAATTGTTGGTCGAGTACACGCAGATATGCAGAAATGTAGAGCAGATGTTCTGCCCAGCTGTCTTGGTCCGTACTATTTTTGGTATGCCTGTCATGAAACCACCTAATTACGCGGGCAGATTCACAAACAAGGGTTGTTCAGTTTTCAATCATTTTAGTTTGACGGTGGCATTTTTATTTGCATTCTATCTCATTTCTGAAACTCAGTGAGTTTCTAACCTTCCGATACCGACAGAACTTTTTTCAATCCGCTTATTACTTCCGGGTACCTAAAAACTCCCGCATTCGATTTCACCTCATCCACTAATGAACGGGTTCAACCTAGAGATATCCAAGGCTCCAAATCGGGAAACAAGCTCTAGTTCTTGATGACAATTGTGTAGGCTAGAGCCGAAGTGCAATTAGTAGGTGGTGTTTGTCCATGAAGTTTGAAGCTGATAGTTTGAAGTCCATGTACTTGATGATCAGGAAGACTGAATGATCACACAGGATGCTTTCTATAATGGGAACTGAGGTTGATTACTTCCGGGTTTGAGATTACATCTCTGAACTTCAGAAACGCTTCTGCACCTTTACAATGTGTTTTTTTACACAGAAACAAGAATTGACAGTTACCAGCACAAAAAAACAAGTGTTCGTGTCAATCTGGACTCAAAACAGTGTATTCAAGTGGTCCGTTCAGAAATTCTCTAGGCACCACACATCAGCTACCACTTTTGCAGGATTCCGTTGATCATTCAACCTTTCGCCTGTTTGTCACCCGCGGCTTGGTTTGGTGAGCCTAATTGCACTCCATTATCACGAGTGTAAACGTGCAATCTCTTGTTTTTGCTGGATTTCAGGTAGAGAAGAAGTGATCACATGCTCCAGATGACCAGATCGTCCCTTGAGAACACCTGTTTTGATTGTTCTGTTTCTGATTCTCACTTCCTTTCCCCCATGAATCCATGACACCAGCTGGAAGAGGCGTGGCATGTTATCAGTGAACGCGACGCCGCCGGTGGAAAGGGGCGGGGCTGATAAAGTTGTATAAAAGGAGTTGGGAGCACAGAAGACTTTTCATTCACCTGAGTTGAGAAGAAAAGGGGCAATGCGGTCCTCAAATCTTCTGATGGCTCTAGCCATTGTCGCATCTCTCCAAGCTTCCGGACATGCCTCCCCACATGTTCCTACTCACCCGATGTGCTGGGCGGAAGACGATGCCTGGCTCGGATACATCGAGGGTTCTCTCTACATCAACGCGTCCATCGCCGTCATCTCGTCCTCTGTCTCAGACGCCATCGAAGACTTCAACGACAACGAAGACTACATCAACGATTGCACAACGAATGTTAGTTCATTGAACCGTGAATGTTAACGTTTCTAATCAACTATTGATTGCAGGAATCCCTGATGTCTATCATCTTCGAAGTCTGCCAAGTCATTGATTGTCGCAACGGCTCGTCAGCTCCCGGACGCAACTCACATCCATGAAACAGCTGGACAACTCAAATGAACTGCATCCCCCTCTTGTGATATCCCCTCCGTGATTCCCTCAAATTTATTAACCCACTCATTCATTCGATTTCATAATCCTCTTTCAATAACCTCCAATAACATAACCTCCAAGCAATAAAGCAGTGAAACGGAAAACTGTCATGTTTTTTTGATTAGGAAATATTTCGAACAAAAGGGAAAGACAAGAATCATTTTCAGAGTTCCTTCAGGTATCCAAATGTCAGCTTGCTGCAGTTGCTGCTCAACTTGCTGCTTGTTTCCAGTGACGTACGCACAAAACAATAATACAAGGAAGTCACCAAAAGACAGATAACTGAAATGTTTATGAGAGATATTAGGGATAACCTAGGAATGGAAACCACAATAGAGTTGCCGGAAACCTTGCAAGATATCCACAGAATCTTCTCATTTTGCGGGAGGTACATAACTGAACCCTTCCTCTCCTCTCTAAGCCGTTCAATTCACACCTGCTCCGTTTCTCTCTCGAGTGTTTATCGGAAGTAAGGGTAACTCTCCGGATCACTTTCCCCCTGACTTCTCTCATCTCCGGAAGCTTCCAACCTCTTGCCTTTGTTTAAAAATTGATCCTACTACTCTCAAAATGATGTAATCTCTGGTTGGGACCTTTTTCTCTGTTTTTGCCTCTCGCTTTTTCCTGCTTGCCGAGCAGTTACCATCAACTCACATTCGTACTTTTTGACTTCCCGATGGAAGTCGGTCTTGATTTTTCAGAAGTATTTTTCCTATAATTATGATCATTGCAAATACGGGTTCAATTCAAAACAGGTGAAAGTAAGCTTTTTCAGGCTTTTTACTACAAATAACACTTCTTTATTTCAGGGCAAAGGTTTTTTTCCGGGTTCTGCTCAAACTGCTTCAGCTCGTCAAGGACAAAGTGCAATGCACTGCTCATATGATGTAATTTGGTTTTTTCAAATTTTGCCCTTCACATTTTTGACACTTCAGACACAGTAAAAAAAAACAACTCTGGATTCACAAGTTTAATTATTTGAGTGCCACCGTCACATGGAATTGTGGTTTATTGAAACTTCTAAACTCCAGTAGCCGGAAACCATAAACGGGAACGGCGGTCAATTCACTCTTGCAATTTCATTTTGTGAACGTAAATTGTTGTATTTTTAGAATTTTTTCTTTTGTTTTTTATGCTTGGGAAATAAAATGTGAAATCTGAACACCTTTCCTATGTAAAAATAGAAGGCAGTGAAGACTATAATAACACCTTCAGCTCCTTCTCCAACCGAGTTTCATCTTGATCCCGTAATGAGCCATGAGCCACCTGCCCGTACATATACCCCGTACTTCGCTTCCCTTCTCCATGCCGCTGCTCTAATTATGTTCCCTGCTCCCTAATCCGGGCATACGGTGGTACAATGGGCGTGGCAGCACGCACCTGCTTTTGCTTCGTATAAATAGCAAATGAACAACAAGGAAACTTTATTTCTCTTGGATTTTCAGATGAAAATCGTTAGATTTTATTTTTCTAAAGTTATCTTGTCTTATTGTAACGTATTTCTATTGATGCGACCATCTATGATGATCAGTCCTGGAACCAATTCAATGGTACTTTTAAAAGTTGTTCCAAACCTAAATTCTCCTTCTTGTTGCAGACTGTAGACATCGTCAATGAAAACGATGAAGCGTGCAACTGGGGAGGTTCTCAATGGCAGGTTAGCAGAGTTTTTTGTTGAGATCCGTTTTCTAAAAATACCTCACAGAACATCTGACATCGTGCTCGCTGCAATATTTTGCACACCCTTCTAGAACTGCAATGTGGAGAACTCCAATTGGAACATCGCCTTCGTACTCAACTCAAATGGTTCCCATTTCCTAGAGTCAGTCAAACAATTGATGAGAACGCGGAACGAGGAAGGAAGTGAGTTTGTTACAATATTTCTCAATTCTTTTTTCACTACGTTGAAACAATCACACTCCTGTTTTAGAGGTGAACAACAACTGTCAATGAATTCGAACTTGTCATGTTAGGAAACACTTTGATTGATGAAGAGGATTGTCCCTAAGACTATTTGAAACAGCACCACGCGGAGGAGTATTTTAACTGGGAGGACATAGAACACTTCAAGAACGTCCCGCAGTGCAGAGCAATAGAAGCAGCGAAGAAGATCTTTGACGATTATGTAAAAGATAGAACGGACGGAGGAACAGTCAATTTTTTCGAAAGACCGATCACCTCAAGGTTTTGAGGGATCATTTTTCTCGGTTCAAATTGACAGAACGGTTCAAAGCTTGTCTGAAAGCTCGAAGGGAAACAAGTAAGTTTTTGGACAAATGGTATTGATTCATTGTTTCATTTTTTTTTCAGCTCCAAATCAATGATTCCAGTCGGTTTGCATTTTGCCACTGTTCGAACAAGGTGAGTACAATTTTCAAAAAAATTTAAAATTTTCATTTTCAGAAAAATGATTGAGAATTGAAAACATTCTCCAAACTTTTTTTGGACAGCGATTCCAAATTGGAAAAGAAGTGCTTGACAATCGGATAAATGCATTTTATTTTTTTAACATTTTAGTTTTTTAAATGAAAACATGCGAACAAGTATAGATTTCTTTTTTTTTTGCTCCGATACAGAGACTGAATCCTTGGACAGATAGTGGAACATTCCACCCCTCTTTTGATGCAAGACACCTGCTCACATGGCCTCCGCGGGGAGATACGACAAATCTACCGTACCCATCTACCCACCTCAAATTAGTGCACCTGCCATGATCCAGCTGCCCAGATATGATCTCCTTCTTCATTAGTACGCCTTCACATGCCGCTTTCTCATTACGTTTCGTGGTTTCTAATCCGGATCACAATCTCACGGAGAATGGGCGGGGCAGCTTTGCTTCCATGCTCCGTATAAATAGGAAAAGGAATGCACAAATCCCTCATTCTCTAGGGTTCCCAGACGGGAATCGTGTCTTTGAATTCTTTGAAGTTCTTACTAATTGTTTATTGCTGTTTGTCTGATTGGTTCTGCACAACTGCTATCAATCAGCCAAATCGGAAAGCCAGTCGAACATTCTTTGTTTGAGAAGGCAAACAATGGTAACCTATTGTGATAACCTATAATCAACCTATTACTCGTTTTCAGACCCCTTCATCACCAACCGTTCGATTGATAACCTGCAAAAACCACCTGCAACTCCAGTTCTTCCAGCTTTCATCGATTGGATCTCCATTTGAAACTTTCTGTGAGTCATTTCCCATCTTTTGAACCTTTTCTAGATCGTCAAAACCGTGTTTTCCTTATCATCTTCTATCTCTAACACCCCTCAACCATCTTATCTCTAACCTCCAACGTCATCCTTCTAGAAGCTTCTCCCCAGAGTTCGGTAGAGAACCTTTCCTGACTAAAGGGGCGGATCGGTCTTGTGATAGCCTCATGATACACTCTGATAACTCTATAAGCTCTTGACTACGGTCGTTTCTGCTCGTTTTCTTTGCGTTTTCGCTTAGGACACAGAGGGAGATCATCGCGTAGTTCAGGCTTTGTTTAGAATGCGTTTAGAGTAACGTGTTGTTTCTTCGACTTTTTTCAACCCCAAACTTTTTGAAATCAACTTTTTCAAAACTCAAAGCTAGATCCAAAGCTAGATCCACTTGATAGCATGCCCCAATTCGTTTCAAAACATGGCACTGTTCATTTGACATCTACTTCCTTGTTCTAATTTTTCTAGTCATAGTTTGGCTCTGAAACTTCTGAACTGGAAAAATAAAGACTTTTCACGGCACGTTGGGTTGATGATCTACAGTGCCGGCCAAAAACATAGCTAATTTCGTGTTTTTTAGTGCAAATTCGTCATTTTGTGAGCTGTGCGCCAGGGTTTCAAGCTGAATACATGACTCAAACTGTTCATAATATTGTTTTTCAAGGTTCTGGGAACTAGAAAAACCAAATATAACAACCGGGAAAGTTCTGATTTTTTCGCCACACCTTTTCAAAAAAAATCTCCCAAATCTCAAAAACCTTATCTATCTCGTTTTTTGAAATTTTTGTCAAACATGTCAAAACAAGAGTTGATAAAGGTTTCTCACATGCAAATTAAAAACTATGCTGAATTTCAGCTGGTATGAATACCTAATTTCAAAGTTACACTAGAAAAACAAAACATCACTTTGTGTCAAATTTTTGAAAAAGGTGAAGCAGGAAAATTTGAATTTTCCCGGCTGTTATATTTGGTTTTTCTAGTTCCCAGAACATTAGAAAACAATATTATGAACAGTTTGAGTTATGTATTCAGCTTGAATCCCTGGCGCACAGCTCACAAAATGACGAATTTGCACTAAAAAACCCGAAATTAGCTATGTTTTTGGCCGGCATTGTAGGTCGGAAAGTGCAGGAAGGCTTAGAAGAATGTAGTTTGGGAAGTTTTGATTGAAGGACAGATCCGAATCAGTGAAAAAGTGATCAGAATAGATCCAGTGGAACATGGTCAAGATAGAAGACGGCAAAACCTGGAGAGCTGATCAATGGGAATCATTGAAGTGAAGACAACCGAATAGTTCGTACAGGAAACATCGTCGTTTCGAAGTCTGGACATCTGAAAGGACACAGAAAAGTGAAAATTAATGAGCAATGTTGGAAGACTGAAGAAGCCTATCCGGATTGCTGATCTCTTTCTGATTAGTCAGAGTCACGCCTTCCCATGTTGATTGGGTAGATGATAAGCAATCAGAACAGAGACTGGCAGGATTTATGACTTGGAGAGAACCGACGACTTGAAATCAACAAAAAGGAGAGCAATCTGAAAGTCCAGTGTCCAGTTCCTTCCGTCGACATCCTCCTTGTTCGCTAACTGCAAGTGTCCTGAATTCCTGAAGTTCTCTGTGCTCATCTTTCATCTGAACAGCTAGATCAAGCCCAAGAACACTCAAGACAGTGGTTTTCAAATAACAAGATTCATCTCGAGTTGTTTCATCAAACACAAAAAGCAGAAGAGGAGGAGACTGGAGAATGAGTCAGAGGAGAGAATCCGAATAAAGGGAAGGGGGATCGAAGAGGAGGAATCGGGAGATTCTGTCAAACAATTCGAACTTAATGAGTAGAGGAGCGAGACTGAGAATGGGGAAAATTGGAGAGACTGGAGACTGTTGAGAAACTACAAGCAAAAAAGTTACGATCTGTTGAAGGAGGAGGCGGGGTTCATCAGGCGGGAGACACGGCGGAGTCGAGATCAGGAGCGGAAGACGCAGATGTTGCGGATCGGAGCAGATCATTCCTTGTCGACCGAGTCGCTGTCGTCGTCAGCATGCAGGAATTCGTCGGATAACTTGACGAAGTTCAAAGCCGACTTCATCAGCTCCTTCCCATCTAGAGCAGCATTACATTTCGACTTGAAGCAAGTGCAGCGTGCGGCGAATTGATTGTCTTCGTCCAACTGAAATTACTTATTGATTATCTGTCAAGATCAGTTTCTTTTAAAACGAGTAACTCACCTCCATGTGGCACCCATGGGTGCGCTTCATGAAGGTTCCATCCTCCATGAAGCGCCGGTTCGGGTGGTCTCCATTCTTGCCAATCAGAATGACGGTCTTCTTGGAGAAGGAGTAGTACCCCTCACAATAATCATAAACATGATGGGAGAGAACGTTGATCTCCTTATCTCCTTCGTAGCACGCGATCTTCTTCGCGGACTTCGCAGTGGTCCCTGGGACCAGAGCACAGGCAACGAGAAGAGCGAGGAGAGCGAGAACGGAAGGCATAGCGGAATAAGCGGGGGAGATGAAGATGAACCAAACTGGGTTATGAAGTCTTCTGTTCGAAATCCTGTTTTTATACGCATCGTAATCCCCATTCCTTGGCTCCACCCCAAAGCCAGACACGCCCATTTTCGAACCCGCCTTTTTGTTTTGACTAAAGCGGAAGTGGAGCTGGAGGAGCCGATGGGCGGTGCTGGCACGGAGAATGGCACCGGTAAAGGACGCGATGATTCATGGCTCGAGGCTTGGGGTTTTGTAGGGGGAAGCAGGTGATAAGAGAGTCGTTTCAAGTGAGTTAGGTGAGCTATAGAGCTAGTAATGAAGGAGTCGGAGGGTGTAAGAGGATCCTAGAACCTTTGGAGGCTCGAGCAGGTGATAAGAGTGCTACTTTGGGAGCAGAGGTAGAGAGTAGTTTGAAGTGGGTTAAGTGGGTTCTGGAAGACCCAGTACCCTGAGAAAATGTCGAAATGAGGTCCCTACAGTATCAAGAACCCTTGAATAAAAATGCAGGCCATGAAAAACGCTTTCAATCAAGATCAGACCCCCGGTATTCCATGATGTCATGTTCCAATCATTTTGAACCAGTTGAACTTTCTGTATCTGTTCGCGAAAAAGACCACACCTGTTGATTTCTTGATCACTTTCAATTAGTCTCTGTTCTTTGAGTTATCACCCAAAACTAGACATCTTCATCACATTATGACGTTCTTGATCTGACCGTCCCGATTTCCTATTCTGCTTCCGCTTGTAGTTTGTGGTGTCGAATTCCGATCCGAATTGTTTTTGCTTCCATTTGATAGTGAATCTTGCACGTTTCTCCTTCTTGTTTGGTGATGATCTCCATCTTGAATTCAATTCATCCATTTTGAACGGAAATCTGGGATTGAACGCTCTACTGAATTCCTGTAAACTCAAATCCTCGATTTTGCAAGATCCCAGTGCGTCAGTAAGAACCACTGATCCTAAGCTAGTTCTTGAGCTAGAAGCGCGTGTTCATCCGGAATTCGATTCAGGTTTCCTATAAGAGTACGGTGCTTATCAGAGCTTTGTTTTAAATCCTACAGTAATCCACTTGACCTCATTCCTTCTTCCTATCTCTCCTGGAACTTTTGATAGGTTTGTAGGCTTCATATTGTTGACAATAAGCGACTCCAAAGTTCAACTCCAATTATCCAGGTAGCAATTTGAAAATGAATTTTCTTTCGGTCCAAAATGTCTTTTCAAATGGGTCTAAAGTTCTCTGAAATTACCGGGTGTTGTGCCATGTGATAAAGTTTTCTCAAAGATCAACAGTAACCCGGAGCCTTTGTTTTAACGCCTCTGTTTCTGTTGTTGAAGCCCTATAACATAATGGCATTTGTTTCAAGGCTTCACATTCTGTGAAGTCACATTATCCGATGAGATGACACATGGATTTCAAGATCTAACAATGCTAAAATGGGATTGGAATCCGAGAACATGAGATTATGACACGGTGAATACATACAATGCTCTAATCTCTACCGTGTCGTGTTACGTTGCAAATCCCCTTGACAAAAACACTTGACGTACCTAGAAGAAAGATTAGTAGCTTAAGGATAGGTAGAGCTGATTCCACAGTAGTCTTTCATCCCCAACGGGCAGCAAGAACAGCTCCATGATGCATCTTCTGATCTACCGTAGTCCTCGATCCTTCTCTTCTGACTCCCCGTTTCTTCTTTTTTTGTGTGATCTTCCAACATTGTTATTCACTCGGGACCAGTCATCCGAATACAATCTGGTCAGAACCTACAACTCAAAATCACCAGTGGCACGTAAAGAAGAAAGATCGGAGGCTTTGGTAGGACCAATGACGACGCATGGGATTACCGTGGATTGTGTTTTTTCCGTTACGTAAAAGGTTTCTGATCCAGGGTTTTGCTAAAAATGAATTGGTCGAGGTCGGGGGTGAGTCATGGATCCAGGAAGTGATTTGAAAAGGAATCCTATGATCTCTAGAACCCCTCAAACTCTGGACTCTTCGAGTCTATGATTTTTGAGCATCTAAACTTCAAACTGGAGCTTTCTGGACATCATACTCATTGTCTGGATTGAACAGGAGTGTGAGATTTCGGTGTTTTGGAACTGTTTTCAAGGAAACAGTTTTCGGGGATTTTTAGCTGTTTTCCAGAGATCAAGTTGACTGTTGAAAAGGAGAAATTTGAGGGGGTCTATAGAAGGCAAATGAGAAATTGGACATAATGGAAACAACAATCCTAGCAAAACAAATAGCTTTCAGTGAGCGTTGAAAACAAGACAAGACAAATTGGCTCTTCACTTCTACTTCAAACTTCCCGAACTGAATGCTCTGATCCGTCAATGGCCGGGAAATCACCTGGAGCTCCTTGAGATGATTCAATTGGGATTGACGCGAGACATCGATTATGAAGTCAGAGATCTGAATGTGCTGTTTGAAGAAACTGGAGCAGAACTCTGACATCCACCGATCAGAGTTTTGGAGAAGTTTGAGATCTATGATATCCCATTGGCAAAGAGCTGGATCATCCGTCGCGAGGATCGAATCGAGGACAATGAATTGAAAATGAGCACAATGGCTACTGTGGTCTTCAACAACTGTTTTGAGATGTACGTCTGGTCGGATACAAGAATTGGATCAATTAGGAAGTACAAGGTATTTGTCAGAGATTAATGTTTTGTACAACCAGAACGAATTTCTCGCGTTTGGAGTTTTATAAGTGTTTTTTTTTTCAAATTTTCATTTTTGGAAATTTTTGCGGAGAACTAGAATCAAAATTCAAAATTTTATTAGCGCTAACAAAATTGCTCTAAATAATTTTCATTTGAAACTAATCTAGTTTTTTCAGGCGTCATTGTAACACTTGAAAACATGGCAAAGTGGGAAGACTGGATTCATTGTAGGCGATAGATATTTCCATTTGGTGTGTGAATGCTTATTTTATTTTTATCATGAAATTTTGAAATTTGAAAAAAAAATGTCTGTGAAACAATTCCGATTGGGATTTGTCTGATGACTTGAACAATAGTAGTTCATTGTCTCAAAGCCACAAAGCGAGAGTAACCTTGTAGAAATTTGTGCAAGCAGGTTATATCAGGAAAGCAACAACTACCGTAAGACAACCCCGTCCACCAATCTCCACATTGCTCCGCCTACGGGGTACGGTAGTCAGCCCCCGCAATCCGACCAAGCTGTAAACAACATTTTCCCCCATCATTTTCAATTGCGAATGTCGAAGCCCTAAGAAAGTGCTTATAACAGCATACAGAAAGTGCTTATAACAGCATACGAATGGAGATAACCCAATCACAATACACACGTGCTTTGGCAAAAGCGCATGTGCTTCTGATTCAACGACGCGTTTCGTGTGGACACGAGTTTGTGCGCTTGACGAAAACGGATTTAGATGTGGGATTATGACGTTAGCTGACGTAAAGTGCTTTATTCAAAATAGTTCATTTTCCAAATAGTAATGTCCACAAATACTTGACAAGACTTTCGTTTAAAAATATAATGCATCAGTTTTAAAATAGAACGAGGAACAACTGACTGATGATAACTGACGGGGATAAAGACGAAGTTGGAGACGGACGATGGAGACGACGGAAAGGCCAAGAGCCAAAGTCCTCTGAAAAAAACATGTGTTTTTTCTATTGACACTTTTCACTTACTCAAACGGGGAAAAGATCATGATAAGGCGGGGGAGGCAAGATGTTTTGATTACAGTGGACAGTGCTCATCTCGGTATCTATTTTCTGCTTTGGGTACTTTGGCGCAGAGTAGTTGTTCTTGATGTGCTCATAATTGTACTTCTTCCATGAATGCAGTTGATCCTCGATGTAAATTGTGTATCCGGCAATGTGTCGAATTCCGTTACTATTGTAGTATGTAATCTGCATTTTCTCGTCGGCGCACATCTGGTATTCCAGAAAACTCGAAGGGGACGCTCCAGATATTGGTTCAAACTCGGTGCGAAACTCTCCGCACTTGAAGTTTTTCAGAGGAATGGAGACAACACAATCTGCCTTGGGCAGAGAGATCTCAAGTTCACGGTAGGATCGCGACCGGCGGTGTTGCTCCTTGTTGATCCAGACGCTTGCCGGAGAGAACGATTTGTACCCTTCCGTGTGTTGTTGTTCTTCGACGTTGTCTGCGCTCACGCGGCATTCGATCCTAAAGTTTTTGTCAAATGAAGATGTGATCCAGACGCCTTCTCGAAAAAACCAAGGAGCCCTAGGAACTGATGTGATTGGAGCTATTCGACGGGGTTTAATGAGGCAAAACATGATCGGGAGAAGCAGAGTAATCTGAATGTCAATGTTTCAGTTTTAAAATGTCAAAAAATCATTACCGTGACCATAAATGCAATGATCAAGATTACTGGTACACCTGATAGAATACGTCTCAGTTCTTCTTTATTTTTCAGAGATTGTTCAATGAAATTCTGGAACAAAGGTATGGTAGTACCGCTGTTTGTCTTCTCACAACAGAGACAATTGCCAGGTATCTAGTAACTTATAAAAAAACAGAAAAAAAAACGCACCATATGTTCTTGGCTTGGAATCATGTCGAACCAGAGGAAAGTAGGTTGAGTAAAAGAAGAAAATGAGGGAAAATTGGCGAATTTGGGGGTGTGTACGTTTGATAATGATAGTGTTTAAAGACCGGTAGTTCAAATTCTTAGAAATTGAATGGAAATGTTTTGAAAGTGAGTACTGTAGTGTAATTATAGGATAGAGGATACTGTGACTAAACGAGCAGACAGAATCCTTGAAGAATTGTAAAACATTCAACCCCTCATCTGATGCAAGGCACCTTTCACACGACCTCCGCGGCATGTCTGCTCCACGATATATCAAATTAGAGACCAGCGCCGGCAAATCTACTGCACCCATCTACCTCTAATTAGTGCACATGTGCACAGCAGTTCTGCCATGATCCAGCTGTCCGGATATCAGATAATCCACTTCTTCATTAGTACGTCCTTCTCTGCCGCCTTTCTCATTACGTTCAGTGCTTTATAATCCGGATCACATTTTCACGGAGCATGGGCGGGGCATGATTTCTCTCCTTTACGTATTCATGCTCCGTATAAATAGGAAAAGGAAAGCACTTTCCTCATTCCACTACTAGGGTTCTCAGACGAGAATCGTGTCTTTGATTTCTTCGAAGTTATTACTAGTTATTTATTAATATTGCCTAATTGGTTTCGTATTTATTAAATAAAATAACAAAGCTTTTCGACCAATTAGATTGTTTTCATCATCTCTAGAAAAGATGTTGAATATGAAGCTCCTCCTACGTTTGAAAAACACTGCTTCAGACTGATACGCAAAGGTAAAAGTATTAATTTTACATTCGATATCTTATCAGTCGTCAATTCAGAAGCAAATAGAAATAGGAGAAACGTGTAAAACCTTGAGAATGGTGTGAAATAACTCAAAAGATTCTGGATGGTGAGACTTCCATGTTTCAACTGTCGTAAACAAAATATGCCAAACTGTTTCAGCATCTCTATCAAATGAAATGCAAAAGAATCAGAAGGTAATGTCGATAAGAAGTATCTGGAAGAAGAGTGAGTTACACAAGACGTTTTTCAAATCATATGTGGTTTCAGAAAGCTGAAAAAATGTAGAATGCTTCACTCCGCAAAAATCCTTGTTATGGTCATTCAAGTAAGTCTATCATATTTTTTGTAAACCTGTTCCACTTTTTACAGAATACATTGCAATTTTGTGTATGAGGAAGAAAAGAAAAGAACCAACGAGGGATAATAAGGAAGATGCCGGAAAATCGCAGTGAGGTTTACTGGATGTATTGTAGGTGTATGATGTTCTCGTTTTGAAGTTTGAATGTTTTAATAATTTTTACCATAAAATTTTGAAGTGTTTCATCTCCAAACACCAGCCATACTTGACTGAATCTGATAATTACTTTTATATGAACTTTTCCTAAAACTTTCTGGTCACTGATGCGTAAACTATGCTCTCTAGTCACAACACAAACATCCTAATTATGTGAGCAACGGTGTGAATAACAGGCGTTCCCGTTGTCCCCGCTGGTGGAAAAATTTTTGGACTGTTGTCCAGGGACTGTTGCTTGCTTTTAACGCAACTTTGTGTTATTCAAAAAAAGTGAACAGTATCAGGAACAAGTGTCACTGGGATGCAGTCATATGGTGACAAGTCTATCTATCAGCAGAAACTGACTTGGTTGTAAACCTGCTTTTTTGAACCTCTCATGGTTCTCAGATTCACAGGAAGGAAACTATTACCGTAAGACAACCCCAACCCCGTTCACCAATCTCCACTTTCTACCCGCCTACGGACTACGGTAGTCAGCCCCCGCAATTAGACCAAGCTATAAACAACATTTTCCCCCATCTTTTTCAATCGGGAATGTCGAAGCCCCGTGAAAATGCTAATTACAGCATACATCTACCGTAACCCAACCATAGTTCACATGTGCTTTGGCAAAAGCGCCTGTCTTCCCGGGATTACGACGCGTTTTGTGTGGGCGCTTGTCCGTGCTCGCGTCGACGACGGATTTAGATGTGGGGTTATGACGTTAGCTGATGTGTGCTTCAGTCAAAATAATTTATTTTCCAAATAGTACAGGGTTCACATGGAATTCACAAAACTCACTCACTCCAGAAATTTGGAAAAGGATAAAATTCTCAAAATAGAATGCAAGAATTCGAAAATAGAATGATGAAGCGACTGACTGATGATAACTGAATTGAATGAAAATGTCGCGGACGCTGGAGAGAACGAAACAGCTGAGTCAAGCCATCTAAAAAAAACCAAATAAACTTTCATAGACATTTTCTACTTACTGAAACGTCGAAAAGATCATGAGGGGGAAACAGGCTCCATGCTTTCATCTAGGAGGTCCGCCTCGTCTTGTCCGTCTTGTAGGAAGTGAGTGAGAGGTCTCGTAGGAAATGCGTAGCATTCCCTAATGTGTTCCCAGTGGTATTCAAACAACACCGAAAAAGGATGCAAATTCGTTGGGTCTCCAATTAGCACTGAGTAGCCCGCTACATCTGCCACTCCCCCACTGACATACAAGGTGAGCTGAATCCTTTCGCCGCAGACCTGATAGGCCATATAACTGTTTTCCGCCATCCCAAGAATTGGTTTGAACTCGTTCGCAGTCTCTCCGCATTCGAAGTTTTCCATCGGCACTGATATGACCCGGGCTTTTCCCAGAGGGCATTGATCCAGTTCACGGTAAGTTTTGAACCATCCTTGTTTCATCCTGCCGAAAGCGAACACGCTATTCTTCAAAATACTTGCCATGAGCAACGAGTCTACCCATCGGAAGAAGAAGAAGCGTTTTCTTGGCATTTTGTGGCAGCATTCGATCCTGACTTTCTTCCACAAAGTGGACGTAACTGTGGTTTCAGGATTCCAGACAAATAGCATAGGAGACATTGTGACTGGGTGCACCTGCCGGGAATACGAGCGGGCATTGGAGATTATTAATATCAACGCGTAGAGCTGAAGAATACATTTCAGTGGAAAAACATGGACAGATCCGTACCGGGAAAAAAGATGAAAACAGAAAACAAATTCCAGCCAAGAATTCCATTGGGCGACACAGTGCATACTGTACAGTCTCAATTACAGTCTCAATCAAGAAATTGCTGACGGGCGAGCTTTCCGTAGTGGGATCCATCCTGTTACTGGAGCGCGTGTTGAGTTAAGCTGGTCGAGAAACAGAAGAAAGTGGGGACAACAACCAAAACCGCTTGTTTTATGAGCAGTATTTAGGGGCGTGGAAGTTTGTTAATGATAGTGTACGGAAACTAAATTTTCAATTTCTCAGAACTCGAGTTGAAATGTTATGAAAGAGAGTACGGTAGCGTAATGACAGGATATCGGAAAACACCGACTGACAAGTTCAGTGAAATCGGCGGAACTGGTCCTGGCATCAAAACAGTAATGATCTCGTCTAGTTTGATTTTGTGTTATTCTCTTTTTCGTTTCCAAATGTCCTATTTTTAAGCGATATTTCTGTTCTAGATGTCTCTGGATTTTATCCACAAGTTCTCGTCTGTTACAAAGAATTTTCTCCTCATTTCATAAATCTGCCTAATCTGCCAGAGCACTTCGGTGTTTGACACGCTGTGACACTACCACGAGCTCTCCTATTTCTCGCATACGTGCCTAGATTAATGCAATATTTATGCAATGTCTCTCATAATCCCACAAGCTCTCATATGGGCGTGCCATTTATCAGATTGCGCTTTTCCTCCTGCTCGCCGAGCCGTCATCAACGCCATTCGTGCTTTTGGACTTCCCGATGGAAGTCGGTCTTCTTATTTTTCTGATGTTTTTCCACTATTTTGAATAGTTTGATTATCTATTTCAAAACGGTGTATTGCAATCGGGTCCAGGTAAGCATTTCTGCATATTTTGGAGAGAAAAACATGAAGCTGACAGATTAGAACTCTAGAAAGAAAAACTAATTTTAGATGCAGTGATATGTTATTGAAAAATTTCCGGATTGGATGCAGAAGGCATTTATCGAGCCGTTCTCTCAACAACTTTGGTAAGACCAAATTTGAAAACTCTAAAAAAGACAAATAGAATTTCAGAAAGAGATTTGAAGATTAACAGAATGCAAAAAAAGCTGAATCAGAAGAACTCCAAATTCTTTTGCACGAGGAAAACAGCAAGGTCGAGAGGAGAGGTGAGGAGGTTTTAACATATTTCAGGCTGATACGTGTTTTTTTCAGACCATAATAAGTGGAACAAAGATCTCTCGGAGCAATGAAGTGTAAAAGAGTTGAAGAAGTTGGAAATCGTTGAGTAGGTGAGTAAGAAATTGAATACAGAGTACTAAATACAGAAATTTCATAGCTAGATTTTCAGAAACACACAATTGCTCCAAAGAAGTTGAGATTGAGCAACGAGTGAGCTAGCCGTTCTGAAGTCTCCAGTCTCTCTACCGCGTCCCTTTTTATATCACATTTAACTTTATTTTCTTGTATTCTTTGTTTCTGGTTGATTTGTTACTGTGTTGCCATGTGTATTATTACATGTAGTTTCTGCTTTATTTGTAATTTATTAGTAGCATTTCTTGTTGTTTTTTTTTGAAGTTATTACTAGCATTGTTTGTTGTTGTTCATTAGGCTTGTTCACATGTTTCCAAACTGCCTACCTCATTCTACCATTTCAAATTCCAATTATCACCGTTTTTTTTTTAATATAAAAAGTGCAAACAAGCACTGGTTTTTTGTTGATTAGTTTCAAATTCAGAAGAAGGGGAGAATGTGGACGACGTTTCTCGTTATTTGACATTTCAGTTAGAAGATCTGCGTCGTATCTACCGTAACCATCCAAATCCACTTTGTTTACATGTGCATCTCTGACGCAGTTCCGTCATAATCCAGCTGCCCGGATATTAGATATTCCTTCTTCATTAGTACGCATATACATGCCGCCTTTCTCATTACGTTCAGTGCTTCCTAATCCGGATTACATTTTCAAGGAGCATGGGCGGGGCCTTTTGCTTCTGCCTCTCGAGCATGCTTTGTATATATAGGAAGAGGAAGACAAGAATCCCTTATTCCAGCCCCAGGGTTCCCAGATGGGAACCGCATGTTTGATTTTTTCAAAGTTATTACTTGTTATTTTTGCACATTTCGTTTTACTCTGATCTACATTTCTACTGAAACAATGCATCTATACCAATTAGTTCTCATCAATATTATTCTCTCTTTAATGGTCATGTACCCAATAATATTTTTGCTCTGTTTGTTATTGCTTTTGCACTATTGCAAAGAAACCACCTAATCAAAAAGCCATTCCTGGATATGGTTTTTCAAAAAATGGATGACTAGGAAGGTAGTTTTATTTATTTCATTATTTACTTTACCAAGTTTTATTCATTTCAGAGATGGTGGGGAAGAAGACGAAAAGTGGAGAAAAGAGATAATGGTAAAATTATCACTTTTAGCGTTGAAACTAAACATTGGTTTGCAGAGTACTGGTAGGAAAAGCGACAACTAGTCAGAAAACAAAATTTACCGAGCCGTCACAGCAATCTCTTTCTGACTATCGTAAGACAGATTTAGAAAACTCTGAACAAAAATGAGATAGCTGAACATTTCAGAAGAAGCACAGGCCAAAAGATTAAGGAGATGCGAGAAAGAGTGGAGCGTCACCGAGTCTCCAGACAATCACGTCAAAAATTTGGACTGCATCGAACGTTTCAGAACAAGGAGAACAGCTAGTTTTGAGGTGAGGCGGTTTCAACATATTTCAGTCGGATATATGTCCTTTTTCAGTCTCAATGGGCGAAAAGAAGATAACAGTTCGATAAATGTTTAGCATTGTTTTTCAGCAATCCCAAAATTTATAAATTGATGAATAAACTGATTGTGAAATTTGAGTTTTGTACTACAAACAAACTACTAACAAAATTATTAGGTGTTTCCTTTTTAAGGAACTTTTCCCATTTGAATTTGTCAGGCAATTTCCCCTCTGATAGTTCTTCCTCCCCAGCCTCTATATCTCTCGTACACATTCGCCAAACAGAAGAACTCAGGAAAACAAACATCACCGTAAACCAACTCCGTCCACCAATCTCCACTCTCCACCCGCCTACGGGGTACGGTAGCAAGCCCCCGCAATCCGACAAAGCTGTAAACAACATTTTCCTTCATCCTTTCAATCGGGAGTGTCGAAGCCCTGCGAAAGTGCTAATATTAGCATACATCCACCGTAACCCGATCATAGTACACACGTGCTTTGGCATAAGCGCATGTGTTTCCGTTTTGACGACGCGTTTTGTGTGGGCACGAGTCCGTGCGCTTGACGACGACGGATTTAGATGTGGGATTATGACGTTAACTGACGTGTAGTGCTTTATTCAAAATAATTTTTTTCCAAATAGCATAAAATATAATGCAAAACTCAAAATATAATGCAAAAGTTTCAAAATAGACTGATGAAGTGACTAACTGATGAAGACTGAGTGGAATCAAGACGAAGTGGGCGATGAAGGAAATGGAGTGATCAACACAAAGCAACACAAAAGAACCATCTGAAAATCAACCAAACTAATAATTTTATCATAATTTTTACTTTCTCAAATACGGAATACATCATAAGACGAGAGCGGCGCAACAATCTCATTTGAGATCACGGCACCTGCCTCAATTTGTCCGTCTGGTGGAGAGTGGATAAGAGGTCTTCTAGGAATTGCGTAGCAGTCCCGAATATGTTGCCAGTTGAACTTGAAGCATGAGTCCGATGGGTGTTCAATATAAACACAGTATCCAGCCACGTGTGCAACTCCCTGACTGACGTAGAAGGTGATCTGGATTGCATCGTCACCGCACATCTGATACGCCAGATAACTGCCGCCCGCCATCCCGAAAACTGGTTCAAACTCCGTACATTTGTTTCCGCATTTGAAGTTCTTCATTGGGACCGAGATGACGCATGTGTCATGTGGTAGAGAGTCATCAAGCTCGCGGTAGATCCCGAACCAGCCTCTTTTGATCCTCCCATATTCATCAGCAAGGATGCTGTTCATCCAGACATTTGCCATAAACATTGAGTTTACGGAGAGGAAGGGAGTCTTGTTTGTCATGTTGTCGGCATCCACGCGGCATTCAATTCTGGCTTGCTGGCAAAATGTAGACGTTACCCGGAAACTCGTGGTCTCTCCAAGCCATTCGGGAATCACAGGAGTCCTGGTGATTGGGCCAGTTTTGCGGGAAGCCGATCGGAGACGCGAGAAGTTTCTCAAGATCAGAACCTGAATGATAACTTTCCAGGTGGAAAACGGCGACTGATTCTCACAATATAGGGAAGGATAAACAAGAAACCGAAAACCACAAGCACGATAACTGTTTGTAGCTGTTCATTGCCCTTGATGTAATTGATGATCTAAAACAAGATGCCTTTACGTAATTTTCTCTTACACAACTAACCGGTTGCCAGAGAGCAACTATTTGACTCATTCCGTCACTGGAGCAGATGAATACTGTCGGAAAACTCGCGGAGCAACAGAAGAAAATGAAGACAACAAACGGAGCTCCTTGTTTTATAAGCTGTACTTAGGGGCGTGGAAGTTTGATAATGATAGTGTTTGGAAGGCAGTAATTCATATTCTCAAAATTTGAGTTGAAATGTTATAGATGGAGTACGGTAGCGTAATCACAGGATGGAAGTTGTTAGTGTTCTTTCTAGTTTGATATCAAATTGTCCTCCTTGTCAGTTTTCAGTTGTTTTTTTCTGTTGAAAAAACATGGTTTCAGTCTTGAAGATCCTTTGTTTTCTAACCACAAGTTTTCTTTTCATATGAATCATTCTCCCGAATAGCTTTTCAGGCGGCTGCTGGCTCCACTTCTCTCTCAAGTTTCTCCTTCTGTGTGTTTGACACCTCGTGACACTGCCACCAGCCTTCTCATTTTCCGTATGAGTGCTTACACTAATGCAATATTTATGCAATATCTCTCACCCCTCTCATATCCCCACAAAATCTCATAAGGGCGGGCCACTTATCACGTTTCTTTCTTCTTCGCGCTTGCAGTGACGGCTTCACCAACTTCAGTCGTATCTTGCATCATTTGGACTTCCCGATGGAAGTCGGTCTTCTTATTTTTCTGATGTTCCTCCACTTATTCTGATTATGGTTATCAACACAACGGATCAATTCTATCGGGTCTAGGTAAACCATTTTGCATATTTTGAGGATTAATACAAGATCAATTTTCAGCTTTGAAACAATGTCGAGTCAAAAACTTTTCACAAGTGGGTTTCGACATCGCAACTATTTCCTGCTCCGGGTATAATGTTCGAATAGGAACCGGGCCTGGGTGAGCTTTGATCCTTCTTTTCTCAAAATAATGTCTTTGTTTCAGAACAGGAATATGTTTTTTGGGTCCTGTCAGTGTTCGATATGGCTACGAAGTGTTGCGCCGGAAGAAAGAAAATCACCAACTCCTTCCGTAGTAATAGACATAGCCACGACTTGCTGCATTGGGAAAATGAATTAGTTTTTCATATTTAACCTGTTTTTTCTGATTACTTATATCTTTTGTTATGAATAAATTAGTTATTTTGATGAGAATTGTTTTGATTTCGTTTTTTGAGCCAATGTTTTCATAGTTTCAGTTTGGAAGGTCCCTTTCTTCTATCCACAAGTTTTCGCTTCTTATGCAGCATCTTCAGAGCTTTTTAGGCGGCTGCCGGGCTCCACTTCTCTCTCAAATTTCTCCTGCTGCATAGCTTGTGTGTTTGAAACCTCGTGACACAGCCACCAGCTTTTTCAATTCCCACAAGAATGCTTACACTGCAATATTTATGCAATGTCTCTCATGTCCCCACAATATCTCAGAAGGGCGGGCCACTCATTGCATTTTTCTCTCCTTCGTGCTTGCCGAAACGGACTCACCAACTTCAGTCGTATTTTGGGTCCCGTGGACTTCCCGATGGAAGCCGGTCTTCTTATTTTTCTGATGTTTCTCCCCTAATTTGATTTGTATGGTTATCTAGCGGTCCAATTCAATCGGGTCTAGGTAAGCATTTTTGCATATTTTGAGGAGAAAAACAAGTCCAATTTTCAGGTTTGAAATAATGTCGAGTCGAAAACTTTCAACAACCGGGTCTCGACATAGGTACCACTGCATGTTACGGGTGAATATGAAATTTGAATTGCAAACGGGTCTAGGTGAGCGTTGATCCTTCTTCTCTCAAATCATGATTTTGTTTCAGAACAATTTCTTCGGTTTTTTCAACACATTCACGGTTCATTGTGTTTATTGAATCGATTTTTGCATTGGAAATATGAAGTAAGTGGCTTATCACTCATTTTTCGTAACAAGTAAAGTTTTTGTTCAGTGTAAGGTGTTCGACATCGCGACAACGGTATGCACCAAAAAAGAGGTGTTGGACATAGCGACCACTGCTTGCAGCGGGAAAGAGAAGATCACCAACTCTTCCGTAGTAATTGACATCGCAACGCATGCCTGCATTGAAAAAATGAATTAATATTTCGTATTGATCCTGTTTTTTTCCTATTTGCAAACTTCTTTTTATGAATAAATGAGTTGCTTTGATGAGAATCGTTTTGTTTTTAGACCGATGTTTTGAGTTGACAAAAGATAGAAAATTAGAAACGGAAAGCACAAGACCCAGGCACCGATATGATGAGGATAGAGAAGGAAAACTGGAGAAGAGAGAAAATAGTTTAAATAGAGCAAGTTGAAATGACGTGGGTAAACGTTTTTTGAAAATGACCAATCTGTTTCTCATTACAAATTTCGGGCTAGTAGGTTCTCAGGCCAGTGGGAGTTGAGGAGAAACCTGGACATTTGAAGAAGTGTTGAAGTGAGGATGACAGCAAATTTTAAAATCAAACAGTTAAAAACGGTGTACAAAGAGCGTCTTACCATCAACTTTGCGAAAAATCAATGGATATCAAGAGCAGTCATTGTATCTGCCATGAGTGTCATTGTATCTGCCATGAGAATCTGATCCCAATTAGTGAACAGAGCGTGAAGCAAATATTTTTATGAAACATTCTACCCAAACTGATCATAAGGTCACACGAGACCAGCCGCCCATCTGTTCTTCCACATTTCAGATTGAATATTAGCTCCGGCATATCTACCGTAGTACCTATACTTAGTGCACTTGCGCACTCCGTATGCAACCAGCTGCCCGGATATCATACCCATACTTCATAAACCCCTTCCCCATGCCGCTGCTCTAATTACATCCCTTGCTCTGCTTTTTAATTTGGGACTTTTTACCGAAAAAAAGGGCGTGGTTTATCACACCTGCGTATAAATAGGAAGGGAAAACATGGATGCTTTATTCCGTATCTAGAGTTCCCTGGTGGGAATTGTGGCTTCGATTTTTCAAAAGTTCACCAGTCTTATTTTGTTTATCACTTCTTTTCTCTATGCCTGTAATATTTTTGCACCTCTGAAGTCAAATCAGTAAGTTTCCCATCTCTAGCGGCTCATTTTTTCCTAGAATTACAGTAAAACTGTAGTTCCAGAAACGGCACATCGACAAACCGATTTCCAAAAAGAAATTTTTCTAAGGATTCCGTTTTCTGGTTAACTTCGGAGCATGCTACTTTTTCAGCTTCGTTTTAGACTGCTCAAAACAGTGTAAGCCTCTGATCCCAAAGTTGTATACTGTTTTCTCATTCAGACTACCACATGTTTAAAAAAAGATGATGTCCACGTTCTTCGCAAACCACTTCATCGCGTTGTATCAAAACGTCAGTTTAACGCTCATGGTTTCATCGTAACAACGCCTCTATGATGAAACAAAACACCGAATTTCATCTCGTTGTTAACATTGTGAAGTACTTCTACGGTAAGTCAATTTGTGAAATATCATAAACTAATTAACGTTTCCAGGATTGACCTGCAGATTCTTCATGCACATGGTAGACACTAGAATGAACGAATTGCTGTAAGCTTTCGACTACATTGAACTTCTTTCGTGTCGTTTCTCTCACAGCTTAGTAATAAAATTCTTCGACAAATTTATCTGAAACTTGATTGTTTATTTCCCCTCCAGATTATGTTATTTGTGCCTAATCGGTACGTGCATTTATCTCTAGGGATCCCCAGCTGAAGCACCACATGTTTCGAATCAGGTGGAAGGGAGAAAGGAGGCGGGGAGATGAATGCCGCGGGACTGAACAACGGATATAGATCAGGTAGGGTTCGTTTTTTAGCTGGGCTTTTGGAAACGGTGTCTGAAGAGGGTCTTGCTATCAACTTTGCAAGAAGTCAAGAGACATCAAGAGCAGGCTTAAGATCAGTGTCACCGTATCTGCCATAAGAATCTGATCCCAATTAGTGGACAGAGTGGGATGCAGTAGTCTGAATCCATAAAGCATAATGGAACACTATATCCCTGTTCCGACGCAAATCATAAGCTCACACGAGATTAGCTGCCCGTCCTGTATTTGACATTTCAGATTGAAGATTAGCGCAGGCATATCTACCGTAGCCATCTACCTCCAATTAATGAACATGTGCACTTTTGACGCAGGTTCGTCTTCATCCAGCTGCCCGGATATCAGATGATCCACTACTTCCTTAGTCCCGTCCTCTATGCCGCTCCTCTAATTTCGTTCCCCGCATTGCTTTCTAATCCGGAATCTTCTGTCAGAAAATTTATCGATTACAATTGTTACTGCTAACGTTTCTTATCGAACCACAACTCTATTATTTGTCAAAAAAGAAAGTCATCCAGCTGACGCCGGAGACTCTAATATGTTTAAGAGCCATCCGGGGGTTCCAGAGACTCTAATATG
>LR537602.1:63666-75788 GCA_900883565.2 Caenorhabditis panamensis
GGAGAGCTGACATCTGACGGCGAAAACTAGAAATAGACTGAGAGGGAATACAATGAAATGGGACTTTTTAATCATACTAAATTGGTAAATATTCGCTATGGTACATTTACAGGTGAATTGGGTTGGGAGAAGGCTTGTGACCTTATCCAGTGCGTCTCCTTTTGATGCGGAAGTGATGCGTCTATCTCTCAGGTGTTCGTGGTCTTCCTGACCGCGACATGTTGTTGGTGTTGGATTAGGCGTCGGTTTTTTTCCAAAAGTCTCTGCTCGTCCATTTGTTTGTCATGTGACTAATCTTCTTTCTGGCGTCGGTAGAGAGTCCTTCCTTGGCCGTCTTCAAAGTGTCCCTGTTGGCCATGGTGCACAGTTTCTCCAGGTTGATGTTTTCGAGTGCCAGGCTACCGGTCTTCTCCACTTGCAATTGAAACGGAGACACGAGAACACGTTTCCCTTCGGTACTCCAAAGTCTGAAACAAAAAATTCGAAACCTTCTTCCTGTCGTTTTTTTACCTGGCCACGGAGAGGAACAGCGCCGCGATGGCCATTTCGAATCCCGTGGGGACATGGTGGATCCAGCAGAACTCGAGAACCTGGAATATCACGTGCTCTGCTAGAAAAATGCGGCCTAAAAACTCACATTCGTCCCATACTCCTGCACATTGTTAATCATTGAATTTTTAGCGTATTGTTGGTCGTCAATCCACTTGCAAATGTTGATGTCCAGGGTAGAGTCTTTGAGGACTTCAAAAACAATGATGTACTTCTTGGGTTGCTGAGTAATGCAGTTGAGTCTTGCGTTGATACATGTGACGTCTTCAGCAGTGGCGGTTATCCTGAAGCGATAAATTGAAAGGTGAAGTAATTTTAAACGCTTACCCATGAATTTGGAAGCTTTTCAGCACTTCCTCAGCAGTGGGTTTCAACGCGTCCCCACATGCAACACTGTAGGCCGCGTAGCGCTACTTGTCAGCAACCCTCGGGTGTCGCTTTGCAGGTAGATCCAAGTCGGTCGAAGCCTGTCGTTTCTGTGGTCCCGTTCCTTTAGGACTTCGGTGCGTTATTGGAGGCAATGTCAAGTCAACGGTGCCCGGATTGTGGTTTTCGTCGAGATTCGCAGTTTGAGTTGTGGGTTTGACGACGACTCTTTCCACTTCTGGCTCATCTCCAACTCCTGGCCCATCTTCCACTTTTGGCTCCTCTTCAACTTCTGGCTCTTCTTCCACTTCTGACCCATCTTCCACTTCTGGCTTCTCTCCCACTTCTGGCTCATTTTCCACTTCTGGCTCATCTTGAACCACATCTTCTGCATCCTGCTAACCGGCTCCATCATCCAACGGTTCATCCTCATCGGCAGGGTCGTTGACAGCTCCTGCGCCAGCGTGGATCCGATTCTCAATTGCCGCTCGAACTTCTTGTCTTCTCTGCGCACGCCTGTCCCTCGCTCGAACCACCTCCTGTCGTTTCCTCTCCTGCTCGGCTCTCCACACATTTCCCAACCATTTTCTCTTTGCGTCATCGATACGCTTCCAGATCGCCGGAAGAACGCGTCGGAGGTCTCCGTAGAGTCTAGAAAATTATCATGAATAATACAAGCGGTATTTCAGAGAATTACTAATTTTTTTTCTATTTGAAGTTCAAGTTTTGCTTTAATTTTGCTTGAATCAAAAAAACTCGAAAATCAACAGTTTCTACACTAAAATGACTCACGGATACTGCGAAATGTCTTCGCCCTGATCCACGGCGTTTTCAAATCGAGCTCTCGCGTCCTTCGCCTCATCAACCATTTTTGTCGTCTCCTCGGCTAAGTCGAATGGATCCAGCTCCGGATCTTGTTGCCGGAGAGTCAGCAGTTGCTCAACTCGGCGGCGCAGCGCTGCGTCTTGAAGGTTTCGGGCAGTCATAATTACCCTCTAAAAATCAATTATTATGATAAGCGACAAATAAGAAAAGGCAGAAGAAAAAATCAGCGTTCACAATTGTTCTCTTCTGTGGGTAAAAAAGGGACACACGGAGAGGAGGTGAAAGGGAAGAAACACTCGAACAATCAGGCAAAAGAATGGGTAACTATAAGCGAAGTAAAAGTAGTTACAAAGAGGGAGTACACACACGCGGCGCGCGTGGGCGGACGACTGAGGGAGGCGGCCGGCGAGGCGAGAGAGGGGTGGATGCGTGGAGACGCAGAGAAAACGGAGCGGGAGCGCGCACCAGTGTTTGGAGGGTGATTACAATAGAGCGGATGGATGGATGTGGGAACAAATGATTGGACCATATAGAGTGGGTGATGGGGAATAGAATGATATAGAATATGACCTATAAGAGGCTGAATTGAGGGAAAAAGTAGTGCTAGGGGAACAATATTATGTGGAGATGTGTGAATCCACAACAGACATTATTATCCAGGAATTATCTAATCAAAGCATAGAAACCGATAATTGAAGAAAACATCAAGAAAATACAAAAAAGATTACTCCAAAAACAGCATCGGCATACGGAGAACAATGAGCGACCGAGCGAGAAGAACTCTTCCACGTTGTCACTCGACAGAGTGTATTTTTGCGTGTATTCTGGTGTGTGTTTTGGCGCGCGGAAATGGCGCCAAAAACTTGTCTTGGCGTGTCTGCCGGTGTGTCTGTTGTGAGTTTGTCTGTTTTGGCCGTTTTGGTTATTTCTATCAGTTATTTTCCATGACCACCTTGATTCAACAGAAAACAGAACAATTGGCCGATGCACCTAATATGTAAAGGATTGAAGAGGAAGATTGAAGTAGCGAAAAAATCATTTGGGGAAAATGAAGATTTAGAATAGCGACAAATCTGATATGGAACAAAGTTTTGAATTATGAGACACAAGTCCAGAACTGAAACTTTCCAAGAAACTGGTTGCCAGCCAACATCTAACATCCGCTGATACGGTTCTATAATCTGATTTTGGGTTAATAGGTTCCCAGACTCTTTTATTCTGTGACATTCGTAATTGCTCGTGCCATCTGCACTCGATTAGTACGTAGTACTGAATCTAGGCAAGATAACAGAATGTTCACCGATAAAATCTACCGCTAATAAGTGAACATGATCACCTGCTCAGTTTCATCTCGTGTCGGTAATTAGCCACCTGCAAAAATTGTAGATAACCGACTTCTCACACAATTCCGACATTCTCATGACATCTGCTGCGTTTTTATCTAGATCTGGTTCCTTGGGCTGTGGGCGTGCCATCTTACACCTGCCTGTTCTCCGTATAAAAGGAAAGGTGACCACACAGTTGCATCATTACTTGGGTCCTCCGGTGGGGACCGTGCCTTTGATATTTCTAAAGTCATTAACCCTATTATCTAGTATTCGATTGATTGCATAACTGCATCATCTGTTCCAGTTCTAGAGGAAATATTCCGGTAAGACTAATCGAAGAAAATTTTTGAAAGGAAAAACTAATTTCAGAGTCAGTGCTGTTTGCAAGAAAAAGAGCAATGGAAGGTTCAGCATCAAACTGAACTGAGCGAGCTCAGGATCCAGAAAAAGCATCTTGGGGAATGTGAGTGAAATTGAGGAATAACTGATAGAGTGAAATTTTTAGAACTTTTGAAAACCGCTTACCCATTTTTTATCCAATTTTTCCAGATTTGAAATGGACCCTAGCTTTCAAAACGATCAAGCTGGTCATCGCCATTCAATTGTGAACCGTCAACTAGCATTACATCACGCACAATCAGCAAACTACGGTAAACTCTAATTTTTAGTTTTTCAGAACCAGAACCAGATTCTCCACAATGTTTTTCCAAACCCGATATCTGCTCCAACTGGGATTCCATATCAGATAATAATTCACGATCTCGAACAAGAGTGAGTGACTAATGTTCACTGAATCTAGAAAAAAACATAAATTTGGTTTTACAGGTAACACAGAGTTGGAAAAGGACAACCTGGATAACTTGCTAGAAAATGCAAATTTTCAGTATCGTTTTGATGGTATTTCAAGGCTCACTTTAGACATCATTACAAAATCTTGTTTTCAGAACTAGACCGTTTTGACAGTTCGATATCTGAAAGGGAACGAACCCTGGAAAGTGAAAAGGCTACATTGAATAAGATGTTCCAGTCCGGTACCATTTTAAGAATGAGTGAGTTGTGGAGTTGAGATTTCGAGGTATGAACATATTTTTCAGCGCTGAACATCAAAATCAGGAGAATGGGAGAAGTATCGCGAACTGAACCGAAAATGATTGAGGATCTGAAGAATCTGTTCGAAGGGAAAGTTGATGTGATGCGAGACAGTCCAAAAATGGAAGAATGGTTTGTGATAATGCTATATTAAATCAAAAGTTATCAATCGGATTGTTCCAGAGGAGAAGGAAGAATGTTGAATGACGATTTGCGCATTCAACTCGATTTCCAAACTTGTCAGAGAGACACGGAAGCCGAGAAGTAGAAAACCGAGAACTTGACAGTCAGAAAACTCAATGAGAAGAGCACAGCAAGTGTGTGAACTAGGCTTGATAACCCCTTAAAAAGCGTTTTTTTTATTCCAGCACGCAAGAAAGCCGAAAAACATCTTGACAACAAGGAGGATTGTGGAATTTTTTAATAAATTTAATAAATTTGTGTTGTTATCATTTGTGCAACTAACCAGTCTGTAGTGTCTTTACTTCTGTATAGATCCTGTCTCATTTTCCATCCAGATTTAGTACTTGTGCCGAATCCTCACACGTAGTTGCCCCTAGGGACTCTCAGCTAACAAGCCACATGGTTAGAATCAGATGGAGGGGAAAGGGATTCACGGTTCAGTTATCTTCTATCAGAGAATTTTGAAATGCTCTCAAGCAACACTATGACTAAACTAACTGTGAGGTTCAAGGAATTCTTGGACTTCTGAAGGCGTGTTGCATTAAACGTGACAGCAAACTCAGAATTTGAACAGGTTGAAGCGGTGTTCTAAAATGTTTTGAATGTGGATTGTGGTCAACAGATAAAATTAACAGCCTTAGGACCAGTTTCCGCATTTCTACCATACGAATCTGTCATTTAATAAGCACTTTCCTCATCTCATATCGCACTCAAATTATGCTCACCGCCATTTGATCCGTGTTCTTTCTTCCTAATGCTAATGAGCAAGAGGTGCAAACTACCAAGTCCCTTCTGGGTTACTCCCTTGATGTGAAATTATAAGCGCATTTTTTATGTTCCGCAGAGATGTTGTAGACTCATTGACGATTACCTGAAAGTTTGAAAAACGCTATTGTTATCCAGTAGGCAAAACAAAACACGGGCAACTTTTCGAATTGTATGTACACATAAATGGAACCGTCAATTAGGAACCAGTAATCATTAATGATAATATAAAAAAACGAAATGGAAGTTAAAAAAAAAGAAAAATGTTATATCGATTGATAATTTGATACCGGTAGGGGGGAAGGGGGGGGNGTTGTGGATTGGGAAGTGGTGTTGGGGAAACTTGTGAAATATGGGAAACGGGCAGTGAAGAACATTGTAATGAAAATATTATACGGAATGTGAAAAATACTAAACGATTGAAGGACCGGGATGGGGTGGGAAATTAGAAAATTGTTGGGGACATTGGGAGAATCTCGAGTGGTGGGTAAATGCGTAGGGATATGGTAATGTTGGGAACGAAAAAATTTGAGGACTGGGAAAAAAATGGATCATACTTGGGACATGGAATATGTGGGTTCGTAATGAACAGGTGAGGGCAGAGAAAATGACATGACAACGAAATTGGGACTAGATGGGCAGCAGAGCAAAGAACGGGACTGGGACAGGGACTGGGATTTGGAATGCAGCAAGGAACTTCTGATCAACAGATCAAAAAACTTGAGATTGCCGCAAAGAAATGATCACCGAGGCCTCATAACTGGAGTTTCCCCATTTTTCAAACACTAACCTCTTATAAAAAGTACCGGTTCCGCACAATATAGTTGAAAAAACTAGGAATAATGTTTTTTTGGATTATTAGCTCAAAATGTAGATGGAATTGTGTGGAAGAATGAAAAGGAATCCGTTTGAAAACTTGGCTGTCTGAGAACTACATCATCGAAACACCTATGTTTTGCATTTTGTTCTACTTATGAAAAGATAGATAAGGTTATGAAATGAGTAAGTGTATAGCTTTGAAAAGTGGATATGTATGACGAAAAAAAGTGATTATTACGTGAGTTGCTAGGTATATGAAAAGGTTATGTATGATGTGATTATGAGTTTTTTGATAACAAGAAGGTGGTTATGATACTCAATTCCTTGTTTTCTGATAGTTTACTCAATAGACAATTTAACCCGATGGCACCATTTCATGCTCTTTTTGCACTAGGTTAGACAGTAGATGTTTGAGTGTGATAAGCTAAAAAAGACCTCTGAAAAAGAAAAAAATATGACCGAACGAGTGAAAAACAAAAAAACCTCAGAGCCCCACTGTCAAAATAACCATTTACAACACCATGTACCCCAGAACGTGGTCCGCGTCCTCCACAATATCCGCCTATGGAAAAAGTCTCATGTTCCCGAAACCAGGAAAGCAATGGCACCAACGAATCCCTCACCGGTTGGTTGTGAGAAATGTAGGAACCTTAATGTTCCAACACCCCACTCACACTCTCACACTCACCAATTTTGAGTTTACGATACCATGCGTTTGGAAAAAGAGCAAGTTTTTTTGGTTCCGAAAATGGGTCCCTAGGAATTCTCTAAAAGCTTTATGAAAAGTGGATTGGGAATTTGAACGTGCTATTCTAGTCTAATAAGGAACACTGAACTATTTGAAAATTGAGTCATTCTGATTGAAGTTTCATGATTTTTTTATCACCCATGCTCGATTTAATTTCCCAAACAAGTTTTTACCCGGCATTTTTTGAGATGGCTTTGCGGCCAACAGGACGCCTGAATGCGAGAATGCGCGCGAACAAAAGAACACAAGTACTGTGAATCTTCATTGTTTTTTCAAACACGCAGATCAGACGTTGCTTCTTCTCCAGATAAAAAACGATAATGCCATAAAACAATGAAAAACTATGAAAAATTGAAAAAATTGAAAAAAGTTAGTTTAAAAATGAAAAAAACGCCTCGCATTTGCCATGTATTTCCAGTAAGTTGTCTCTAACTATCGAGAATGTATGTTTTTTGGAAGATGAATTTCAAAGTTCAAAGAATTACAGAAAAATTGGGTTCAGTGTTCCTTTTTTATCATAATCATTACTAATCTATACAGTTTTGCCACGTGGATTGATTTTCATACTAGCTAACTTCAAAAAAAAAACGCTAACTAAAAACATCTGCGAGAAAACTGACAATTTTCGCCTCAATTTTACGATTTATTTCACAAAAAATGATCCACGTGGCAGCTCACTAACCCACAAACTAAACCAAATCTAACCCAACGTTCTCCCAATGAAACTTGTGAAAAAGATTGAAAAACTGTGAAATTACTCTCCTTTCCCAAACTAACTGACTTTTTCCCCATTTTGATTTTGCCCCCACCAACAACTCGGTCAACCAATTATTAGTATTGTGACAAAGGTCCTTCCCGTAAAGTTTCCCACCATCTCACCACTTTTCTTCCCTTTTTTCATTGGCTGGTTTCTCAGCAACCATTGAAATCTAACCATTTATGTTCCCGCCATAGATGCCAGATGAAAATGACCCGTTTTTAACCAAATTCGTTTTTTTGAAACTCAATAGGACTTGAAATACACTTTCAAAAAGTGATAAAGACCTTTCCCGACCCGAGGTTCTCTATACTTTAGGTTTACCCTCAAAAAACCAAACAAAATAATTATTCAAAATGACTAGTACCACTGTTTGACCCGTTCTCTCTTTCTTTCTCAAATTATTACTGTTAGTTTTCAAAACAGATATGAACTTTCAATTAATTCTAATCAAAAATTGTTTTTTTGGATTCGAATTTCGTTTCGTAGAGACCGGTCCATCTTTCAAAGTCCGTTCAATCACTTCGAACTCCGCGTTCAGTGTTCATTTTTTCAGCTTCCCCCTACTTATCTTACATTCTTATAGCTGCGGCATTAGCAAACGTTTGCATTCTACAGTAAGTAACTTAAGTAACATATAATTAACGCTCAGCGGCTTGGAAGCTGAAAAATTGTCACTGAACAGTCGGAATTTGATGAGATTGGACAAACACAGAAACATGAAGCAGAAACTTTGAAGGAAATTAGTATCTTGGGTTGGATTATCTGTTCTGAATCTGTTTTTTGCTCAGTCCTTTGAACCTTCTTTTGATGATAAATGAATAGTTTGAACAAGAATAATCGTCTCACACTATCTCCACAGTACCACATCACTAGCTCTCTCTCTTTCTGTCCCCATATCTCTCTCGATTACTCCCAAAAACAGTTGAAACATTCCCCGTCCCCCTTTAGAAGATTCCACCATTCACTAACTCACTCACTCCCCCCATTTTCAGATTTGATTCAAAAACTCCCCAATTCGTAATGAGTTTGTCTATACTAAATTGAATCATCTACACTAATATTTGGAATCACCCTTCATAAAACCTCTAGAGAATTTTCATAATTTTGATCCAAAATTCTATTGTTTGTTAATTTCCGTCCGAAAAGTTCTTAAAATTTTGATATAAACTAGCTCCCTCCCAAACCCACAGTACCATAAACGGGTTCCAAAAGTTCCAGTCCCTCTCTGGATGTTGGAAAAGTAAGACCCCTTGATTTCTTACAACGTCCCCGGATTAAAATACGTTGGGACATTGAAAACCAAAGTTTAGGGAAAACCGAAGTTTCATGAGACAGTTTCCTACGGAATATCATAGAGGAAGCGGACCAGGTTTTGGGGTACATGGTATTATAAACAATCATTTTGACAGTGAGGCTTTGAAGTTTTTTAGTTTTTCACTCGTTTGGTCATTTTTTTTTCTTTTTCAAAGGATTTTTCAACTCATTACACTAAAACAACTACTGCCCAAACTAGTGGTGAAGAACACCAAAAGGTGCAATCGGGTGAAATTGTAAACTGACTAAACTACCAAAAAAGAAGAAATTGAGTGGATATGAATTTGATTAACTATGAGAATGAGTAACTATGATATTGATTAGATACGAAAATGGTTAACTGTGAAATTGGATAGTTATGAAATTGATTATCTATGAAATTGAGTAAATATGAAAGTGATTAGATATGAAAGGGCTACTTTGCAATTTGAAAAAAAAAGATTATTAGAACTAATGCAAAACGTGTTTCTCAGTTCACCACCGAGTTTCTTGGACCCTCGTGAGAATCATTCTCCACATTTTTTGAGCTTTTTTTCCAAAATTGACAAAAATTATAGATTTTCTACTAATTTGTTTGGAACCGGTAGATAAAAATAAGAGACTAAAATCAGAAAAATGAAAAAAAACCCAGCTAAGAGACCCCGGTGATAATTTCTTTTCGACAACTCACGGTTTTTGAACTGGTGGCCGGAGTATTGCTGCACACCAAATTCAGATAGGGTGGACAATCAAGGAAGTTTCTTGTGGGATCGGGTCCTTGAAGAAACTGGGCCTTCGGAAACTTGGTCTTTGTGCTCTTGGTCGTCGTGCTCTTGGTCTTCGTGCTCTTGGGGTTCATGCACTTGGTCTTCGTGGTCTTGTTCTTCGTCATGGAGATTGGGTTCGGCGTCAGCGGAGGAGTTTGTTCCAGGAGTCGTGGAGGTGGAGTTGCTCACAGTGTAGTGGAGAGGACCGCTCTCTATCCATGACGTATTCTTCGGTATTTGGATGGTCCAGGAACTCGACGGAGGGATGGACGATGAGGCGCTGGAGGATGAGGTTGGGACTTCATCAGCTGGGTCTTCTTCACGGTCTTCAGCAGATGCAGCAGATGTTGAGGCAACCTTTCCACGTTTCTTTCTCGAGCTCTCCAAATCGGAATCCACAACGGCTCTTCTCTTTCTCTGTCTCGGAACTGGATTGGACACGGTGGTTGGAGTGATAGTCGACGATGATGAGCCGGTGGAAGATGTTGGGACTTCATCAGCGGGGTCTTGTTCAAAATCATCAACAGATGCCGGCTGCTGACTTGGGGCCATCTCTCCACGCTTCGGTTCAATCTCCGAATCTCCAATTGGCTTTCTTTTCCGCAGGTTTGCGGCTGGACCGGTGGTTGTTGTAGGGCTGGGGAACGACGAGGTGCTGGTGAATGGTGACGAGCTCGCGACAGCAGACTCGTTCCTCGTGCTCTGACGCTTTGGTTGGACGGCGCTTGTCTCGTCATTGGCGGATCTCCTCTTGCGAGACGGAGCAGCGGCGGGAACTGGAGCGGCGGCAGGGACTGGATCAGCTGGGACTGGAAGACCACGGATGGTTTCTGTAATTACTGTTTGAGTGCTGTGAATTCTAGTTATCTTTTTTATACCTGATGGGACTCCGAGCTTCATTAAGCATTCCTCCAATTTGGAAATAATAACTTCCTTTTCCTCCTTCGAATACCATTCCTTTGGTTCTTCCACGTCTTCCTTTTGCTTCTTGGAGTTCTTCTTCTTCTTTGCGATCTTTGGTTCCTCGGCGCTGATCTTATCCACGCGGTTCTTGACATCCAGAAGTTCTCTCAGACCTTTCAGGAATCTGAGGCCGATCTCTGCCTCCGCGGCCTTGACGACATCGGTGGATTGCTCATTGGAAGAGAGGCGTGGGAGCAGGCAAAACTCGGTATACGCATAATTGACTGCGTGGAAGTTGGAGTAAGTGGTGTTTTCGGGTGCTCGGCCCTCCTTCACCAGCTCTCGTTCCCATCCGGCGACCCTACAAAATAATTATGAACTAGGAAAAGAAGAAAGTTGTTCTTACTCAAACTGGACCTCGGCAAACTGTTCAGTGAGGAAGTTACCCCCAAAAACAATGCTGTCTTTGGGAGTATACACTGCATGAATCCAGCCGGCAGGAATGATCGCAGTGTTTCCCGCTTCAATTCGGAGCACTTTGAACTGGTCGTACATGCTCCATCCCAACCACGGGGCCGTTTTGGCATCTTTGCTCTCGTGTTCCCTGTAGCGACGCATGTTTTCCTTGGTAGGCGGGGCAATGAAGAATATCTTTTCACCCTGAATTTGAGAATTAGAAAAACCATGAGACTTTAGGAACTTACGAGAAGCACGTGGTAAAAAACAGCCGTACCACCCATATCCACGTGCACGTCGGTGAAGGAATTCTTCATCGAGAGCAAGAGGAATTTGTCGATGTATGGAAGGCCAGCCACCATTTCCTCAAGACGTTGCAGAAGAGCGAGCTTCTCATCGTCAGCAGTTCCGGAATCTTTTTGGATCGTCAAACCGTTGACCAGCTTATCGAGAGCCTCCTTCAGTTGGCTTTCCAACGAGATCTCCTTGACGAACTCCGGAGTACCGAATCGTTTATCCACACTGTAGAATACGTTTTTTATTTTGAAAACGGCCAAATTTCACTCACTCTGGCATCAAGGACATTTGTCCAGACAAATAATTGTAAGGAATGCGTCCATTCATCTTTTTGAGGAAAGTGTGGATGGTTGCTCGCAGAGGTGTTTGGGAAAACGAATTGATTATTTGCAGATAACCTGTGAACTTTTCTGAAAAAAAAAACATGATAAAACAAAAAAGTTCAGTTGACTTACTGAAGAGACGAGGAATAAGGTTCTCGAAGGTCAACCCTCTGGGCAACTTCATTCCAAGGCCAAACGGCTTTTTGACGAGCATCGGGTGGTTGAAGGTCTTGTTGATGATTGGGAGGAATCTGCCGTTCGGGAGAACTTGGACATAAACATTGCTGAAAATCATTGTTCGGTTGAGTTTTTCGTGTATTTCCTACTTGTTGAACAGGATATCGATGTCAACTTCCCTGAGCTTGTTGTTGAAGAGCTCAGATCCGGGTTCATTGAGTTTCATCATTTCCCTGTAGAATTCGATCTTCTCTTCCAGGCTCATGAGAGCTGTGTTCACCAATCTGCAAAAAATGTACGCTTGAAGATTTTGAGGCATAGTGTGTTGCTTATCATAAACTGATGACTACTTTTTCAAAGACTACATGTTTCAATTATTAAATCATTGAACCAAAATATATGATTAGGAAACATATGGGAAAAATAGTTAGGTTTAGGACAATTCAGACGTCCACTCTATCAGATCCAGTCTTT
>LR537602.1:81118-92731 GCA_900883565.2 Caenorhabditis panamensis
TGATTAGACCGGGGGCAGGAGAAGACGTTTTTATCAGAACTGTTGTAACGACTCTAATGTTCCGAGTAGTCTGAGCCGGTAGATCAGAAACGGGAAGAAAAAGGGAAGGAAGGGAAAGAGACCATTTCGACCGACCACACATTGCGTTGGAGAACATCACGAATGATGGTTAGGGAATAGAGGGAGATGGGAGGGAAAGACATCGATCGTGTGAATCTTGTCGTTGAGCTGGCATGCAAATGATGGAGAATTGCTCATTTCACTTGTTGTACGGTATCTTTTTTGTCGCCATTGTTTCACAATTAGAGATCGCAGGGAGGAAATAGGCGAGGTATTGAAAAAGACGTTTCCTATGAATCATCGTTTTCGTTCCAGACAGGATATTTCTCATTTTTATCAGAACGAAATTGGGGATGAAAAGAGTAAGTTGCATGAAACTCTCTAATTAGAAACAAGGGTGATGGAGATTTTCTGATTAGGGGGATCCTTTGACAAAAAGGGAATGATGGTGGCAGATGTTCCATTGAAAAAGTAATGGCAAACGGCGGCGTTTCCTTAATCTACCGTTCTGGCAGACCATGAGCAGAATCTCCAACAGGCAAAGTACAAAGACACCGGGAACATGAGATGGTGAGAGATAGGTGTCGATATTTGAAAAAAGTGGTGTCACTCGAAAAAGTGCACGTTGGACGGTCATTTTGGATGGAAAGTCTTGGTTTCTGGCTTAGCAAACAATAGGTTTTTGTGACATGCCGTCAAAGTGCATGACGAGGAAGGCCCGCTCTATACACCGGCGGTTCAGTTTGAAAGTAAGAAGACCGGATCGAAAGGGACGATCAAATCTCGAGAGTTTGATAAAACCGGGAGCTAAAGAAGACGTTTCTTTTAGAACTGTTGTACCTATTCTAATGTTCCGAGTAGTCTGAGGTGGTAGATCAGAGACGGGAAGAAAAATCGAAGGAAGGGTAGAACCGAGGCCTTCCTATCAACATTTTTTCTTTCCACATGTCAGGTCCCGCGAAAAGTGGCAGGTCCCGCGAACCGGGATTTGTGTATGTTTTGTCTACGGTCCCACCAAATTTTGCAAGTCAGAAGAAATTCAAGGTTGCGAATGCATTTCTGATTTGATCTGTAGATGCGATGATCAGAATGCACTTTGGAAAAACACTATTTGTTCACTACTTTCTCAAAGTGCATTGTTTTTCTTTTTTGTAGGGGAGATGAGGGAGAAAAGTGATTGAACTAAAACAGAGTTACTGGTGACAAATAAGACTAGAATTGAGACTCAATTCGAGACAAAACATGTGAATAAGTAACATATCTTTATTGAAACCGGTTTCAAAGCTGAAATGCCGAACCTGAATGAAATTGTGTTTAGATGTGTGTAGATTAGCAACCGTTTTTCAAAGGTGCTCTTATTTTCTCGCCATTTTTTATGATTCTTGCACTTCATATCACAAAATCCGGAAAACTTTCCCTCGTCCCTCAACCCCGTCCAGATATTATGTTATCAGTGAAACTCCATTGAAAGTAGACACACCCCCATCTTCTTCTTGACTCTCATTGAGCACGCCCCACAATCTTCTGACGTGATAAAATGTTGCGCTCGGGCTCATTCCACACATTTTCTCATCGTCACCATGGCTTCATCCCATTTCCTTTTTTTTCGCACTCTCTTTGGATTTGCCATTGATATCAACTTCGAAGGTTTGTTTTGTAAAGTGTATCTCTCTAAGTATCTCTCTCTCTCTAAGTATGCTCTGAAACCTGCCAAGCATTCTGGCGTCCCGCATAATAGTAATTAGTAAGTGTAGGGCCAGGTGTTCCAGGATACACTAACCTAATGGAAATATGATTTAGGTAAGGTTTTTGTAGGAGGGAGTGGAGGGTCAGATGTGCAAAGTCTAATGAGTTGAAGTGAATTAGCTGGTATGGGATGAGAGCTTCTCCAAGTTTCCGGATTTCATAAGTTGCTTTTGTTGTCTTTTAGCTACACCCTATGATTATGATGTGCCAAGGAGCAGCAATGTGCTCCTATGTGTGTTGAGATTTGTTGCCATGGAGTTTCTAGAGACGTGGATGCGTCCTGAACTGGATTTCCGACATTTCAGTCTATTTCCGGACATGTTATCACAAGTTCCCCTACTCTCTCAACTCCCCAATCCCCTCTATCACGAGGACTCCTACCTTCGTCAGAAACTTCTGACGGGCTTTGTTTTGGCATGTTGTTCTGGCAGAGATAGTCACACTCTCTTCTCTTCTGCCCGAAAAATGCTCTCCGTCTCTTCATAATCCCATTTCTTGCCCTCTCATCTCTGCCATATCCAGGTAGAAGTCAGCTCCTTCGTCTCTCGAGAGTGCACGTATTCTAATGTTGTTTATCCGTTAATCCCCTCCGTTTCTTCATTTTTTGCGCACCAGCGGATTTGGGCTTCCTTCCCCTCCTTTCTTTCTTTTTGTGAGGACAAGTTATGAATTCTCTTGTTTTTCGTGCCCTTGCTCCGCTTTTATGAAACCTTTCTTCTGCTACACAAACTTCTTGTTTTAGAGATAATGGATCCTAACATCATTGACACCATCTACTTATCGCCCCCGGATACCCCAGCTCCTTTGAGTCCCAATTACCTAAACCAAAGTTGGCAGGTGAGAAAAAAAGTGTTCAAACCACTATAACGTTTTCCCCTCAGAGTTTGGGAATCGTCCCTCTTGACCCGCCGCAAATTATGAGTGCCAGAGTCACTGGTACCAATATTACTCCACATCGTTCTCTGCCAATTGCCAAAGCCAGAGGAGATAGTACTGCGAAAATTCTCGCTAGAATAAATAGGCAACGACCAATCAAAAAGAACATAAATCCGAAGGCTTCAACGACGAAATCTATTGGAATGTCACCGGAAGATGTTGCGAGAATGATAAGAAGACGTGCGGGTTTGGCGAACTGGGAAAACAAGCGGAATGCAAAGTTGGCCCTTGCTCCCCCTCTTCAAGTTCTCACACCAAGCCAGTCACCGCCATCTGGGGAGCTTAACTTTCCATTAATGTTTCCAATTATCACTGCTCTCATCCCACCTCATTTGGAAGAAGAATCTGAAAGACTTGGAGAGAAGAGAAAAGAGAGCCCTAAGCCACCGGAGACACTGGTAATCTGCTATTCAGCAAAGGATAAGTATTACCTGAAACCTGCACCACGCCCTGGGGAAGAAGAACCGACGGCTGCTTCACGCTTCATGTCCCCGATTGCTTCTGCCTTTCTACCAGTCAAGCAACAGATTTCCCCAGAGCTCAAATTGTGAGTGACTTGTGATTTGGGTGTATATGAGTCGGTTCCGTGTCATCTTTGCTTCTACAAAAAATCTTTTGGTTATGTTTTAGTCTCGGATGATGCACGTGAATTTCCCGAGTGACCGGATTAGTGTAGCCTGCTGAAGTTTTCCTTTTTCTAGTCTTTGTGAAGGGTAAAGTGCTCAAATTAGAGAGGCAAGAAAAAGAGTAGATGAAAAGTAGATGGCAACGAAAAGTATTAGAATACACATTTTTCAGGGAAGCCTTGTTTGGTGATGAAGCGTCAGCTCTTCTAGAAGTCATCTTCCGAGGTTTATTCCAAGACGATCCGTTGGCCGAACCGGTTCAGACTGCATATGCTGGCACTGTTATTGCTCCTTCAACGTCTACCTAAAGATCTACATTCTCAATTACTCCTTTTTTGTTGGTTCTCAACATATTTTGTTTGTCTTATTGTCTTATCCAACTTATTTTTCATCCATTTATTTGTCTAAACAACTCATATTTAGTGACCGTTTTTCAGTCAACGTTTTGTGTTTTTCGGGAGGAAACTACCTGATACGCATTCCCAAAACCTCAATAAAAACGGTCTACCTCTCAATTCGTGTTTTCGTTGTTGAGAAATAAGGATTGCATTTTCTCACCGATCTCACATTGTCTGGCCGAGACGGCTGTTGATCTGATGCGGATCTGCGAATAGTCCTGGGTAACCCTCCAAAACACCTGTCTACTCAACCTTGATCTTGGTAATCTAGCAGCTGTCATTTTTCTGGTCTAATTGGTAACAGACAGCAGTATCGACTCTTTGAGACCATTTCATTCAGTGCCCCACTCCGAGAGCTGTTTCTTTTTGCCGTTTTTCTTAATTTCATCTTTAATTAAATTTTTTAGTAAATCGCTCGTGATGGATGCTCCACTGAAACCTGCTAACAACGGAGTCAAACCACTTCCGATTCTTCCACATATGCCGTGGCACGTGAAAGAGAACATTGTTCGGAGGTCAAGCACTGAGGACAAGTAAGTATCCAGAAACCGAAAAAAAACTACTTCGATTTTCAGATTCTCGATCCGCTGTTGTTCAAAAGAGTTCAAAGAACTAGTAAACCAATCATGCATGCAGTACAATCAATTGAAACTTTATTCGCTTAGCCATGAGGGTCCCGTGATTAAAGTGAAACTGAGTTCCAGTGCAAAGAACAGTCTCGTGAGGGAATTTCATAAGACGGAACAAGGTTGCCTCCTCAAAAATTCAACAGGAGACTGGCAAAAACTTCTCCTGAATACAGAAATACATCTAGCGGCAGCTGAGTTCTTTCTAACAATAGTCACTAAATCTCAGTTGAAAGTGAAGAATTTGAATATCAACCTGGATAGTTGTTTACTCTCCAACAATCAAAAAACCGAAATTTGGAACTTTCTGCGTAATGAACTGAATATGATTGGGAGGAAAATGAGCGTTCAAAAGTTTGAAGTCTACAACAAAACGTTTTTGCGTCTGCTCCCATTTATGGAACCCGGAACACTTGAGGAATTGAATTTCGTAGATGTCGGTGATTTCGATGTAACTGATTGGTTGGCAAACTCTGAGCAATGGAAAAAATCGAAACGACTTCGACTTTTTCTTTGTACCGAAATCCGCGATTACTCGGTTTTCAAGCACTTCCAGAGACTTTTAGTGTATGTTGACCGAATTGCCCAACATATTGTAAACACTTTGTTAAACGTTAGTAATTTTTTTGATATACCTGAACAAAATCAATGTTTCCAGGCATTCTTGGAAAACCCCAAGTTGGTAAGGCACAGAATCAGTTACCATTCAGAAAACGACGATGCAAGAATTTTGCAATTACCGGAACAATTTCACCGGGTGTACCAGACTGAAAGTGAAACATGCTATCGACATGACGAGGGAAGAATTGAAATAAAACATATAAGAAAGGAGGATGACCACTATTTCGAACTTGAAGTTTTTCGATTCTGAGAGGATGGCGACAAAGCATGAAGCATGAAGAGGAAACCGAGGAAGATATTAACTGATCTTTGTGTTCTTATTTTAGCATTTTCCTCAAGTTACTTTGTAATTTACCCAACATCAACACTCTTTTTTTTCTGTCAACTGTTAGCTTTTTCCCATATTGTTTGTTGTAACTGCAATTTACCCAAATCCATCGTTTCTAAATAAACAAGTATGAACAGAGGGTTTATAACTGAACTTTTTTATGCCGGGTCAGAGAAAAAAAGTCTTGCACTCGTTTTTATTCAATTTCGTTGCTTGGATTAGATATGTTCTTCAGAACAACACCGTTCGTGTGACATCAACACATAGATCCATGAATGTACAAAGGAACGCACCCGATTAGATTAATTCCGTTGTAAACCTTTCCATTCGTCTTCAACGTTTGGATTAGATTGATACTCAAGAACAATACCGTGTACAGTTATTTAGGGTGTCACCAACACATAGACCCATTAATTTACGGAGAAATGCACCCAGACGAGTGATGGCTGTTTTAGGAGACCACTCCATTCATTCTGTCATCCACTCGTCTCTCATCGTACCCCTTTTCTGCCGATTAGATTGTGTTGACTACTCATTCTCTTTTTTTTTCAGTTCATCCACTACTCCGTCGCTCATCATGGAATCATCACTTATTCCTGCTCGTCTCTCCAACAAGCCACTCCGGATTGTTGAACATATGCCGTGGCATGTCAAAAAACAGATTGTTCAGTTTGCGAGGGCTGAAGTAAAGTAAGTTATCACTAGTTATGCTTTCAGAAAGTTAACATTATTTGTTTTCAGAATGCAACTCCGCGGTTGTTCCAAAGAGTTCAAAAAACTTGTTGATAACTCATTCATTCTTTATAAGGAAATCAACTTTTGGATGTACAAAGGTGACATTTCAGTTGGACGTCGCCTTTTTGATAAGGACTTAGAAAGCATTGAATTTCACGAAACCGAAAACGGTTGTTTGATGTGGAATCGTTACAATGACTGGTCAAAGCTACTTCCCAATACAAATGCTGACACCGCAGCAATTGATTTTTTCTTCAAACATTTAACAAATCCTCGGTTTGGAGTGGAAGTTATCGATACTCTGATGTACTTCGACGAATTTGGAGAAGAAACTCTGGATTATTTCAAGGAGAAGTTGGAAGCAATGCATAAGAGAATTCCAGTGCATGAAATCACTGGGAATAGCCAGAGCCTCTATCGCTTGATTCCATATTTAGAGCCAGGAAAGCTCAAGAAAATTCATTTTGAGGATAAACCCCCATCATTCCGATATAACCGATTTGAAGAAGTATAAACGACCAGAAAGATTCATTTTTTAGGAAATGTATCAAATGTGACAATGTTTTTCACCAGCCTATTTATCGCGAATGAATTTGAATTATTGTTGTTGTTGTCTTTTTTAATTTCCCTATGAATTTATAAATGTGAGTCGTCATTGGTTTCAGTACTGATTCATTTAAAAACTGTATGATCCTTAGTTCATTTTCGCATTCACTAGTCTCAAACCGCTGCTGTCTTTTGTCAGTTAGGTAGTCTTGTCTGCTCCCTCTGTATCCATTCCATCTTCATTTCACTTTTTAGTTCACCATAGAATCTCTCACGGAACCACATCGTACAACTTGCTAACTGTATCATTTTATCAGTAAAGCTTTGCTAACGGAGTGCATCGGGGCTGAAAGAATGATGTGTGCTATTGTTTTTGACACTGCTCGCTGTATTTTCTATTCCATGTCACCTGTCTACTCTGTCCAGTCATTCTTGGTCCTTCCAATTCATGGCCAGTTGGCAGAGATGCCTCTGGAGCTGATGTTAACCTGCTAATAGCCCTGTTTCCTCCTCCATAATCCACTCATTCCTCATCATCTTGATCTGACAGCTGGAAATTGTCTTTGTCTAGGTTTGGGTAGTACAAACACACCTGTTGTTTTTTCCGTACACAGATCACAGCCAGAATTGACTGTGTTGCCCAGGAACTGCCTTTGGATCTTGTATTGGCTGGTCCAAGAGACCATTCCATTCATTCTCGTATTCATTCGTCTCAGATTGCGACTCTCCTTTGTCAATAGCACAGTTTTGTCAATTGAATCGTCTCTGTATCCCTTCTGTCTCTCACTCATTCATTCACTCGTCATGGAATCTCTGCCTGATTCTACTCAAATCAAACATCTTCCAATGCTCCCACACATGCCGTGGAATGTCAAAAAAACACTTGTTCGCGTAGCTTCGGCTGATGTAAAGTAAGTAATCCCTGGTTAATCTTCCCAGGAAGATAGCGTTATTCGTTTTCAGATTGCGACTTCGCTTTTGCTCTAAAGAATACAAAGAGCTTGTCGACAAAGCGTACATTTTGTACAAGGGGTTGAAGTTTTACATTGAAAAGAATAGTGTTAGACTTGAATTACGCATAGTTGACGATGTCTGTGTCAAAACTGAGTTTTATCAAACAGTAGGAAAATTAGCTACTAAAGAGAAAGTTTTGGCTGCGGCAGTCGACCATCTCATACAATTGATCTCTAATCCTCTATTTGGTGTCATGATGCTGGAAGTCAACTTAGACGACCAAAGTTGTTTCACCCATAGACAGATAAAAATGACCAGGTCGTATTGTTCTAGATGGTTGAAACATAATGGTAAAAAAATTGATGTGCATCAGATTAAAGGACCTTTTATGTGTGCCGATGTTTTTATTCCATTTTTAGCCCCAGAGAAACTCAAAGAAATAGAGGTAGATGATGTTAAGACCATTGATTTTACCGAATGGACAAAGTTAGAGCAGCTGAAAAAGTTAGAAAAACTGACTGTATTACCTTCTTCTCCTGAAGATATCAACAATCAGTGTTCTGATTACTATCTTTTGAAACATATTCAAGAGTTAAATCTTGAATTCGAATGGCTCACAACAGATATGGTGGATACTGCTTGCAAAGTAAGAACTTTTTGTTGTGTTTTTCTTTTTACAAGTTAAATTTCAGAGCTTCCTGGAAAACCCCAGTCTGCAAAGGCACAAACTGTACTACTCCGAAGAAGATCAACAAAGTATTGACGAGTACATGGAGCGATTTGAATTGACAGAAGAGACTGAATTTACTAAATTGTATCGTTGTTTTGATACAAATATTGTGGTTGAGATTGAAAGAGATGTCTCGTTTTTGTTCCAATTCAAAATTTATCGCGATTGAAAATAACCGGAGTTTTTCTGTGTTTTTCCCCATCTTCCCTTTCATTTTTGATTTTGACTTTTCCTGAATATTTTTCCTATCACACAAAGTAATTTTTCCATTTTTGATCATATAAACTTGCACATTTTGTTGTCAGTCTTTGATGCCTAATGTTTGTACTCCAGAGATAACTTTGATCAGTAATTAGGATGTATTGTTATCAAGAGTTGACTGATTGGCATTGGCTGATCCTTAACTGATGATGTTGTATGACACTGTTCTTGACCTGTTGTTTACCCATGGCTCGAAGAAGGCAAGGGCAAGAGTCAAACTTATTGAAGGGGGGGGGGGTGGTCTCGAAGGACAAGGATCAAGAGGGGAGGGGCCGAGGATCTAGATCTTTGTATGAAACTTTAATGTGAAATACCTTCATTTGCTCTGTCCTTGAACACTTTTTCTTTCGATTTTTGGATGTTTATCGCATTTTGATTGTTTCAGCTATGAAAATTCTGTCCATCATCGTCGTCGCCATCTTCGTCACTACTGTGGACAGCAACCCTGAAGGCATCTCCTGTTTCACAGGAAATCGCCACCATCACGTGCTCTCACCCGCTAAGTTCAGCTACTGTCTTGCGGAGTACCGCACTGACGGGGAGATCCTCTTGAGTGGATCGACGGCACCTCACCCAAGCGCCAACCTTTTCGAAAGCGAAGAAAACTTCGATCGCGACCTCGGATGCAAGATCAGAGTGAGTTTTGTAAACAGAACCTGGATTGTGAAAAAAGACACTTTCAGTTTGATCAATCTGGCTATTTGGTAAAGTGTGTCTGCGCCATCAACCAGTGTAACAAACCAGTCCTTCAACCGAAGGATCTTCTTGAAATAATTGAAAAACAGTAATAATTGATTTTCTGTTTGAACCAGTTTCCAGAATCTCCTCTCAACATTCCTTTCATTAATGAGCCCAGTTGTTGAATTACAAAATGAATGACGTGATCTTCGTTTTCCCATTTCACATTTTCCAAAACAAAACAATTATTTCCTGACGCCTTCATTGGTCATTTCCTTCTCGCTCTCTCACTCTTGGCGACGGGCGAGCAAACTTGGCAAGCTGCCAGCTTTTGCCTGACGTCTCTCCGTCGCTCCCCGGAAAAGAAGAAAAGCAGCAGAAGAAAGATACAAGGAGATTTGGCAAAGTTTCAGAGTAGTTTTCAATTATTAGATTCCATCAAAATACTTCTGATTCGCTGACGTGTGAAGCCATATTCGTGAAGAACTTTGTTCTTACTTGCGTATATAATCCGGGGACAATCGAATGACTGCTAATCTACAAACTACGAACAATGGCTCACTGTCAAAAATAACATTGTTGGATTAGTTGAAGCCCGTCAGTTTTCTTAGATTTTTCAACCTTCAATTGTTTGTCAGATTTGTCACCCACGTATTCTTCCTGCTAAAGTTATTTTTGCATGAACACATTATCGCTCAAAAATCACAGTTGGGAACGTGAGATTTCAAAAACCAAATTCTGTTGCTGATCTTCTCCAAGACGCGTGAAGTTGAAAAAGATCACTGCATCAAAAACAGTACTGTATCTTTGACTCAATAACTTGACCCCCATCCTCTCCAACTTTCTTGATTACTCATGAAAAAACTTTTTGCTCCATGCTTCACTTCCTAATTGGCCTACGCCTCATCGTTTGTAGGCTCTAGTTTCAGATGATTCATACACGCCTACAATTCTGCAAACTTGTTGACTCTCACGCTTTGTGGGTTGATGAGAAAGCGAAAACATGTATGACTTTCAAAATTGCCCTTACTAGCACAACATAGGTTTCTGATTTCGGGGCTTGTAGAGTTTGCAGTAAACACACAGCTACTTCCGGGTCTTCCTAGTTCTTGGTCCATGCCTTGATGACAAAGACGGATTGTTTATATGAGAAACAAATCCTACACTTTCACAAATCCGAGATCCTTCTTATCGAGGACGATATGTGGCTTTGGAAAACGTTCAGGAAGTGACGACCGTGTGTTCTCAGGAACAGGAACATATCTGAAGATGCTCACAGAACTCTGATCAACTTTGCAGATCTAAGAAACTGACGTTTGGAGCCATACTGATGAAGAACTTCGTTTTCACCTACGTATAATCCGGGGACAATAGCTTAACTCCCAATCTACGTGCCGCGCACAATGGCTCACTGCAAACAATAACAGTTTTAGATTAGTGGAATCCCTTCAGTTTTCTTAGATCTTCCAACCTTCACTTGTTTGTCAGAGTTGTCACCCACGTATCTTTCCAGCCATGTCCAAAGTTTCCCTTGAATGCACATAATGTCACCTGAAACTCACACAGTGGAACGTGAGATCTCAGAATGTTCCCAGGTACATCGAAGTTTTCTCTCAACTATGCTCTAGGAAAGAAAAAGCAGGTTTCGGATTCAGCGAGCGGAAGGAATTCTTCTCTGGTGATCACATATTGGGTGATGCCGAGCCAAACTTTTTGTATGCGGATCTTTACGAGGAAGAGTGAAAAGTGAAAGAAATGCTTGAGGCAGGGTGCCACGGAACATGTTTGAACCGAGGAAAGACAATGTTAGGTTTTCTCACAGATTAATACGTTGTTGATGAAATACTATATGACAGGCTCGAGAGCACTGTATGACAGAATGCACCCCTCTTTTCTGAACGGAGACATTTGGTGGTGACGGCAGTTTGTTTACAGGAAAAGAGACAAATCCTGCACGTTTCACAATCCCGGATCAAAACGTGCGTTCTCCTTTTGAAATCTCAGATAATCGGTGTATCCTGATAAGAAGTTCTCATCGCTTTGAGTGCTGCTTGGTGCAGTTTGAGATGTGGGCAGAAATCTGTAAATCGGCTTGCTGTAAGTCGCCGATACTGTTGGCTCCAAACTCTACTAATGGAAGAACTTCAATCATCTTCTTCTGTTAGATCTAAGAAACTGACGTGTGAAGCCATACTGATGAAGAACTTTATTCTCATCTACGTTTAATCCGGGGACAATGGAATGGCCTCTAACCTACGAACTGGGCACAATGGCTCACTGTCAGAAATAACATTGTTGGATTAGTTGAAGCCCGTCAGTTTTCTTAGATCTTTTAACCTTCACATGTTTGTCAGCATAGTCACCCCCC
>LR537602.1:92801-115772 GCA_900883565.2 Caenorhabditis panamensis
ACAGTGTGGAACGAGAGATCTCAGAATGTGTCAGGGTACACAGAATGTTCTTCTCACTAGGCTCTAGCGGAGATAACCTTGTTACGGAATCAGCGAGCTGAAAATTCTTCTCTTCAGATCACAAATTTGGATGATGCCAGGTCAAATTTTTTGAGGCTGATCTTATTCAGGAAGCGTGAAAATCAGCGGGTATATTGTACAACTGATGCCCTTCTCTTCTTCCATGCTTACATTTAGTGGTGATGGCAGTTTGTTTACGGGGAAAAAACAAATCCTGTCGGTTTTGAAATCCAGGATAAGAACGTGCGTTCTCCTACTGAAATCTCAGTCAATCGGTGTATCCTGATTGAAAGTTCTCATCGCTTTGAGTGCTGCTTGGTGCAGTTTGTGATGTGGGCAGAAGTCTTTTAATCGACTTGCTGTAAGTCGCCGATACTGTTGGCACCAAACTCTACTGATAGAAGAGTTTCGATAATCCTTCAAGATCTAAGAAACTGACGTGTGAAGCCATACTGATGAAGAACTTCGTTCTCTCCTACGTTTAATCCGGGGACAATGTTATGACTCCTAATCTACGAACTGCACACAATGGCTCACGGTCAAAAATAACATTGTCGGATTAGTTAAAACCCCTCAGTTTTCTTAGATCTTTCAACCTTCACATGTTTGTCATCTTAGTCATCCACATGCTTTGCTGCCTTTTGCAAGTTCCAATTAAATGCACAAGATGGCACCTGATGATCGCAGTGTGGAACGAAAGATCTCAGAATGTGTCAGGGTACACAGAATGTTCTTCTCACTAGGCTCTAGCAGAGATAATATTGTTATGGAATCAGCGAGTTGAAAATTCCTCTCTACAGATCACAATTTTGGATGAGGCCAGGTCAAAATTTCTGTGGCTGATCTTATTCAGGAAGTGTGAAAAATTGCGAGTACATTGTAGGACTTATGCCCTTCTCTTTTTTTTGCCTAAATTTAGTGGTGACGGCAGTTTGTTTACAAGAAAAAAAAACTATAACCGTGCGTTCTCCTACTGAATTCACAGATAATCGGTGTATCCTCATCTGAAGTTCTCATCGCTTTGGGTGGTGCTTGGTGCAGATTGTGATGTGGGCAGAAATCTGTAAATCGGCTTTCTGTAACAAGGAATGATCCCGAGTGTGAAAAATGAATTTGGCTGGAAACATTTTTATTTTGTACCTTATTGAAGTTCAGAATTTACCACGAAACAAATTTTCATGAAAACGTTTTATTCTGGATTTATGAATTTTTGAAATTTTTTTGAAAATTTCCTGTTTTTCAACTTTGACCGATCAGAACTTTTTTCTGAGACATTCAATTGGAAAGTTGTCAACAGATGAAATGTAGCAAATTGTTTTTTGTAAACGATGAAAACATTAAAAAATCCAATAAAGGTCGACAAAAGTCAACTTTAGTTGAAAAACCAGAAACAGTGAAAAACCAACTTTTTTCTGAACCGGCGAAAAGTAGGTTTTTTGTGTTCAGAAAAATTGCCGTGTTTTGTTGTGTATGTTTGCCAATTTATTTGAACTTTGACCGTAGAAAAATGAAAAAAATGTAAAAAATGTGAATTTTCCAAAAACCCAGATGCCTGTAACTTTTTTCGAACTAGTTCTCATGAGCTCAATTATATATCAAATTGTAGATTATGCAAAGCTCATTACCAAACTAAAACAAGTTTGTAAAAAAAATCTCATTTTCAATTTGAAAAATGTTGGCAAAAAAAACAAAGAATTTTTCCAGCTTAGCTTGGATGTTAAAAACAGTTTCATCGTGTTCAGCGTACAAAAAAACGTATATAATGATGTTTTGAAATTGCTTGCCCGTCAAAAATGTCACTTCTTTTGTTGAAATACACAAAAATCTGACTTTTTTCTACTATGACCGTTGGTTAATTTATCAATTTCGGACTGGATTAGCATTTTAGAAACTTCTTTTTGTATAATCTTGTTGCCTGATACTTGTTCAATCAATTTCTGACGACTACTGTACAAGTCTAGTACAAATTTTTCCTGGTACAAGTCGCTGAACTTGGTACAACTTCATGACCAATTTTCGACCTGTTAGAGTAGATGAGGCCAGAAGTGGTCTACTGATGTTTTGTAGGCCTAATACCCCACTACACAATGCCATTTTACTTTAGGATCTTACAAAAAAAATTTCTAAAAAAACTTCATTTTTCACATTTTGGTCACTTTTTTCATTGACTCACGTACCCCTATACGTGCTGTTTTTCACAGCGTACCCCTATACGTGAGTCAATGAAAAAAGTGACCAAAATGTGAAAAATGAAGTTTTTTTAGAAATTTTTTTTGTAAGATCCTAAAGTAAAATGGCATTGTGTAGTGGGGTATTAGGCCTACAAAACATCAGTAGACCACTTCTGGCCTCATCTACTCTAACAGGTCGAAAATTGGTCATGAAGTTGTACCAAGTTCAGCGACTTGTACCAGGAAAAATTTGTACTAGACTTGTACAGTAGTCGTCAGAAATTGATTGAACAAGTATCAGGCAACAAGATTATACAAAAAGAAGTTTCTAAAATGCTAATCCAGTCCGAAATTGATAAATTAACCAACGGTCATAGTAGAAAAAAGTCAGATTTTTGTGTATTTCAACAAAAGAAGTGACATTTTTGACGGGCAAGCAATTTCAAAACATCATTATATACGTTTTTTTGTACGCTGAACACGATGAAACTGTTTTTAACATCCAAGCTAAGCTGGAAAAATTCTTTGTTTTTTTTGCCAACATTTTTCAAATTGAAAATGAGATTTTTTTTACAAACTTGTTTTAGTTTGGTAATGAGCTTTGCATAATCTACAATTTGATATATAATTGAGCTCATGAGAACTAGTTCGAAAAAAGTTACAGGCATCTGGGTTTTTGGAAAATTCACATTTTTTACATTTTTTTCATTTTTCTACGGTCAAAGTTCAAATAAATTGGCAAACATACACAACAAAACACGGCAATTTTTCTGAACACAAAAAACCTACTTTTCGCCGGTTCAGAAAAAAGTTGGTTTTTCACTGTTTCTGGTTTTTCAACTAAAGTTGACTTTTGTCGACCTTTATTGGATTTTTTAATGTTTTCATCGTTTACAAAAAACAATTTGCTACATTTTATCTGTTGACAACTTTCCAATTGAATGTCTCAGAAAAAAGTTCTGATCGGTCAAAGTTGAAAAACAGGAAATTTTCAAAAAAATTTCAAAAATTCATAAATCCAGAATAAAACGTTTTCATGAAAATTTGTTTCGTGGTAAATTCTGAACTTCAATAAGGTACAAAATAAAAATGTTTCCAGCCAAATTCATTTTTCACACTCGGGATCATTCCTTGTAAGTCGTCGAACTGTTGGAACCAAACTCTCCTTATAGAAGAACTGCGATCATCCTCCAAGATCTAAGAAGCTGACATGTGAAGCCATACTAATAAAACTTCCTAACAAAGTGAGAATTTGAAATAACACTTATATAATTCCAAACGCGAGAAATTCGTTCTGACGACAAGCTCGGTTAGCCCTCCTATTTTGAAATGGAAATTAAACAACACAAGATATCTCTAGGGAGAGGGCTCTAATTCTTTGGTGGTGTTTGTTTTTGTCGGGATTTGCAGATTGAGAGGGGACAGGGACCACAATGAGTATGATGTCCAGAAAGCTCCAGCTTGAAGCTTAGAGGCTCAAAAATCATAGACTCAAAGAGTCCAGAGTTTGAGGGGTTCTAGAGATCATAGGATTCCCTTTCCAGTCACTTCCTGGATCCATGACTCACCCCCAACCTCAAACAATCTGTTTTTAGCAAAAACCTGGATCAGAAACCTTTTACGTAACGGAAAAAACACAATCCACGGTAATCTCATGCGTCGTCATTGGTCCTACCAAAGCCTCCGATCTTTCTTCTTTACGTGCCACTGGTGATTTTGAGTTGTAGGTTCTGACCAGATTGTATTCGGATGACTGGTACCGAGTGAATAACAATGTTGGAAGATCACACAAAAGAAGAAGAAACGGGGAGTCAGAAGAGAGGGATCGAGGACTACGGTAGATCAGAAGATGCGTCATGGAGCTGTTCTTGCTGCCCGTTGGGGATGAAGGACTACTGTAGAATCAGCTCTACCTATCCTGAAGCTACGAATCTCTCTTCTAGGTACGTCAAGTGTTTTTGTTAAGGGGATTTGCAACTTAACACGACACGGTAGAGATTAGAGCATTGTATGTATTCACCGTGTCATAATCTCATGTTCTCGGATCCCAATCCCATTTTAGCATTGTTAGATCTTGAAATCCATGTGTCATCTCATCGGATACTGCGACTTCACAGAATGTGAAGCCTTGAAACAAATGCCATTATGTCATACGGCTTCAACAACAGAAACAGAGGCGTTGAAACAAAGGCTCCGGGTTACTGTTGATCTTTGAGAAAACTTTATCACATGGCACAGCACCCGGTAATTTCAGAGAACTTTAGAACCATTTGAAAAGACATTTTGGACCGAAAGAAAATTCATTTTCAAATTGCTACCTGGGTAATTGGAGTTGAACTTTTGAGTCGCTCACTGTCAACAAGTTATAGAGCCAGAATGGATCTATGAAGCCTACAAACCTATCAAAAGTTCTAGGAGAGATAGAAAGAGGGAAGGAGGTCAACTGGAATACTGTTGGATTTAAAACAAAGTTCTGATAAGCACCGTACTCTTATAGGAAACCTGAATCAAACTCCGGATGAACACGCGCTTCTAGCTCAAGAACTACATTAACTTTTGATAGGTTTGTAGGCTTCATATTGATCCATTCTGGCTCTATAACTTGTTGACAGTAAGCGGCTCAAAAGTTGAACTCCAATTATCCAGGTAGCAATTTGAAATGAATTTTCTTTCGGTCCAAAATGTCTTTTCAAATGGTTCTAAAGTTCTCTGAAATTGCCGGGTGTTGTGCCATGTGATAAAGTTTTCTCAAAGATCAACAGTAACCCGGAGCCTTTGATTCAACGCCTCTGTTTCTGTTGTTAAAGCCCTATAACATAATGGCATTTGTTTCAAGGCTTCACATTCTGTGAAGTCACATTATCCGATGAGATGACACATGGATTTCAAGATCTAACAATGTTAAAATGGGATTGGGATCCGAGAACATGAGATTATGACACGGTGAATACATACAATGCTCTAATCTCTACCGTGTCGTGTTAAGTTGCTAATCCCCTTGACAAAAACATTTGACGTACCTCGAAGAGAGATTAGTAGCTTTAGTATAGGTAGAGCTGATTCTACAGTAGTCCTTCACCCCCAACGGGCAGCAAGAACAGCTCCATGACGCATCTTCTGATCTACCGTAGTCCTCGATACCTCTCTTTTGACTTCCCGTTTCTTCTTTTTTGTGTGATCTTCCAACATTGTTATTCACTCGTGACCAGTCATCCGAATACAATCTGGTCAGAACCTACAACTCAAAATCACCAGTGGCACGTAAAGAAGAAAGATCGGAGGCTTTGGTAGGACCAATGACGACGCATGAAATTACCGTGGATTGTGTTTTTTTGTGGTTCTTACTGACGCACTGGGATCTTGCAAAATCAAGGATTCGAGCTTACAGGAATCCAATAAAGCGCTCAATCCCAGATTTCTGTTCAAAATGGATGAATTGAATTCAAGATGGAGATCATCACCAAACAAGAAAGAGAAACGTGCAAGATTCACTATCAAATGGAAGCAAAAACAATTCGGATCGGAATTCGACACCACAAACTACAAGCGGAAGCAGAATAGGAAATCGGGACGGTCAGATCAAGAACGTCATAATGTGATGAAGATGTCTAGTTTTACGTCAAAGAAAATGGGTGGTAACTCAAAGAACAGAGACTTATTGGGAGTGATCAAGAAATCAACAGGTGTGATCTTTTTCGCGAACAGATACAGAAAGTTCAACTGGTTCAAAATGATTGGAACATGACATCATGGAATACCCGGGGTCTGATCTTGGTTGAAAGCGTTTTTCATGGCCTGCATTTTTATTCAAGGGTTCTTGATACTGTAGGGACCTCATTTCGACACTTTCTCAGGGTACTGGGTCTTCCAAAACCCACTTAACCCACTCCAAACTACTCTCTACCTCTGCTCCCAAAGTAGCACTCTTATCACCTGCTCGAGCCTCCAAAGGTTCTAGGATCCTCTTATACCCTCCGACTTCTTCATTGTCAGCTTTATAGCTCACCTAACTCACTTGAAACGACTCTCTTATCACCTGCTTCCCCCTACAAAACCCCAAGCCTCGAGCCATGAATCATCTCGTCCTTTACCGGTGCCATTCTCCGTGCCAGCACCGCCCATCGGCTCCTTGAGCTCCACTTCCGGTTTAGTCAGAACAAAGAGGCGGGTTCCAAAATGGGCGTGTCTGGCTTTGGGGTGGAGCCAAGGAAGGGGGATTACGACCCGTATAAAAACAGGATTTTGAACAGAAGACTTCATAACCCAGTTCGGTTCATCTTCATCTCCCCCGCTTATTCCGCTATGCCTTCCGTTCGCGCTCTCCTCGCTCTTCTCGTTGCCTGTGCTCTGGTCGCAGGGACCACTGCGAAGTCCGCGAAGAAGATCGCGTGCTACGAAGGAGATAAGGAGATCAACGTTCTCTCCCATCATGTTTATGATTATTGTGAGGGGTACTACTCATTCTCCAAGAAGACCGTCATCCTGATCGGCAAGAATGGAGACCACCCGAACCGGCGCTTCATGGAGGACGGAACCTTCATGAAGCGCACCCATGGGTGCCACATGGAGGTGAGTTACTTGTTAAAAAAAACTGATCTTGACAGATAATCAATAAATAATTTCAGTTGGACGAAGACAATCAGTTTGCCGCACGCTGCACTTGCTTCAAGTCGAAATGTAATCCTGCTTTGGAAGGGAAGGAGCTGATGAAGTCGGCTTTAAACTTCGTCAAGTTATCCGACGCCTTCCTGCACGCCGACGACGACAGCGACTCGGTCGACAAGGAATGATCTGCTCCGATCCGCCACATCTGCGTCTTCCGCTCCTGATCTCGACTCCCGCCTGATGACTCCCGCCTCCCCTGATGAACCCCGCCTCCTCCTTCAACAGATCGTAATTTTTTTGCTTGTAGTTTCTCAACAGTCTCCAGTCTCTCTAATTGTCCCCATTCCCAGTCTCGCTCCTCTACTCATTACGTTCGAATTGTTTGACAGAATCTCCCGATTCCTCCTCTTCGATCCCTCTCTCTTCACATTCCCGTTCTCCTCTAACCAGTATCTTCGAATTGTTTGACAGAGTCTTCAGACTCCTCCTCTTCGATCCTTCTCTCTTCACATTCCCGTTTTCAACTAATCAGTAACTTCGAATTGTTTGACAGAATCTCCCGATTCCTCCTCTTCGATCCCCCCTCCCTTCATTCTAATTCTCTCCTCTGACTCATTCTCCAGTCTCCTCCTCTTCTGCTTTTTGTGTTTGATGAAACAACTCGAGATGAATCTTGTTATTTGAAAAACACTGTCTTGAGTGTTCTTGGGCTTGATCTAGCTGTTTAGATGAAAGATGAGCACAGAGAACTTCAGGAATTCAGGACACTTGCAGTTAGCAAACAAGGAGGATGTCGACGGAAGGAACTGGACACTGGACTTTCAGATTGCTCTCCTTTTTGTTGATTCCAAGTCGTCGGTTCTCTCCAAGTCATAAAACCTGACAGTCTCAGTTCTGATTGCTTATCATCCACCCAATCAACATGGGAAGGCGTGACTCTGACTAATCAGAAAGAGATCAGCGATCCGGATAGGCTTCTTCAGTCTTCCAACATTGCTCATTCATTTTCATTTTTCTGTGTCCTTTCAGATGTCCAAACTTCAAAACGACGATGTTTCCTGTACGAACTATCCGGTTGTCTCCACTTTTGGATCTATTCCGATCACTTTATCACTGATTCGGATCTGTCCTTCAATCTTCTCCAATGTGCCTCAAAAACTTCCCAAACTACATTCTTCTAAGCTTTCCTGCACTTTCCGAACTAGATCATCAACCCAACGTGCCGTGAAGAGTCTTTATTTTTCCAGTTCAGAAGTTTCAGAGCCAAAATATGGCTATGCCGTGCACGTTTGAGGCGAGTTCATTTAATAGAAGTTTTACTTGAAAGAAGACAAAAAACACTTTCAGTTGAAATCGGACGGACACTATGGAGTCAACTGCCGCTGCACAGGCCACACCTGCAACCACTCACACTCACGCTCCAAGACGTGTTCGACAAGGCGATGGACTACGAGAAGACCTCCGCCAAACCGGAATGAGCTCTACCCTTTCCCGCGCTGTTGAGACCGTCCTTCAACCGCATCTCTTCCGATGTATTGTCCGTCTCCAAATCTCTCGTCTCAATTTTCAATTGTATAATTACCCTCCCTTTCCCCATGTCTGAATCATAATTTTCCTGCATGTTAACTGTTTTTTTCTGCTATCGATGATTCGAAAACGAAAGACTACTTTTTTCGAATAAACGAAAGACTGCATCAGTTGACTAGTTTAGTGAAAACTGCAAAAGAAAAGCTTCAAACATTTATTAATCAGATCAATGAACGATTAGACAGCCCATTACTTCGGATGGGCACGAGGCCGCGGCGTGGGGGGATGTGGAGACATCGCACGCCGCTGCTTCTGGTCTCCTATGAGCTGACGGTTCAATCTTCTCGATCCTCGATCCTCGACGACAGCCGGAAACTCGGCCTCTCCGATTCCTGGAGCAGCGTCCAAAACTCCAATGGCGGTCCCGGGGTTGAAGTTGTCCTTCTCCACAATAGCGAGAACCAAGAAGATGGAGAACAGCACAGCTTGAGTCTTCATGGCGAGAGTACAGTCCAACTGTAAAGAAATGGCTTCATTCTCAGCTTATATACGCTTTCGTGCAAAAGTTAACGATGTGCTATTACATTTTGTAGGTTTCGGGGTTCGCGCTGCGGGGTTTGGATCTGATGTTTGTACCAAGAATGATCAAAGATTCAAGTTCTGCCTGTTTTATCCTATTTCTTCGATTTGATCTTTTAGACAACTCGGTCTACCTTCAGAAGTCAGTCCAAGTTGAAACACATGCTTCACTTGTTCAGTATCTATGAGAAACCAAATGAGAACCAAGTGAGTCAGAGAGAAGAGAATCTCTGATCTCTATAGAAGAATCCCTTTTTTTTTGGTGCACTACACCCTAGAAAAACTTTCAAACTAGAAACTTGTATTTGCTCTAAAGCTTCTAGTTTCAGTACTGAATCGGATAATCAAATTCAAACCTAGTCATGTGCATTGAAAAACAACTGAAAATCCTGATGAGATGTTTTGTTGATTAACAAAAACTAGATTAGGGAGCAAAAAAAGACTGTTACATGGAGGACTCTCAAGATCGCAGATTGGCGCACCACTGTTGTCAGAGACCTCGATTCAAACAAGAAAACAACCGGTATATGCTCTTCTCCTAACTTTCAGAGTTACTTTGAAAGTACGGGTTGTTAACTGGATGTATACTTCGAATGTACATATCTAGTATGATATCCATTTGTTTGCAATTTTTGAACGACAGAAAGTTTACCATCGAGTTTGAAGCTATTATACTTGTTTCGGAAAACAAGAATACATTTCAACCAGTAAAAATCTTTTATCTATCAAACACATCAATTACATTGGGATCAGTTCTTCCACTTCCTTTTAGACGCGTTCTTTCAAATTGAATTCTTCAACCTGAAAAGAAGGCACATTTTAGAATTAATCTCGAAAAGTTAAACTTCAAGAAAACTTTCGATTATTACATTGAAGCACAAACTCACTTCAAATCTTGCCGCTTCTTGTAAATTACCATGATGTGGGTCTGGAGGTTATATCTTGCGAATCCAATACCATTTGAGAAGGAGGAAGATGGAAGGGAAGCCTATGATTTTTGAAGGGATGTTTCGGCTTCTGGAGAGTGCATTTTTCGAAAAGCCGGCTCCTCTACGTTTCAGTCCGTTTTGCAAAACTGTGCACGTACAATTTTCTCGAAACAACACCTTGCACTGAAATTCGACTTTTTTCTTTCATTTCACAACAAGTTCATACCTTCAACAACTGTCCCTGACTTTATCCATTTTGAATAAATGGGTCGCTGACGGTGTTCCATGCCTGCAGAATAACAGCTTGAAGACTAAACAATAGGTGAGAACTCATTATTTCGACCCCAATAGGACAATTATCTGTTTTTTGTTGTTTTTCTTTGGAAAATTAGACTCACTTCGGTTGAACTGACCGCATCAAACATCGCTCGGCCAGATGCGTAAAGCACGGCCTCTCCTGGAACTTTGTATTGTTTGTTACTGTTCCCGGTTTTTCTATTAAAAAAAACTTACGGATAGTTTGAGGGGTGAAAAGAAGTTTTTTTCCAATAACTTTTTTTCTTCGCCGCACATGTCTGGGATCCGAATCAAACACAACTTTCGTCTCCAAACAGTTATCTGTAATAAAAAAACAAATGATGTTGAATGGTTCAGGTGGCCCCTGTTCACTCACCAACTTGAACAAAACTTACTTATTCATCAAAATGAATACAAAAATTAGTAAAAAAACATTGGACATTCAGAAAAATAAAAACAGCAACCAACATCGGTTGGCTCAGGATCGTGAATGACATTGGAGAGCACGAATTGGGCAACATGCAAAAAGGGCGGGACAAATAGATAAGGAATTCATGTAAGCAGAATTGAAGTGTGCGTGTTTTTGAGAGACGGAGGAATTGCATCACTTGATCATTGTTACGTTACTATTCTTATCAAAACTTTTCTCTCGATTGTTCTTTTTGTTTGAAACTAGAACTTGAAACTTTTGTAATGATATGGGCGCAACAAAACCAGGAAGCGGGAAAATGATGATTTTGAAAACAAGCACGGACTTCAGTTTTCCATGACATAGTCACCAAGTTCTCTTTTTGTTTTTAGGAACTCTCAGCTTAAAATGCAGTATACTTTTTCCCGCAAGGAAAAGTGATACTTTCCAACCTTGATCCAAACTAATTACTCACAAACTTTATCCTGTCAGTCTCAATCCCGTTTTTCCCTTACCGACTCTCTCAGGATTGCGGAGCGTTTTTCCATAGCAAATAGAAAACTTGTCGAGACGTTCTGTATAACTGGTCTTCATAAAACACAACAAAAAACTATTCAATAAGGAATTTTTTATATCCATTCATTGAAAAAGAACACCGATATAAAAAAAAATATATAGGTGCTTTCGAAATTTTTCGAAGTCATCACAGTAGTTTCCTACGCTTCACAGCCCTGTGCCGTTCCTTTTCCAGTTTATTTGGCTCTAAAAAAGCAAAAATCACAATCACAAATTGAATTCAAAAGTAGCATTTTTATAAGGTAACTCACTCTCCGTTCCCTGTTCTGATTGTCTCTGCATTCTTATACCAATTTGCTCCAGTCTACTGATGTCTGATGCGAGGGCTTTCTCTCTTTCTGATGAAAATCCTGAAAATAAGTCGTCCAGGAAGTAACTCGTCAATACAATGTGCTTACTTATCAACTCTTCTTTCTAACTGCTCAATTTGGCTTTTCCTGTCTTGCGAAACTTGGTAATACAGAGCTAAAAACCAAGTTTTATAAACTGAGTTAAGATTTTTCTTACCATGAAGTTTCCATGGAAGTATTGGTGAAAATGTTTCTGTTGTTCTCATCAATGGCTTGTTGAAAGAAATTCGCTCTTTTTTCAAGTCATCCCTTTGCATAGCAAGCTCCCGCAGTCTTTCCGAAATTGTGGAGTTCTCTGAAACAAATAGATAAACATGATTCTGTTTACCATTGATGTACTTACCATTGGTGTTACCATGCCTCGAAAGTTGATCGGCTGTTGTTCTTCCAAATTTAAGATTTCATTCACTAAAAAACAAAAATTAGTCTAGTCTGGCTACTGAAAAACAAAACCCACCCCAATCATTTGGAACCTCGATATCCAACAAACCCACAAATCTGCAAAATCCTCCTGAATTGATGTGCAGAGAAGTTTCAGATGCTGATTTTCTATTTCAGCTGTTTTCCCATTGAGAAATGCATCGTTGCTTGGATGAAAACTGAAATTTTTTTTTCCATTTTTAAGATAATTCCGACAATAAGAACTCACTCGGTGTAACCAGTAAAAGTCAGTAATCTTTTTTAGAATTCAGATTTTCGAGTATATTGAAAGATTGAAAAATGATATTGAAATACAGCAACTTCAAAAAAATCAAGAGTCATCATCTGATACGGGACCAAATGAGACACGACCGCTACCGAGCAGTCCAGGAAAAGGGAATGAAGCTCTGAGGTTCAAACCCGCCCATATGCTAGATACAAGAGAACCCAGAAACAGGAAAACAGGAGCAAATCGAAAACATTATAGAGCATGCACTTCTAGGAGATTGGGGATTATGAGCACCTGGTTCTTCTGCAGATGAATAGGAAACAGCCGGGAATTCAAGGAGACACAGAGCGGGTTGTGCCTACGGCAGGTTATAATTATACCGCGCTCATGCGACAACAAGCCCGATCGTCTACACGTCTCTCTTAAAAACGGAGCGCATTAATTTGCTGACCGGTGGGCCAAAACAAGTAGACGCTCTTCAGACGGATTGGACAACGGAGCACAACTAATTAAAGGCTAAGCCAATGGAGATGCGGAACGGTTTGCCATAACAAATGGAAAACACTGGAGAGCATTCGCCTTTGAAAGACTAATGTGGGGCAAACTGAATGATTGAGAGGGAGAGTAACTACGTCAGTGCAGCACGTTCAGTATCTTGAAATACTATCCTGTTCAAAAAACATGGAAAATTTTTTTTAGTAAAAAATTTTATCTATCAAACACAACTTTCAAGTTGATATCATGATAAAATTATTGGAAAAGGAGAATAATTTTGACCGCGTGAAGTACGTGAAGAGTAGAGATCTTCTTTTACAGTTTCCATTTTATCGAGATCTGCTGGATTTGGAGGCGGAGATCTGGATCTGTAAATCTTATCAATCAGAGCTGCATCTTGTACCAAAAACTCACCGGTGTTTTCTGTTTGTGTCTCAATCTCGCGACTTGTTTGGATCTCTTCTTCTATCATCTCAACGTCAATAATCGCATCTTCTGAATCTAATTTTGAGCTTTCTGAATTGGAGCAAATCATTGGTTCAGACTCGGAAACAATTGATTTACTATGAGATTGAAGGACTTCAAAAGTTTCGGCAGCCAAGAACTGTTAGCCTGGCGGTTTGAAGGCGCTTGGTCCAGGTCCTCGGAAGTTTTGTGGAGCTTTCATCACTCCTTGGTAATTGTTAGTACTCCCATCAAATATTTCTCCTTTATTCTTGGATATGAGACGCTGGATATGTTGCAGCTGGGCAACTGCAAACATAGCTTGTACCAAAAAGAAGGACTGATAAAACTCACAAAGACGTGTGTCAATCTGCATTGGCGGCCAGTTACTGTTATTCATGTTTGGTCGGTAGATATTACGATGATATAAACGGTACCTAGAGTGGCCCTGGATCGTGAATGACATTGGCAATAGTCTTATTGTGACTTACCAAGCTCAAAAAGAGCAGAAACTATAAGCATATAAATACTAAACATAACTTGAATACGTGAACTTTGTAAAAATCAAAAGTCATCGTCTGATACGAGATCAGATGAGACACGACCGCTACCGAGCAGTCCAAAGGAGAATGGCTGTAGCTTGCCCGAATCCGTCGATAAGCTAGAAGCACGGAAACGCAGAGTCAGGAGGGCATGTGCATATCAAAAACATTATAGATCATGCACCAACAGGAGAGTGCGGATTATCAGCCACCGGCTTGCTTGGATGATTAATAGAAAAGAGCAGAGATTTCGAGGAGAGACAGACCAGCTCGCCGCATAAAGCAAGTGATTATAATTTTCTGCTCACTGGTTCCATTAGGATATGGAGAGCTCATTGATCTCCTTGACGTTTTGCCGAATTAAAAAGGGGATCTCGTGACGGAGTAGCTCACAACAAAAATGTTTCCCAACGGGCAAACGTGCCCATTGGGAAATGTTTCCACCACCCAAAACATTCTATGTAGACACGGTATTGTGAAACTAGAAAGATATCCGAAAAAGCTGAAACTCTGGAGTGTCGTGCTGGAACTTGAAGATCTGAAAGCGGAAAATCTGAAATCAGAAACCCCCGAGCCCAAACCGAAGTCACCACTTGTTAACTGGAATTTCATATCACAAAAAAAATAGTAAAAACAAAAATGAGATATGAAAATCACAAGAATACAGAATATTAGCAAGTGTAACAAATAAGACGAGATTCGGAATCGTCCTGGAAGATGGAAGGCGGCGGTCGGGATTGGCGAAGACGGAGATGACGGGCAAAGACGGGGAAGACGGAGATCTGAAAAACAGAAATGAACATTTGAAATGTTTCAAAAAACATCAAGAACTTACCTTATTCCAAGACAATTACATCATTATCTTCTTCTACTGCTGAATCAGCGGCTTCTTTCAGCTTTCTCATCACGCGATGAAGCCTCTTCTTCAACGTCTTGTTTTCCGCGAATCGCTCATCAGCAACTTTCTGGATCTTCTTGACTGAATTTGTCAGGTTGAAGGTCTTGAGAAGATTCATTGTCTGATGCTGCTTTCTGATCATTGAGCTGTTCAATCTCCAGATCCTTCTCCTCCACTGCAGTTTGAAGTTTCTTCTCTCGATCTTCCACCTCGTTTTTCTGATCCTCAAGCTCTTTGATCTTATGGTTCTTTCTGTCGATCCCAGCTCAAAGTTCCGCCTCTAGATCTTCCAAAGGTCAGCCTCCAGTTGCTTGAAGGAAAACTGAAACCGTTGTCCATTTTTTAAACGTAATCTGATAATAAGAACTCACCAGGTGTAACCAGTCAAAGCCAGTAATCATTTTTTGAATTTAGATTTTTGAATATATTGGAAGATTGAAATGCGATTGTAATACGTGAACTTCGAAAAAATCAAAAGTCATCATCTGATACGGGACCAGATGAGACACGACCGCTACCGAGCAGTCCAAAAAAGAGGAATGGTGCTCTGAGGTTCAAACCAGTCCATCTGCTAGATACAAGAGAACCCAGAAACAAAAGAACAGGTGCAAATTGAACACATTATAAAGCATGCATTTTGAGGAGAGTAGAGATTATGAGCACCTGGGTTTTCGGTAGGTCCGCATACGGCAGGTTATAATTATATCGCGCTCATGCGACACTACCATGCGTCTTCATTTGAAAACGTAGCTCATTAATTGGCTGGACGGTTTTCAAACGGATCGGCAGCTGCACAACTAATTAGAGGTCGAGCAAATGGAGATGCAAAACGTTCTACCATAACAAATGGAAAAAACCGGAGAGCATACGCTTTTGAGACACTAATGTGGGAACAGCTGGATCATAGAGTATGAAAATAACAGTGATATTGAAGAAATATTGGAGAAATCTAGAAATGCGTTGCTGCTTGGCCTGATTTTATAGTCGTTCTCGTGTTCAGTATGAAAGTTATCCTAGTGGCTTCTCTATCGGATTTCCTAGGAATATATGCCAATTTAGAGACGAGAAACCCAATTCGTGCTTTTTAAAAAAGAAAGTGAGTGCAACACCTTCAGTATCTTAAAATACTATCCTGCATCAAAAACAAGAACACATTTTTTTGTAAAAGTTTATTATCTATCAAACACAATCTTCAAGTTGACATCAGTTTCTTTCTCCTTCCTATTGTGAGCGTTTTTCGTCTGAAAATTGCGCTAGTAAAAACTGCTCAAATTCAAAAGTTTTCTCACCTTGCTATTCAACCATCTGTTTCGATGCTCCGATTCCAAAGCCATCATCCTAGTTGCCTCTTTTTCCTTTCTTCCCAAGCATGCTTCCTTCCGTTGATTATTCAAATCGCATCGGGAAAGGCATGAACCATTCATACATCAGGCAGCGTTCGGCGACCTTGTGAAGAATGACTGTCTCGTTCCACTTATAGGCAGCATCCTCAGGGAAAAATCCAAACTCTGAAAAAAGTCAATTACTCTGAAAACATGACTATTCTGAAAAAAGTGACTCTAAAAGTGGAACTCACCTCATTCTGAACGACGGTTCCCTTGTCTTCTTAATGAGATGGGTGATACAAATTCTGTAATTTGTTAGAAACGGTTTTGGTTTTTTCTAATTGAAGAACTGGACTCACTCAAACCATCTCCTTCTTATCCTCCAATTTTCACCAAATTTTTCCAGTTTCCTTCAGTGTCTCCATGTTCAAACCGCATCTCTCCAGGCAATTTCCTTCCAAGCAGCAGAAACGCTTCATCACTCTTGAGAAGGGTGTTTTTGTCGCAGCTGTACACTCTAATGTCGTGAAACACTCCAAACTCTGAGAAAAAGTTGATAGTTTAGAAAACCGGAGTATTCTCACCATGAAACTAAAAAAACTTGAGAGTCCAGAAGATCTGCAAGCTCAGTTACCCCTGGCGGGCGGTAAGCATTAAGATTGTCATTTAAAAGAATTTGAGATCACTGTAAATAAAACAATCATTACTAGCCACATCAAACAGAACAAAACTTGCTTACTTTTCTCTATCAAAAAAAAATTCAAACATCAGAAAAATACTTCAAAACTTTAACAAAATAAAAACAACAGCTCCCATCAGGTTGCTCTAAAAAGTTGTGAATGGCATTGGAGAAAACGAATCGTGCTGCATGCAAAAAGGGCGGAACAAAACGATAAGAAAAAAAAACGTAAGCAAAATTGAAGTGTACATGCTTATGAGAGACGGCGAGATTGCATCACTTGACAATTGCGTGTTGGTCGAAATTCTCATTGTGAAATGCCCATGAAACAATGGTTCCAATACATGGTTTGCTACAAGATGTGGAGAATCCGGTACTATTTTGTTCACCACAAAAACGCTGGGTTTATCTGGAGAAAAAACAAAAATCGAAAACCAAACAGTTCATGTCTCCCAGAAACTGCGGATGTTTCTAATACGAGGCTAAATCTCGGTACCGATGAATTTTGCATAATCTGTTCGCCGACGTGTTTCAGTTCTGGTTTAATTCTGAAGTTGTAAGTGTATACGTAATTTTTAGCGTTCAGACCCCTTGTAAACAATTTACGTCAGCAAAACCGAGTTGTGAGCTTATCAAAAGTAAGATAGGAGAGGAAAGATAGTGCGAGGCGCAAACGGGTAATGTGTATGTGTCGGGAAATTGATCGGTCAGTTATGGTTTTGAGAAAGAGCAGAAACTTCGATAGAACTGAAAAATTGTCAGGAAGAATTAAAAAGAAAGTAAGAGATAACAGTTCCTAATCCAAAAATAAGGAATGAAAAAAGGTCCCCAGACTGGTGAGAAAGTTCGAATGTCACACACCTTATTACTAAAACAATTTTGAAAGTAACAGTTTTATTTGGTAATAATTTTATGAACAGAAACAACCGGAGAATAGAGAAAAAGAGGTTGAAAAAACAGAATTACGAAAAATTTGAGGCATGACGGAACTGAAGCGACCGAAACGGCGAGAATAGACTTGGCATTCATTCATCATTCATCCATCGCATCCAGATGATTATCCGCTGTCACAACTCGCGTTGATGGCTCATTGGTATAGATAAACTCATCCGGCATCTTCCAGATACATTTCATCAACCCAGACGATTCTTCTCGCATTCATGTTCATGAAGTAAATGGCCATGTCTTCGTTCATTCCAATGTCAGGAACCGCATCCCATCTATACAGTTGGCCTGAAAAACATAAATTCAGAAGATATCAACTGTTTTTGGTAGACTTACGAGGCAATGGAGAGGAATGCGGCGAGGAGGGCAATGCACACTTTCATGATTACAAATCTGAAAATTTTGTTTATACAAGAAGCAGAACATTTTCATTTCTGTGAATACGGCCTATGGTTTTACATGTCTTTGAGGAGTGTTCAATTTTTATATAACTACTGAAGAAAACAGGGCAAAAGTAGTAAATCGGAAAATCCGTGGTTACTCGGTTTAGTATTGGGGTTTACTTTTGTGGTTGGGACTCACCTCAATTAGTTCGACGTGATTCCTGCTTCCAATGAGATCTTCGATAACTCAGTCATTCAAAAACTATTTGAGAACACTGAAACTGAAACAATCACTAGCAACCACATCAAACGGAACAAAACTTACCTCAGACCCAAAAAAGCAAAAAAACATCAATTAAACACATAGCAACTTTAGAAAAATCAATACAACGGCGCCCATCTGGTTGCCCAAAACAACATTATGAAAGACATTGGAGAGAAAGAATTGTGCAGCGTGCAAAAGGGGCGGAACAAAAAGATAGGAAAATACGTAAGCAAAATTAAAGTGTGCATGCTTTTGAGAGACGACGGAAAAAAGTGTACACAATTTGCGTTGAAGAAACCGGGAGAGATGGGGTGAGCCGCGAAGGGGTCATGTGTCGGAGTATTGGCAAGGAAGTGACGGGCTATGGAAAGAACGAAAAGCTTTGGAATGGCTCAAGAATGGACCTGAAAAGATTTAGAGAACTTACAAGTTTGAAGAGTAATGGGTGAAAAGTCCAAAGTCCTGCTCCAAAGATTCTTATCATCAATTTCTTATCAGTGTTTCTTTTCTTTTCTTTAGTTCTCAAAAAAGAATTTTTTTCTGACTTGAAACAAAGCTCAAGTTCGAGTTCAAGCTCTAAAAAACAATTATCATAACACAATCATTTATTCAGTAAACACAAATCAACTATGGTCACTGGCGCGACGCTGACGGAACATATAGATACAGAAAAAATAAAACAACTTCAATTAATTGATCGAATAAAAATACTCGCTCTCCGTCCTTCCTGTTGGTTTCAGCCAATGAATGCTGGATTCGTTTTTCTTTGTTCCATTCTTCGATTTTTGCCACGACAAAAATAATATCTAGTCCAGTCACCATTCATTCCATTTTTGGGGATGTGGTCGTTCTAACAAAGTTCTTCATACGGTCGATGCTCGTGATTTGAAACATGGTCATATTTGCAGAGCTCCCACAATGCATTTCTTAGGGGCAATGCTTGAGTGTGGCTTCAAAATGAACACTGACGCTAAGAAACTGAAAAAACGGAACATTTTAATGACAAAAAGTGTTTTTGTACACTTCCAAACTGATGGCGACGTTGGTGGCTCATCGAAAGACCATAAAATAAGTGAAAAATCAGGATAATACTTCAGAGAAATCAAGAAACCGGCCTCCATCGGGTGGCCCTGAATACTAGTGAATGACATTGGAGAATACGAAATGTGCAGCGTCCGAAGAGGGCGGAGCAAGAAGATAGGAGAAACACGTAAGCAAGTATTAGTGTACTCGCTTTCGAGAAACGGAGAAATTGCGTCACTTGACAATTGTAGAAACTCTTATCACAACTTTGCTCTCAAAAAAATGGTTTGTTTGTGGAAATTCTCGTTTCAAAATGCCCAGGAAGCAATGTTTACAATTCATCCTTTGCTAAAAACAGTAGAAAATGCGGTCAACTATTTTGTTTATAATGTAAAACGGTAGACTTTGGTATCAAATTCCATATCAATTTGTTCTTCTGTTTTGGATGTGTTCAGCCAAGTGTGTGTGTCTATTCCAGGTCCTTGCACGCTCTGGTTTTGATGGCTTGTGAAACGCCCTGCCAACTACAACGAGCGAGGAAGAGAGCAGGATGTTCGACGCTGAAAGAACTCTGGAGAGGGGATCAAGTGTCCACGAGTACTCAGAATATAAAAACACTAATATGCTTTATGCAGCGGTAGGGAGATGGGGGCCTCTGAGACCCTCTTTCCAAACATAAGGCTGGAGCTTGGAACCGATGGGCTTAGCATAATCTGTTTTTCGTCGTGTTTTAGTGTCAATTACAGGTGTTGGTGTACATTGCACTCAAAAAAACACATTGCTTCCGATCCTCTGCTCATAGCTCGATCCGTCTCTTCTCGTCTCTTTTCGGCGGCTCGCACAAGCTTCCGCGCAGGAGCTGCAACGATTGATGTTCTCATGGTACCAAGCCCAACTTCTGATAAACTAGATCTCTATTGTGATAAAGTTAACAGCTTTCTCTGTGAACTCAGATTCTCCACTGAAAAACTTTTCTTTTATTCCGTATCTGCCGTTTCCGCTGACTTTGCAGTTTTCGTAATGTTGCCATTTGATCTTCAACAGCCTTCTTTCTCCTTATCAGTGTCAGTTTTTCAGTTTGTCGGTTCTTATCAGTTTGTCAACAGTTGAGATGTTTTATTAGATTCATGAGATCAGTGTCATTGGAACAGGACTTGACTTTGCATCAACGTTTATTATCAATAACAAGAACACACTTTCAAGCTCGAAGTTAATAGTTAGTTGGTGCTTTCTTCCGATTTACTGTCCTCGTTGCAGAGCGTTAACAAAATAGCATTACCGACTTCCTGTATCATGAAGTTAATGAAATTGCAGAACTTGTCCAGCTTCTCCATGGTCTCGATGATTTGGTCCGGGCTGCAGAGTTCCACGAAGCGATGAACTCCAATCTCGAGACAATGCTCCTTGTGACGATGAATGCGATGACGATGGTGCACTGCTGACAATGTAGTGGTTAATAAAAGAGTTTTTGATTGACTTGCAAACTGATGGCGACGATGAAGGCTCATTGAAACACAATAAAGTGAATGCAAATATCAGGATAATACTTCAGAGAAATCAAGAAACCGGCCTCCATCTGTTGGCCCTGAATACTAGTGAATGACATTGGAGAATACGAAATGTGCAGCGTCCGAAGAGGGCGGAGCGAGAAGATAAGAGAAACACGTAAACAAGTTTTAGTGTACTCGCTTGCCAGAAACGGAGAAATTGCGTCACTTGACAATTGTAGAAACTCTTATCACGAATTTGCTGTCGAAACAATTGTTTGTTTGTGGAAATTCTCGTTTCAAAATGCCCAGGAAGCAATGTTTACAATACATCTTTTCTCAGAAGTTGTAGAAAATCCGGTAAACTCTCCTCAAAAACAGCAACTCAAATTTCTACGGTCTCGCGAATTCTGCTAAGATTGCTGGTTAATGAAATCTCAGTCTCATTTTCATTCTCGTTGCCAATTTTTATTTGCTTTTTCAAACGATCAATCTACTTTTTCATGGGAAAAACTGTCGTTTTCTTCCAAGTGCTAATGAGATTACAGAGAAACGTTCAAAAAATTCGATAACCAAAAATTCGATACTTGACCCTGAGATTGTCTATATTTACCAGTCTATATTCTGTACAAGTACCCCCAGAAATCTTCAATACATCATCAGTCGTCTCGTCTTCTCGTCTTTTCGTCCTGTTTTGACCATCGCCTTCGATTTTTTCAGTTCCTTCTCTTCTCTGCTTTGATCAATTGACTAAAAACCCAGCAATGGAGTCCAAAAGGTAAGCCTCACGTACTTCACTTGCATGTCATAAGTTTCATAATTTCAGCAACCAACAACGAAAGAACCGACGCCAGATAGTTGATGAACTCTTAGAGGTTCTTCAGGAGAAATCTATCAAGAGAGGTGTGAAGCGGGTGCTTTACAATCCCGATGAGGTTGAAATCGCTCTGAAGAGAATCCAGAATGGACCAACTAGTCCACAGCAGGGACCATCGGAACCATCGAATCTCGGACAACCAGAGCAAAAAAGAAATGGAGTCGAGGTCTCTGAGGAGCAGTCCCAAGCTCCAATGAGAGGACCACCAGACCAATCGCCAAGAAGCAGTCCGCAAGATCGTCCAGTTCAAAGTGTTCATCGTGCTCAGGAACCGATTGCACACCACAGTAATGACCACCGTGAAGACAACAGCGGTGTTCATTCCTCGGAGGATCGCCCAGCATGCCGGGAGCCGAGACTTGGTCCACTTCCCGAAAACGTTAGTTTACTTTTTCCCGTTTTGATCTATGAACTTAATTTTTAGGCATCATGGAAGGAGATTTCGGAGTATACAGTGAGCCTTTCCGCGAGACTTCCGCCAGACGCCAGCGATTCGTTGCAACAATGTATCAGTGGAGTTGTTTACGGATTCCTTACAGATGACAAGCGCATAACAGACCTCGCAAAGAGACTATGCTTCAATGAGTTCAATAAATGACAATCCAAAGTTATACTTGACCTTTTTTATGGCTGCAACCCTATCTGAGGTGTGAGTGGTACGCAACGTGACAGATTGCCAGATGACGTGTTGATGCCCTAATCCCCTCTCTAATCCCCTTTTGATGTGGCAGCCCCACTTTCCTCGAGCAGACCCTCTTTAGGATTAGTTGTATCTTATCTGAACTGCTCACCTGATTTGTACCCTTATAATGACTGTAACATGGTGTGAAAGACCCCAGATGACGTGGTGGTTCTCTTAACCCCTCTCTAATGACAGAATTCTAGAACTGCTTGCTTTATGAATGTGCAAACCGGCATAACTAGTCTTGTTCAAATCATATTTCTGTGTCCTGATATACATACAGAGACAGCGGGAATCTGCATCAAGAAGGAGGACTGCCAAATTTTGCTACGACGTTGTTTGACTTGTTGCCACCGCATTTACAGTTTTTCTGAAACAACAGAGTGCAGGAGACCGCCTGACACCGGTGAAACTGTATGAAAGGGTCCAGGGATTCAGAACTCAAATGGACCAGGGATCTGGTTTTGGTCAGTGGTTTTGGAATCCGGAAAATGCTTGGGGGAGGGTCTATGCCATATCACTTTGATCGGCAAGACTGGGGCAATCCGAATTTGCGGGTTTGACCTGATTATATGTTTCTGTCTCACTCAATGAGAAGGAAAATAGTAGAAAATTGGGGTAACCTTGAAGTGTTCTTGACTATTTGTTGGTTGAAAGGAACTGCTTATCATGTTTATTAAAAAGAAAAAAAAGAGAAAAGAGAATACAAATCAGAAGCCTAAGCAGCGATACGGGGGGAAAAGAAAAAAAAGAAGAAGCGGGGCCAGGGGGAAA
>LR537602.1:115978-142175 GCA_900883565.2 Caenorhabditis panamensis
GGGGGCGGGGAACAGAGAAGAGCCCTGATTTGCATTCTCTATCTTCTCGAGAATACAAATCAGAAGCGACGGGGCCGGGGGAACGAAAAGGCCCTGATTTGCATTCTGTAACTTCTCGAGAATACAAATCAGAAGCGACGGGGCCGGGGGAACGAAAGGGCCCTGATTTGTATTCTCTAACTTCTCGAGAATACAAATCAGAAGCGACGGGGCCGGGGGAACGAAAAGGCCCTGATTTGCATTCTCTAACTTCTCGAGAATACAAATCAGAAGCGACGGGGCCGGGGGAACGAAAGGGCCCTGATTTGTATTCTCTGACTTCTCGAGAATACAAATCAGAAGCGAACTGGGACTGGGGAACAAGCTTTCGTGGGGGTCCCTTTCAGAGTGAGAGGAGTCTGGGACAAACGGGGAATGATGGGAACATTGGAATGAGCAAGAGGGAACAAAGATTGGGGAGAGAGGGGGAATACAAATAACTGATGGTGTGCGGAACTAGACAAGAAAAAAAAACAAAGAAAGATTGGGCAAGGGGAGGAGGAAACAGAGGGAAGGCTTCATCCGTCATCGTCGTCGCCACTGATCTCATCGCCACGTTGATGACGTTTTCGGTGGCCGGTCAGCTGTCATTTCCGTTCGTTCTTCTCTTGCAGGTCGTCGGCACGGCGTCGTGATTAGCAGGGAGAGGTGAGAATCGTTGACGTTGACCATGTCACTGTCTGGAAACAAGAGATTGGAATGAGCAAAAACTGGATGAAAAACTCACTGTCTCTGGTCAAGGACTCCTTCAGTCGTTGAGGGATCAAATCGGCGATTTGAGACATTGGAAAACGGAGTTGGTTGAAAAGTGTCGACGAGACAAAGATGATCTCCGGGGTGAGAACGTTCTTTGAGTCGATGTCGACGAGAGTGCAAGGTGATGTTCCACGTGCAGCTTTGGCAATGGAAGAATCTGAAACAATCAACTACTGAGATTAACTTGCAATGAATAAAGTACCTTTCTGTAAACAACAGTTTTCAGACGTGCTTGCAAACGAGTTCCGATTCCGCACATCGAGAAGAAGTCGGGCGGGAGAAGGAACGAAGACAACTCCGCCAAGATGAACATGGTAAGAGCCATAGCCACTCCTTGCCACATCGGTCTTTCCAGTTGCTCCGTGAATCGGATCCACGACTTCAGAAGCATTGGGTTGCAGAACAAGAGGATATCCGGAAGGATCTTGACATCCATTGCGGTCATCACATCCCACTTGAACATCACGAACAGCGTCCAGATGATTGATGGAAGCTTGAGGATGGGCTGACTAGTCGGCACAGATCCGTAGTCGTCGTTGGTTTGGTCGTGGAGTAAAGGGGTGTTGTCGTTGAAGGAAGTGCGACGACGGCCTTGGCAGAGATGGGAATCTTCTCGACGGCGGCTGCGGTACTCTTTGAACTCTGAAAATGGAAAATTCTCTAAGCTAGCCAGCAGAGGAACTCACTTTTGATTCGCTTTTCTCACAAGGTGAACCACTTTGGAACCAGAGAGTTGAATGTGTCCCCCTTCTTCAACAAGTCCAAGTCTGTCGACGCCGATGGTTTCTTGACTCCAATAATACCTCACAACCTTCTGAATCCAGTGAATCCGGAATCGCGGAGAGGGTGAACACGAGCCAACCGATGAAGAGTCCTCCAGAGGTGACGATTCCGTAGTTGCGACACGAGACGATCGGGGCGGTGAGCACAGCCATCGCGAGACACAGTGTCAGCGGGTAAACAAAGTCCACGGCGTACGGGAATCCTTGGAACAACGTCTCGTAGATGGCAATTGTGAAGAGCGAGAGTGAGTCGACGATATGGATGCAGGGGATGCCAATTTTCACACGAATCCTTCTTGTCCTTGGGATGAGGTTCCGGCGACGGTAGAAGACTTGTGCGATGAGGATCGAAGCGAAAAGGAAGCCGTCGGAATCCAGACGAGTGTTGTGTGTTGAAAGCATTGCGTCACAATTGGCACGATCGTCGCATTCCATATTGCTGGGTCCCAGTATTGCTCTCCGCGAAACGCATCGATTCCTTTCAGTTTCGCTTGTAAGTTTGGCTCCATTAGTGTTCTATTACTGCATATTACCTGAAAGAAACAATAGTTGGTACGAGAACGCTAAAAAGAGAGAGAAGACAAGAAATCAAAAAGAGAAGAGAAAGAAATGTGAGATAATTTTCGTTTTTTTAAGGCGCACCTATCTAACTCATGATTTTCATTGTGTTTTCTTTGCGTAACAACCGAAAAGGAACGGAATGACGTGGAAAACATCTGATTCTAGCCGAAACTACCGCAGAAAAACAAGAAATGGACAGCGACGCGAAGAATTTCGAATGTTTTGACTGAAAATGTGAGCGAAACGGAGAGAAAAGGTAATCGGTCGATTGGGACGGAGAAAACCGACAAGAATGACGAGAGAAAGGGTTCAAAGAGACGATAGGAAAACTTCGCGCCGAAAAAGAGCAATTACGGTGGAGCGCACTTGCAAATTTCGCGCCACGTCGCCGGCGAGAGAGTGGAGAGATGCAGACGGTGAAACGGTGAATGGCTACCAATTTGATCGATTTTTAGGTGTCTTTAAAGCAGATTTTGGAATTTCTGAACGATTTTTGCTGCATTTATCTGCGCGGCAACCGAAAAATAAACGGAAACAAACGTGGTTTCACCGGAAAACAGCGGAAACTGAACGAAATTAGTGAGAACTAGACGAAAACGCGCAGAATTTCGAAAGTTTCGCTAAAAATGATAGCAAAACGCGAAGAAAAGGTAATCGACCGATCGGTACAAAGAAAAACGACAAGAATGACGAGAGAAAGGGTTCCGAAAGATGATGACAAAACTTTCGCGCCGAGAAAAGAGCGATTTCGGTGGGGCGCACTTGCAGAGTTTTGCGCTCACATCGCCAGAGAGTGGAGAGACGCAGACCGTTCGAGAGGAAACGGCGGTAAGAATTGATGGTTTTTGAGTGATTTTTCAAGAAGATTCCGGATTTTCTGACAGAAACTTTTAGAAACTGTGTCCTAAATCGAAAACATTTGTTTTTTCGTAAGAATAAAAGGTGGCAGTCACCGAAAAATGAGAAGAATAGACTGAAAAACGAAGGTTTGAAAATTTTTTGATCGATCATTCAGTCATTTGAACCGATTAGAAAATCACAATTGCTCACAGACTTCATGCTATCATTGATTACGGTAGGATCGTTGTCATGGACTCTGGCGCATTGTGGAAAATGATATTTCTGAGGAGCTGTTCAGCAACAAATTCTCAAACTTCGATGGTCTTGCAAAATCTGCTAACATATCATTGTCATTTTCGTTCTTGTCGTTGATTTGTTGTTTCTTTTTTGAACGATGAAGCGGCTTTTTTGTAGAAGTTGCGGTTTTTCCTTTCAAATGCTATTGAGATTCCAGGAAATCGTTTCTGCTTGTTTTTCTTTTCTCATTGATTTTAGTTTAAGTGTTACTTTTCCTGTCCTGCTCATTGAATATCATTTTCAGGTTTCAAAACAACAAATGCTATCAAAGAGATGTTGAACACAATTGCAAGCGTGCGAATGTTCAATTGGACCATTGTAGACCAACAACTTCGCAGCAGTACCGAGTTCAACCACCATTGTTTTCCCTCTTTGTCTCTACTTTGTCTCTACGAGCATCATGTTCAGCAGTCATCCATTCTATCGTTGTATGTTCCCAACTACATTCTCTCAATAAAATATATCTCAATAACAATAATCTGTTTCCCTTCATCTGAGTGTTCGAACTAACATAAACGATTTCTTCCGAGCTAATCTGCAACAGCTCCCCTTGCCTCCTACTCCGTAAATCACACATTTCCCCACTCTACAGTTGATTATTGGTCTATCTTTCTTTATTATATACTACCGTATAAACCAATACCAAAAAGTAAAATTTATTGTTACGGAAAAGTCCATTTGTTCCTTCATTCTGGTGTGGTAGTAATGGCGGCTTACTTGCAGCTGGACGACGGGGTCTCGCATTTTCTATCCCTGCCACACAAAAAGAGCAATGAATAGAACGATGGTGAGTTTGTCGACGTAGATTGAATCTGACTGAAACGGATTTACAGGAGAACGGATGAGAAATAGGTATACCGAAATTGTCCTCATCTTGGTTTCGTAATCCATGCAAGTTGGAAGCGAAATTTCCGGAGTTTCCATTGACTGAACAGGAAGCAGACGATGAAACAACACAACATAAGACGGTGAAGTGAAGATTGCATTTAATGTTTTGCCACAACGAGTAGAAGTTGTTAGGGTAGAAGGTCAAGACAATGAATTTCATTCATATTCTCTGGAAGGTTTTAGGAACTCTGTACTTTTTCTATTTGTAGATGACTCACTTGACAGATTCTTTCTCATAAGAACAGAAATCAGTAATAATGGAATCTTTTGAATCTATTAATAGACGGGAACTTCGGGAAAATCAAAAATCATCATCTGATACGAGACCAGATGAGACACGACCGCTACCGAGCAGTCCAAAAGGAATAGAATGAAGGTAGGCACTCCGAATCCGTCGGTAAACTAGAGAAAAGGAAAGAAGAGAGTATGTAATTATCAGTCCCCGGCTTGCTCGGCAGATGAAAAGGGAATAACAGAAATTTCTAGGAGACACAGCACGAGTTCCCGCATTTGGCAGGTTATAATTATCTTGGGCTCATGCGAAACCAAGTCCGCTCGGCTCCATTTGGAAACGGAGCTAAATGTTCTGCGCTGTGTGTGGAGGATGGAGTGGCACACAGCTAATTAGAGCCCGAGCAAATGGAAATGCGATATAAGAAGTAATAACCAAACAAGCATTATCATACTACATACCCCTTCTAAAGTCTTATGTAGCACAGCTCAACTCAGCAGAAAAGAACACGATCAATTTCCACCTTACCTGATGCAGATTTCAGTCTAGAACTACTCACACAAAAGTTGACATTCTCTATTCTTCCCCGTTTCTTTCTCTCTTTCTCTCTTTTTCATCCTTTCTCTCTGTTCCACTCTCAAGAAAATAAATAACTTGTATCTGTGAATATAATCATTTTATGAAATCTGAGCAATAACAAATAACTATGCAAGCAATACATCCATCATTAAAACTTTTTACCAGTTTGCATCAGCGCAGACTGCAGTAAAACCTGTTTCTTGTCCCATTGATCCTGCTTGTTATCCGGTTGTTTGCAATCAGACGTGGTTTTTTATCTCCAAAACAGGCTGCATCTTCACTGACTCCCAAACAATCCTATCCAGCAGATCCGAAAAGCCGTGTTTTTTGTCTTTGTCTCCCAGAAACACAGTGAACGGCTCTTGATAGTCTTGCAGAGTGATCATGGGATAACCAATCCAAGTATTCGGGTCCAAATTGAGAGTGGCGTTGTGAAAATCAAAGCCCAGGAATTGATAGGTGCACTTTGAGAAATTGGAGAAGAACACGATGAAGGGGTGGAACTCGCCGAAGATCAAGCATTGAGACAACATGAAAACGTAGGGGAAAGGAAGAGTACGAAAGGACAGACCAAGCTAGGATTCCTAAGTTTGAGTTGTCGTGCTCTCGTTCCTGAAAGTCATATCATTATGAGTTGGAGCTATGACATCCCAAACAAGAACTTACAGTAAACAAGTGCTTCTTTCCGGGAATTAGCAAAAAGATTGACGCCAGAGAAAAAGTCCTGTCTATAGTCCTTTTTGCATTTACTAAAAATGTAACGTCAGACTCTGTTTTTTTTCGATTTTTCACTCACATCGTCGTGTTGCTTCACAATTCTATCAAACTCGGCATAGATGACAGTTATGTAAGTGATGACCATGTCGGAAGACACCGTCTATTGATTTGTCTTGGATACATCCATTCAACAATCTTCTTGTCAACCTGCACAGCCATCAAATACGGAGTCTCTATTGTGATTTGAATTCACAACTGTTCTGCCAGCTCCAACTTCTTCTTGATCTGGATTACTGTCGCCATTACAATTTGTACAACGAGAAGTAAACTTTGTCTCGGTTTCTGCGGCTGCGAAAAAGATGAGCAGGTCGAGGGCGTTGGTGCCTAATCACTCTGAAATTGAACAATTACATGAAATTTTGTTTGCTATGGTAACTCACCAAACCCGGAATCATTAATATAAGAATACAAACATTATGAAAACACTGGAACTTTATAAAAATCAAGAATGCCTCATCTGATGCAAGACCAGATGAGGCATGACCGCTACCGAGCAGTCCAAAAAGGCAGAATGGGCTGTCCTGCCCGAATCCGTCGATAATCTAGAGAAACGGAGAAGCAGAGACAGGTGAGCATGTGGAGATAGGGAATATATATAGGAGGGTGGTATCAGACACCTGCTCGCTCGCCAGATAAGTCGGAGCATTCGAGGAGACACGGAGCGGATTTGCCGCGCACTGCACGCAGGCTATAATTAGGGGTCATGGAACAACAAGAAACGGAGCTCTGTTCGGAAATGGACCTGATTAGTCTTTTGCGCTAATTGTTCTGTTTTTGCATCTTTCCTTTGCTTGACCACAACACAACAGGATTAATTTCATTTGAATAGCTCATTTTTTTGTGCCTTCTGTCTCAATTTCCGTTACAAGAAACGATGCTGAAAAAAACACGAGATATATAAGAAACAGTCCTTTATTGTCATACAAAAGTAATTTTAATCAATTTTTTATTGGTTCCATTGCGGGGTTTATGTTGCGGCGGTAGGTTCAGTGGGATTCGGTATAGCAATATTCATTGATGAGAATAGGGAAATTGATAATGATGATGAAGGGAAGGGGACGGTGGACTAGCAGAGGTTCTGTGAGGAACTTCTGATAGACTCGAGAACTATATTTAAGAACTATATTTCAGGGAGATGGCTGTGCTTATATATGGATCAACTTGGACGAGAGAGTGTGCGATTATCGAAGAGTTCATACATCAGAGAGTCCATTTCGATGAATTTGCTGCAGAGGATTTCATCGGTAGCGAATGGAGTTATTAGGTCAAATGCTGCTTCTTTGGGAGTTGTTAGATAAATTAAATAAATTATGCATCAATATCCCATCCACTTCTCACATGAAACTCAAACGCCATCGGATTGATTTTCAGTGTCGCCAGCACCCCGTCCGGGTTTTTCAAGTAAAACGCAGCATAGTCCCACGAGTTGTCGTAATCCGCAAATAGCTTCTCGTTGTTGATCGGAGCATGCCATTCCGTTGCTTCAATTCCAGTAGCAATGTCCAAGTAGTCACTCACCGGGGTAGGTGGGCTTCTTCTTCGGCTGCGGCTCCAGTCAAAAAATACATACTCCAAGTCTTTGAGTCCTCCGTTCTTCCAGTTTTTCACAAATTGGTTGAGCTGCTTGGCCGTGAAGTTTGAGTCGTAACAAAACAAGTATCGAGTCTTCATGTTCCAAATGTGATCGGTGGTGAGCCATTGTCCTTGCGTGATTCTCACTTTCCGTGGGGTCAGCGGTCCATGATAATCCGGGATAACGTCTTCCGAACTTCCGAATTCAAAATGCATCCGATATACATTGATATTCATGAGTAAGCGAAAGTCCTCGTGGTTCGTCGCTTGGTTCAATGATCGAATGACGATGTTTCTGTAGTTGGCTTCAGAGTTGGCTTTCAGGAACTTGAAGGTTTCTTTTTTAGAATTGTGTATAAACGAAAAAGCCTTGACGTCGAAGAGTTCAAGAACCAAATCCTTGATTAGTTTGTGAAAGTAATCCGAATTCTCTCTATTCCCGCAAAACCAATAAACGTTCTTCTGATCCTGATCATGATCGTTGAAAGTCACTGTTATCTCCTTCTCCTCAATACTCAAAGTGTCACACACCCAGTTTCTTCGTCTATCAACATCATTCCAAGGTTTGAAAGATCCACCATAGAAATAAATCGAATAGCTTTTGGATGTCTGGATTGTCAAATCATTGTAATTCATCTCCAAGTCCTTAATCGGGAGGCGAAGCGATTTGACGAGGTCCTTGGATTGTGGGGAAATCATAGCAAACTTTACTCTGAAAGTAACAAAGACTAATGATAACTGTATGTTCCAATACTAACATGTCAATTGGGCTTGCGGATTCGAAAATCAATCGGAGAGGAATATCCGCAAGGTGGAATGGAATGGCGGGGAGTATTGTGGGACGAACACTAAAGCTTCTGTTGTATCGCTGTTCCCCTGAAAAAAATCAAGTTCTGGCCTAGGGTTGAAAAAAATTTGAGAAACACATTTTTTCTGAATCTTTCAGATTTTTATCATAATTGATAGTATAAGTTTAGACCTAAATTTCGCACTATTTGGACGTTCTGGAAACCACCGGGAACACCTCCAAATAGGTCCTCAAAATCCCGTTTTTGGGCTATTTCGGGACTTTGAGCGCCCAAAAGTGTTCTTAGGAAGCGCCATTAGCAAAAATGAAATACTGAAACGTTGACCAGCTCGCTGAGACCTATCGATTGGTATAATAAAAAGTGCAAATTGGCTAGGCAAAAAACGGACTTCCTTAGTGACTGATAAAACCATGTCCGCAAATGGAAGTGACACTGATCGGGAGGAATGAATGTCACACATGGTTTCATTTCTCTCGTTTGATTTTATTCCCTTCTTTATAATCTATTTCCCTCTTTTCCATACTAGAACCAGATAACTTACCTTCAAACTCTTTGAAAATCCCATCTGCAATCTTCAACTCGGACGGCCAAAGTGTCTGGTAAAGCTCCTGAACCTCTTCACTTTCCGAAAACTTCTGGAACAGCTTGCAGAACTTTGCTTGAGTAGCAAACCCGGAACTCGCGAGAGCAGATATAGCTTCGCTGAAGTGCTCGATTGCCTTCGAAAAGGTATAGGAGATAGTTGTATCCATCTGAAAGACAAAATTGCAAGCGAACGGAGAAATAAGCGCACGGGGAGGTGCAAGTGGCATACAATGGCAAGAATCACCAGCCCTTGCCCATTGTCTGGCGTCTCTTGCTTCCCTACACTCTCTCAGCCCAGCAGAGACGCAGCTGCGGAAGGGCAACGTTGTTTTAGTTTATTTGACAGTTTTGAAAACGCAAATCAATATTTCAAAGCGCCCTGCTTTCTCAGAACAGAACCCAAAGCGCACACCACGGAAACTGATAAGAGAAAGGGCCCCCGTAGAAAAGAAACATTTGTGGAGAAAGCCCGCGTTGGCTAGACCAATAGACGCAACCGGCGAAAGGAAAAAAATACAGTTTTTTCAGATGCTAGTAAGGTTCTAGGAAATTTTTGAATAATTCGATAGCCAAAAAATTCGATAGTTGACCTTGAGATCGTCTTTAATTACCAGTCGGGCTCTATATTCTGTACAAAACCCCCAGAAATCTTCTGTTGTGGATTCACACGCTATCCACATAATTTTGCCCTATTCCCACTAGAGTTCCTCTATCTAAACCTCTCATAGGTCGATTCCCATATCATTCTATTCTCCTCCTCCCGCTCAATTTGTTCCACCTTTTAGTTACTCCCAACTCCATCTCTACCCTAAGTTATACCCATTCCAACACTGGTGTGCGCTCCCGCGTATGCTCTGCAACCGCGCTCCATCGCTCCAACAGACCCTTCCGCACGCCCGTCTCTACCACCCGGGAATCTTCAACACACCATCAGTCTAGAGTCTTCTCGTCTCTCCGTCCTGTCTTGACCATCGTCTTCGATTTTTCCATCCTTCTCTTCTTCTTTGCTTTGATCAATCGACCAAAAAACCCAACCATGGAATCGAAAAAGTAAGACCCACGTATTTCACTTGCATGCCATAAGTTTCATAATTTCAGCAACCAACAACCAACCAACCGACGCCAGATTATTAATGAACTCCTAGAGGTTCTTCAGGAGCCATCTATCAAGAAAGGTATGAAGCGGGTGCTGGAAAATCCTGATGAAATTGAAATGGCTCTGAAGAGAATCAAGAATGGACCAACAAGTCCAGAGCAGGGCCCATCGGAACCATCGAATTTGGAGAAACCAGAGCAAAAAGGAAGTAGAGAAGAGGTCTCTGAAGAGCAGTCCCAAGCTCCAATGAGAGGACCACCAGACCAATCTCCAAGAAGCAGTCCGCAAAACAGTCCAGTAAAAAGAGTACATCGTGCCCAGGAGCCAATCGCACGTCGCAATAATGACCACCCTGAACACAACAGCGGTGCTCATTCCTCGGAGGATCGCCCACCATGCCGGGGGCCGAAACTCAGTCCACTTCCCGAAAACGTTAGTTTACTTGTTCCCGTTTTGATCTATGAAGTTCTTTTTCAGGCTTCATGGAAGGAGATTGAGGAGTATGCAGTAAAACTTTCCGCAAGACTTCCACAAGAAGCATCCGATTCGATGCAACAAAGTATCATGGGAATCATGTACGGATTCCTTACAAATGACGAGCGCATCATGAACATCACGAAGAGACTCAGCCCTGCTCAATAAGTTCAATAAATGACCTTCCGAAAGTATACTTGACCTTTATTATGGCTGCAATCATAACCCTATCTCAGGTGTGAGTGGTACGCAACGTGACAGATTGCCAGATGACGTGTTGATGCTCTAATCCCCTCTCTAATCCTTTTATAATGTGGCAGCCCCACTTCCCTTGAGCAGATCCTCTTTAGGATCATTCTTGGTTCAGTTGTATCTGAGCCAAACTGCTTACCTAATTTGTACTCTTAAAATGACTGTAAAATGACGTGAAAGACCCCAAATGACGTGGTGGTTCTCTAATCCCTTCTCTAATCCCTGAATTTTGGAATTATTTGCTTCATAGATGTGCATACCGGCATAACTAGTCTTGTTCATATCATTTTTTTTGTATCCTGATATACATATAGAGACAGCGAGAACCTGCATCAAGAAGGAGGACTTCCAAATTTTGCAACCACGTTGCTCAGCTTGTTGCCACCGCATTTACACAGTTTTTCTGAAACACCAAAGTGCAGGAGACCTCCTGATACCGGTGAAACCGTATGAAAGGGTCCAGGGATCCAGAGTTCAAATGGACCTATCTCAGTGGTTTTGGGATCCGGAAAGTGCTTGGGGAAGGGGACTATGCCATATCATTGTAATCGCCAGGACTTGGGCAATCCGAATTTGAGGATTTGACCTCATTATATGGCTCCCAGACAAACTTTTGTCTAGAAGGCACTTTGTGGGAACTATACCACATCAATGTGATCGCCCGAACTTTGGCTATCCTATTTTGGCGGTTTGACCTATTTTTATAGCTCCCAGAAAAACTTTTCTCTGGGAAACACTTGTAGGGGATTGTGCTACATCATTGCAATCGCCAGGACCCGGACTATCCGAATTTCCGGGTTTGAATTGGTTATATTGCTTCCTAACATTTTTTGTCTGGGAAGCATTTAGGGGACTATCTTATATGATTGGGATTGCCAGGAACAGTGCTATTCGAATTTCAAGGTTTGAGTTGCTTATACTGCTTCCTGACAAATGTTTGTCTTCAAGCCAATTGAGAATTCTTCATTTTAATAAAATAAAGTTCCCGTTCGCGTCAATATTTTATAGAAATGAAGAAAAACAAATTGCTCTCAACATACGTGAATTTTTCCTATAGAAATGAAGAAAAACAAATGGCGTTCAGTTTACGTGACTCTTTTCTAGAAATGAAGAAAACTGAATTGCTCTCAGCTTACGTGAATTTTTTTTCATAGAAATGAAGAAAAACCAAAGGCGTTCAGCTTACGTGAATTTTGCATAGAAATGAAGAAAACCGAATGACTTTCCCGTTTACGTGACTCTTTTATAGAAATGAAGAAAACCGGATGGCTTTTGATTTACGTAAATCTTTCCTAGAAATGAAGAAAAACGAATAAACTGAACCCACGGGACTTTTTATTTAATTGAAATGAAGGTTTTCCAAGTGATTTCTAGACAAAAAAATGTCAGGAAGCAATATAACCAATTCAAACCCGGAAATTCGGAAAGTCCTGGTCCTGGCGATCACAATGATATGTTGAAATCCCTATAAAGTGCTTTCCAGAGAAAAGTTTTTCTGGGATCCAAGAAACTAGGTCAACCCGCCAAAATCGGATAGCCAAAGTCCTGGCGATCACAATGATATGGCATAGTACCCACAAAATGCCTCCTAAAAAAAAGTTTGTCAGCTGGCTTTAAAAGTGGGTCAAACCCAGAAATCCGGATAGCCCAAGTCAAGGCGATCACAATGATATGGTATAGTCCCCACAAAGTGCCTCCTAGAAAAAAGTTTGTCTGGGAGCCATAAAACCAGGTCAAACCCGCAAGTTCGGATTGCTCAAGTCCTGGCGATCACAATGATGTGGCATAGTCCCCTCCCCCAAGCACTTTCCGGATCCATCCCAAAACCACTCAGTCTCTGATCCCTAGTCCATTTGAGCTCTGGATCCCTGGACCCTTTCCGAGATGTTCATTTCTGTTTGGGGTGTTCATAATTCGTAATCTGTTGATTCATAAGTAACAAAAAGTTTTTGAGATAATTCATTCATTCATTCACAGGTGTAATCATGTCATAAGAGAAAGTTCAGATCAAGAGAGTCGATGGCGAGTAGCTGGAGCTTTCTTCGATGACGTCAAGCAACTTCTGATGGGGCGCAAATCTCGGAACGCGTCCGGTCGGAGAACGGTTGTCCACTTTGAGAACATGGAGGAAGTTCCGCACAGCTGTCGACGGCATTGGCACTCCAGGGTCGTTCTTGCCGATCATTTCGAGTTTCTTGATGGAGATGTCACCTCTCTCGTCGAATGGAGTATAGGCGGTCGTCTCGAGAGCCACGAGAAGAAGTGCGAAGCAGTCGTCGATGAACTCGTAGTTTCCGTTGCGTTTCACCGGGGCACTCGCATAGGCATAGTTCTTGACGTCGTAGTTGCCAACTTCTTCGATGGATCCATTGGCATGGTACATTCCTGCGAGGCCGTAGTCGATGAGGCAGATTTTGGCACCCTGAAAGAAAAACTGAGCTCATGATTTTCGATGGAGACACTCACTGGGCGATCGCATACAAGAATGTTGGCTAACGAGAGGTCCCTGTGGAGAATATATTGATAGTGGAGTGACTTGAGGCCCTTGATTCCTTCGTGGAGAATGGTCAATAACATCGGCAGCGTGACTTTTCCTTTGTGGCGTCGTCTGAGCTCAATCAACGAGATCCCTTCTTTATAGACGATGAAGAATGGGGCTCCAGACTTCCTTCCTTCCTCCAGCAGTTTCATGACACCAACCTTCCCCGAGACCTTCTTGATGACCCGTAGCTCGAATGCTGCGACATCCGAGTCGAAGTTCACTTTGACCACCGCCGTCGTTCCCTTCTTGCGACACTCGAGAACTCTTCCGTAGCTGCCACTTCCGATGAATTCCCCCACAATCCAATTTTTCCCGATAACATCTCCCTTGTTGAAACCGACCATAGCCATGATGTTGATTTTGAGTTGATGCTCAAGTGATTTATGAGGGATTTCTCTCCCCTTATATAGCAACCGATGGCCGGCCTCTGACCCTGGCTCAAGCAACCTGAGGTCAGGGTCAGGGCCAGGGTCAGGGTCAAGTGTCAGGGGTCAGGGTCGGGGACAAGGGTCCGAGGCCAGGGTCCGGGGCCAGGGTCAGGGGTCAGGGGTCAAGGTCAGGGTCGGGGATTCGAGAATTCAGGCTTACGACGACGTGTTGCCGTCAACCAACTTGAGGCACTTTGTGGGACTATACCATATCATTGTGCTCGCCATGACTTGTGCTATCCGGATTTCTGGATTTGACCTACTTTTGAGGCCAGCTGACAAACTTTGTTCTAGGAGTGACTTTGTGGGGACTATACCATATCATTTTGTTCGCCATGACTTGGGCTATCCGGATTTCTGGATTTGACCTACTTTTGAGGCCAGCTGGCAAACTTTGTTCTAGGAGTGACTTTGTGGGGACTATACCATATCATTGTGATCGTCATGACTTGGGCTATCCGGATTTCTGGGTTTGACCTAATTTTGAGGCCAGCTGACAAACTTTGTTCTAGGAGGGACTTTGTGTGGACTATACCATATCATTGTGCTCGCCATGACTTGGGCTATCCGGATTTCTGGATTTGACCTACTTTCAAGGCCAGCTGACAAACTTTGTTCTAGGGGAGACTTTGTGGGGACTATACCATATCATTGTGATTGTCATGACTTGGGCTATCCGGATTTCTAACTCTGACTTAGTAATATTGCTTCCTGGCAAATTTTTTTCTTGAATGCACCTGAGAGGCTTAGGATATATCAATGTGATTGCCTAGACCAGTGCTATTTGAATTTCAAAGTTTTGATTAGTCATGCGGCTTCCTGAAAAACTTTTGTCTGAGAGCATTCCAGGAAATTTTCACTTCAATCAAATGAGATTCCCGTGGGTTTTTCAATTTTTTTCCGTTTTTCTTCATTTCTATGAAAAATTCACGTCAACTGAAAAATCTTTGGTTTTCTTCATTTCTATAACAATTTACGTAAGCTGAGAGCCATCTGTTTTTCTTCATTCCTATAAAGTATTCACGTAAAAAGAGAGCCATTTGATTTTCTTCATTTCTATGAAAATCTAGTCTGTACGGTTTGGAACTTTCCAAAAATATGACCCTGTGAGTTTATTGAATAGAGCAATACTGTCATGAGGATGAACCTTTCTGTCCTTTCTTTGTTATGACCAACAATTGTCGCCTTCTTCCAATCTGAAACATTGGTTTAAAAATCATCAGGCGTTTATTTGCATGGAAATACTGAAGATTAGAATATGTGCACACTCTCAAAATCAGCATTCCATTCTGGGAAGCTGCTTTTGGTCTTTTCACACTCCCTGATATTTTCTTTTGATCTAATCCTTTGAAGATATATTTTTCAGCATGGCCAAGGTGTTATGGCTCGGGAGTGCATTGGCTCCTCAGAAACGCATAAACAAGATAATATTTTTGTGTCTATTCAAATTCTTTGCTTCCTTTTTTCTTAGGTCCTCTCAAAAGAATTACACTCTAATGTTGTTGCTCCGTTGCCATGACACTCTGGAGCCTTGCTGCGTCTCCTCTTCTCTCTTATTTTCGGATGAGGGCTCCGCAGCATCATTTTCCTTCTTAGGATTTCCAGATGGAAATCGCCTCTCTCTATTTTTCTAAAGTTTTACCCTCTTTTTCTTTTGGACCACCTGATGGAGGTCGGTATTTGATTTTTCTGAGTTCCTATCTATTTACCTTTTGATCTCCGGATGAATCGGTTGCAAAATCACACTCTTGTGCAACTCTGTTGCCATTGGCAATCACTTTGAAACCAATCAAATTTGCTTGTTGGTTTGATAAATGATTTTAAACAAAAACATAGCATCCAGGTAGGTGAAAACTTTGATTTAACACCAATGTCATCACAAAATCTATTTCAGGTTGAAAAACACATTATCAACAGCAAATGTTTGATTGTTCAAATTTATTTTCGAGTGAATTGCGATCAACGCAGACCTAATCAGCAGAAAATGTGAGCTGGGTATCAATTTCAACAATTGTCTCAGTGAAACGTTTCAGTGAAGTAATTTATGGCATTCTCACTTGTTAATACCAAACAGCCAATCAAAATGAAACGGGGAAGGTAAGTGAAGACTTCAATTTTACACGAATGCAATCACAAAATCCATTTCAGTCTGAAAACCAGTAGATCAACAACAAGGTTCATATGTTATGGGAGTGCATCATGATATACGTAAGAAGACGACAGTTTTTCAAAAAAGTCTCCTATTTTTCAGCAAATTTGGTCGTAACTCGACGTGGACAATCAGTTCGCAATAGGAATGAAGAGTATAGGTCAAAGTTGTAATCGAAAACTTTGATGAAAACCAAGATCAAGTTTCAAAGAAAACAGAAATGGGAAAATTTGAGGTAAAACTAAAACTGAAAAGCTCTGTTGATAATTTCTTTCAGAATAGTTTGGATGAGCAAAGAAGGAAACAGGTGATATCGAACAACCGAAGTGCCTCAGATTGCAATCAACTTGACAACTTTAACTTAGGTTTAACTTTCGTTTAATAAACTTATCTACACTTTGCTGCGTTTTCTGGACAAAATGTCTGAAGAACTCTTTAAATCTTTTTTCATCCACTAAAACGTTTTCTCGATGTTGCTGAGAAACCTAATCACCGCAGAGACCAAATTCGCCCGACATTGAGAAGGAAACAGGAAGTGTCTGCTGTCTGAAAACAAGGAGAAAGCGACTCATTCCATAATTAGAAACATCTGCCACAGGACATCAGTCTCTCTGGGAGGCGCTCCGGTGAGCTTCGGGCTTCGTGCTGTTGGCAGCGAGCTCGATTGGCTTGCACTGAAAATGGGACTCGGAGAGTGTGCCAAAGCAAGGAGGGGTTCTTCTAACGGAATGGCACACAACCATAAGAAATGGACAGCATCAGAGTCAATGAGAACTAAATGTGGAACTATCGAGCCGAAAAGTAAGCATGCTTCGAAAAAATATAAAAGTGCTTTGCCACCTGATTAGTTGGTTCACGTGTTGATGTTATGTGGTAAGAGGATTTTTCTATTGTCTCGGAAAAGAAGTGTTATTGTTATTGTGTTTTATGTAGTTTTCAAATAGAAACATTCAAAATAAAAAACATAACTGAATGTAAACGCTATTATTTTCAAGAAAAACAGCCTCAGTTGCTTTTTCATTCTAGTGTGGAAGGGCTACAAATGATTCGAAGCCGGGGGATGGGATCTCGCATTTTCCAGTCTTGCCAGAAGTAGAGTGCAATGAAAATGACAATAGATAAGATGTGTATGTAAAGGTCTAAATGAAACAGGTTTACCGAAAAAGGAATAGAAATTGGTTTACCAAAAGTGTCCTCATCTTGGTTTCGTAATCCATGCAAGTTGCAAGCGAAATTTCCGGAGTTTCCATTGGCTGAACAAGAAGCAGACGATGAAACAATACAACAAAAGACAGTAAACTGAAGATTGCATTCAATGTTTTGCCACAACGAGTAGAAGTTGTTTGGGTAGAATGTCAAGACAATGAATTTCATCAATATTCTCTGGAAGGTTTTAGGAACTCTGTACTTCTTTTATTGATAAAGGACTCACTTGACAGATTCTCTCTCATTAGGAACAGAAACCAGTAATAATGGAATCTTTTGAATCTATTGAAAGCCGGGAACTTCAGAAAAATCAAAAATCATCATCTGATACGGTATCAGATGAGACACGACCGCTACCGAGCAGTCCAAATGGGTAGAATGAAAGTGGGCAGTCCGAATCCGTCGGTAAACTAGAGAAAAAGAAAGAAGAGAGTATGTAAATATCAGTCCCCGGCTCGCTCGGCAGATGGATAGGAAATAACAGAGGTTTCTGGGAGACACAGCGCAAGTTCCCGCATTTGGCAGGGTATAATTATCTTGGGCTCATGCGAAACCAAGTCCGCTCGGCTCCATTTGGAAACGGAGCTAAATCTTCTGCGCGGTGTGTGGAGGATGGAGTCGCACACAGCTAATTAGAGACGGAGCAAATGGAAATGAGATTTGTGAAGTACCAACATAATGAGCATTATCATACTACATACACCTTTGAGAGTCTTATGTAGCACGGTTCAACTCAGCGGATAAGAAAGTAATCACAGGGGTTTCAAAGAAGTCAATCAACTTTCAAACTGTTGTCGTATTAGCCCTGGTACAGTAAACTTGTTTTCCCTTTTCTCCACCTGTTAGCTTTCATCTGCTTTCTCTCACAGGATCAATTTTTACCTAACCTGATGCAGACTTCAGTCTAGAACTACTACCACAAAAGTTGATATTCTCTATTCTTCCCCGTTCTCTTTTATTTTCTGTTTTTCCCACTCTCAAGAGAATAAACAACTTGTTTCTGTGTGTATAATCATTTTATCAAATCTAGACAATAACAAAAAAAACTATAGAAGCAATACATTCAACATCAAAACTTTTCACCAGTTTGCATCAGTACGGACTGCAGTAAAAGCTGTCTTGTCCCATTAATCTTGCGTGCTTTCCGGTTCTTTGCAATTTGACACGGTCGGGGATCTTCTTTGAATTGCTTAGTCGTTTTTCCAAGCCTGAAAATTATACAATTATGAGTTTGAGCTTTGAGAGTTCAAACTAGAACTTACAGTAAACAAATGCTCCTTTGATCGGAATGACGAGTAACGCCAGAGATAAAGTCCTGTTGCTACTCATTCACAAAAACTGAAAATGTAACGTCAAACTCTGTTTTTTTCGAGTTCCCACTTACATCATCGTGTTGCTCCACAATTTCATCAAACTCGGCATAGATGGCAGTTATGTAAGTGATGACCATGTCGGAAGACACCTTCTTTCGATTCGTCTTGGATTCATCTCATTCAACCATCTCGTTGTCTCGTTCCAACCATCAAATACGGAATCTTCACTGTGATGTCAATACACAACTGTTCTGTGACCCACAGCTGCCCATTAGTTTGATTGCCATATCCAAACCCATGAAGACGACGAACAATGAACCTTTGTCCCGGTTTTTGCTGCGGCGAAGTAGATGATCAGATCAGGGCCGTTGTTGTTTGATTACTCTGAAACTGACTAATTAGACAACATTTTGTTCAATATGGTGACTTACCGAACCCGTATTAACCCGGAAACATTAATATTAGAATACAAATATGATTAAATGACTGGAACATTATAAAAATCAAAAACACCTCATCTGATACGAGACCAGATGAGGCACGACCGCTACCGAGCAGTCCAAAAAGGTAGAATGGGCTGTCCTGCCCGAATCCGTCGATAATCTAGAGAAGCGGAGAAGCAGAGACAGGTGAGCACGCGGAGATTGAAAATATTATAGAGCATGCACCAATAAGAGGGTGGGGATTATCAGACACCTGCTCACTCGGCAGATAAGTCGGAGCATTCGAGGAGACGCGGAGCGGATTTGCCGCGCACGGCACGCAGGTTATAATTAGGGGTCATGGAACAACAAGACACGGAGTTCTGTTTGAGAAGAGACCTGATTAATCTCTCGCGCTAATTGTTCTGTTCTTGCCTCCTTTCTTTGCTAACCCGGGATGCTTATAATGTTGTTGACAGTCGAACGCAGTGTAATCAAAAACTGTTTGCATGAGGTTGGTTGGTGGAGAAACTCTTAATGTTAATCATTGACAGGTCTTTTTCATAGTCAAAGACCTCAAAGGTGTTTAGTAAAACAACACAGAAGGATCAAGACAAAGCGGAAAAAGTGACGGTGTTGACTGTTCCGTGGGAACTACTGAGAACAATTAGTTCTCTGAATTGGAGTAATAAAAAGAACATGGGAATTATAAGAAACGATATTTTATTGTAATTCAAAAGTGGTTTCAGTCAATTTTTTAGGTTTTCACAGCGAATCGATATTGTTGCAGTTGCTCATTCTTGGTACAGGTAAAATCCGCATTTCTCTTCATCTTCCTCATCAAAATCTCACTTCACATATCTTCCTCATCGGAACTCGCTTCACCATAATATTTGGTGCTTTCCAAACGGAACTTGTCTTGCTCACAGAACAGTCTCAGCCGGTGATCACAATGCGGGACTTCAATCAAAGCTTCCTCTCCAAACACCTCGTAAATCTCTTCATCCATCTCAACCTGGTAGATCTCCCAGCACTTGAAATTGTTCCCATGTCGAATAGCGTGAGTTAAGATCGTTTCAACATGTCCTGGGAAAAGGTAGTACTCTCCGTAGAGTCCGAGGTTTTGGAAGTGAAGAAGTTTGTCGATGAATAGAGTGCACCCGTCCAGCATCGCCTCTTTTGCTTGCTTCCACTGTTCCAACTCTGCCACTCGACTCATGTCCTCTTCCAGAAGGTTTCCAAGGTTTATCGACGTCAATGTCTCCGGTTCAAAGCAAGGAAGTAGTGTGAGAAGATCCTCCTCATCCAGCAAGACATCCAGAACCAGGTACTCTACAGATAGCCTGTATTGCAGAGAGGTCAAAAGGATCTTGAACGGCTCCAGAGCATCAACGACTCCTTGGTTGAACGCGAACTGATCAAAGTGAGCATTGGGATTCTTCAAAATCACTTCCAAGTGATTCAAAATCCTCGAAACACTTGCTGAGACTAGCTGGGCTGTTTCTCCAGATCTTCCCTTCTTGGCAGTCAACAGAAACTTGTCTCCGGCGATGACATCTAGACGAACTTCTTTGTAGAAAATGGAAGAGTTGTCGATTATTTGTCGAAGCTCTTTGCAGGTATTTCGCAAGGAGAATCTAAAGAGAAACAATTAAAAAAGAAAAAAAGACAGTTAAGGTACCTGGACTCAATATCCGCGAGATCGGTAATGATCTTTTTGATGTGAAACGGCATGTCTTGGAGGATCGGGCGTGGGTAGTACATGCTGGAATAGAGTGGACTGAATGAGGGAAAGACCGTAAAATAGTGGAGAGAAAGAGAGAAAAATAGAACGCGCAGAAAAAAAGTGGAGCGTTTAGGAGTAGGGTATTGAACTGCGAGGTGTGCTAAACACCGCGCATATGAACAACCGGAGTATCGTTGCGGCGCCTGCAAGATTAGAGTAACGGGATGTCGAAAAACGCTGTGATGGCAGGCGTAGACACACTCTAACTGATTTATTGAAAATAAACAAGGAGAAGTAAGAAAAAAAAGCTTGGTTACATAATGTTCTTCAAATTAAGTACCTCTTCAAAAGAGATACATTCCAATAAGCGATTACTATTCGGAATGACACACAAAAGCTCTTCACCTCTTCTAATGCAGACTAACTGATCAAACGGAAAATGTTTTTTGTCATCTCTATTCTCAAGAAAACAAAACACGTATTTCTTTGTATGTAATCAATTTTATTCAATCTGGCAAATAACATAGAACACTTTCTACCAGTGCGAAGCAGCTGATTGTGTTCATAGTTGTTTCGGGGCACATTGATCTTGCTGGCTATCTGGTTCTGTGCAATCAGACACGGTGTAGTTCTTCTTCGAGTTCTCGTGTACTTCTGCCTGAAATTCACATCATTTTGAGTTTGAGTGGTGAGATCCAGAACGAAAACTTACAGTTTTCAAGTGCTCCTCTCTTTTGCAAGTGCTGCGAACATCACTGTGGCATAGTAGTTGAGTCGCGGGCGGACGGTTCCATCTATGCTCAGGATTTTGGTTGACAAATTTTCTAGGCTACATCTCTTCAACCATCTTGTTGTCAACACTTGCACAGTCATCAAATACAAAGTCTCCTCGGTGACTAGAATCCGGAACTGTTCTGCCAGCTGCAACTCCTCCTTGATTCCGATTGGCATAACCAAACCAATTTAGAAGACGAACAGTGAACTTTGTCCCGTGATCCGCGACCAATTGTTGTTACTTTCTCCCTGTATGCATGCTTTCAAACTTCTGGAAGAAACCTGGAATCACTGATCCTAAACGCAAGCCAATTTGACCATAACTTTTTGCTTTCTTTCCCAGCAACCTTCCTAAACTTCTTCTTACGGTTTATTGTCATTATCCATCTCAAAACCCCAGTAGCAATTTCGAAATCTCGCGCTATTCCTTTTGTGCATATGTACCACAACACCCCTCCCCCCTCCCCCTCTCTCTCTCACACGTCTTCTCCAGGCCACGCCCCCAAAATCCCCCAAACAGTCCGCTCATTCTTTCTCATTTGCTAATTCTAATTCGACGCCAGCTGGTCTCGTCTCGATCTTGGACTATCTGCGGTGAGTTCCTATAGTTCCATAGTTCCTATCGCTTTAGGTCTTTCAACTGAAATCTTTAGAAAAGAAAACAATGATCTTCTCTTGGATCTACGATGGTCTTCTTTTCATCTTCTCTTGGATCTATTGGTGGTTTGCTACGGAGCAAGATGACTCAGCGGATCACAACCTCACGATGGACCAACACCGTGCTCTCCTCTCTCAGAATCTTCATCAGGAGATTAACCGTACCGGGAAGATGACGAGAGCTCAGCGGAAAATGGCTCAGCGTGCCAACAAGGAGGCTGCCAGGGCTTCCAACCCGGCCTTGCGTAAAGATAAGAAGGAAATCGCCAACTACTTGAAGCGCACGGATCCACTTTTCCCGCCGACCAAGAGCCAGGCGCTTCACACAGAACTCGCAAACAGCGTCCATCGTTGCGATGCGAGGAGAGGGGCTTTGGAGAGAATGGCTGAGGTCGCCGACGAGGAGGCTGCCGAGGCTCGCCAAGCGATCCTCTCTCGAATTCCTGGAGAGCCAGTGCCGGAGTCCATGAAACACATCTACATCGACTTCCGCGGCGACCATCTCATCCTCTGCATGATCTCCGAGGGTTTGATGTTCGAGGGAAACGAGGTCCACGTGGACCGTGTTGTAGACAAAAAACTCCCGAACAACAAAAGTCATCAAAAGTCGAAGAAGAAAAGCAGAAGACACCCGAAATTCTACAAGACACCGGAGTGCAACGTCTGCGGCATGGAGTACACCCAGGTGCTCGAGGAGCTGCCAGTCGTCCTCGGTGAGTTTCTCAACTTCTCATGTGAAGTTTTTTCTCACTCAAAATCTTGCAGGTTGCTGCCACACCATCTGCCTGCCATGCGCGGAGGAACTTCTGAAGACCAACGGCCACTTCTACTTCATCCGCTGCCCATCCTGCCGTCACGACACCATCCTCGACGAGAAGCTCCCCGAGAAGTTTGCGGTCATCGACAAGGACATCAATGCCGGTCTCTCCGAGCCATGGACCCCCGCCTCCTCCGGATGCATCATCCAATGATGTTGATTTCCAAGTCTAAATGTCTTCATTTCTCGCTTCTTTCCTTCACTCTTCTGTTTTCGCTTGTATCGATGTACATCATGCAAGAGAGCATGCTGTTTTTGAAGACGCCTAACGGCGTCTTTTGAAGATGTCGTCTATATCGGCCCCATGCTTTCTTTGCCCGTCAATAAATGTATATATGCTTCAAAGCAGTCAGAAGAACACGGAGTTCATGGGTTTCATGTTAATCAGGGCGTCGTGTGACTGGGACTGTGAAAAGAAGTACTTGAGCCCTAGACCTTTTCAAAGCATCTTGTAGAACCTTTTGAAGCATCCAACTGTTTGGCACAGACAGGCACGACCACCAAGTGGCAAGGCCTGCATGTTTTCCTCATCCGAAACCATCAGACAGCAAAGCTCGTGATGTGTCCCGAAATTTCAAGTTTAGTCCTCTTCAAAGCATCTGGGAGAACCTTTTGAAGCATCCGAATGTCTGGTTCAGACAGGCACGACCAACAAATGGCGAGCCCTGTTTTGACAGGAATATCTGCAATCTGGGGGAAACGTTCACGAAGCGTTTGAAGCGACGGAAATGACGGACTGGTAGTCTGAAAAGACTATCAGCATGTTTGTAGGAGTCAGGGTAACCGGGAAGGTCTTGGTTTCAGATTCAATGGAGCCAGATACCGGCTAACGTACTTGCAGTGCGACTAGCTGTGTCGCATCTAAAATGAAGCGGAAACTAAGCCAAGATTGGGTTTCCCCAAAATCTTCTTGTTTTGTCTCGAGCCTCCATCAACATCATTGAAAGTTCGTATTCTGTGTTCTGAAGTTTCAAGTCCAGATCTTCTTCCACGAGAACATAGGCCCCATTTCCTGAAGAATCGGTTCACTCTCCTCATAATCTGTTAAAACTGACGTCACTTTTTTCCCCAAACCATCATCCCCCCTCTCCGTTGTTCCAAAAGCTTCGATGACGTTTCCTTCTAGGTGGCAGATTTTCCTGTCAAAAGAGACCCGCGCCCCCACCCCGCCGCCCCTCCTCGCCTCGTGCTTGTCTGTGCCGACAGTCGGAAGCTTCAAAAGGTTCTGCCAGATGTTTTTTTTCGGTCTGTCTAGACTTAAAATTTCGAAATCACGAGCTTTGCTGTCTGATGGTTTTGGATGAGAGGAACATGATGAATGTAGGGGTCGAACAGGGACTTGGTAAATCTCTGGAATGGTTACACAGACATTGGGCTGTTTTGCAGCGTTTATACAAACTTTGACTGGATTTGCAGCATTTCCGCAAACTTTTAAGGTCCGGGAAAAATTTTACAAAAGGAACGACATCACGATTGCGGGAACCTGTTAAATCGAAATATGGATACACAACTATAACCTTGAGTTGGCATTTGACTCGTGAAGTTGTTTCTCTGGAACCTGAAAGTTTTGCTAATCCATCAGTGGTAATTCTTTTCGGACACTCAGTGTTTGACATTCCGCATTCAATTGCAGATACCTTTCTGCGTTTTACTTTTGTATCTTCTACGCAAACACATCAAGAGGCTCTCTCACTTGAAGAACACTGTTTTCATGCTTCAAAGAATCCCGAAACCTGAATCTTTTCAAACTCCATGGTATTGTCGGAGCAGAATTAATGAATAGAGTTTGAACGGGAGTTTCCTCTAGCCCTCAACGGCCGCACCTTGCAATTATATGGATCACATACCTGCCCCTCTCCAACTCCACAAGCCCCATGATTATCTGCTCTCGTTCTTAGCAACCAGTCTCTGCTACCTCTCATGAACTCACAGGCTCTCATGTTGTGTTCCGGTTGCTAGGCTGAATCCGGCCTCTTCCTCTACTTTACCCACGGAATTGGCTGAGCCCCTTCATTCTCCCTGGATTTCCCGATGGAAGTCGTTTGTCTTATCTGGCTCAAACCTGCCAGATATGACTTGATTTTTTCTGAGTTTCACTACTTCTAATCGGCATTCATTCTTATATTAAAACAACAATGTCCCTTGCTGCATATTGGTGTTGATAAACAGGTGAGTGTAGATGTTGACAGGTCTCAAGGGGCTATCCAACTTTTCAGAGGGAAATACAATGTTTAAACTTATACCAGAAAATTGATATGCTACTCTTCCTCCCAATCTGATGAAGAACATCCAACAGCGCAAAAATGCCAAAGATGTATGTTTTCTACTTCTCAGTGGTTATATGTCTTTTCCGAAAGCAGGATAACACCACGCTGCAGAATATCTGACATGCTGGAAAACATCAAGTTCGTGTCATATCATCAACTAAAGGCGGAGGCGATGAAAATTTTGACAATTACGTCAAAGATGAAACGAATAAAAGGAACGCCGACTTGATTGTCGAATCGACGGTGGTGTCGAGTGTATAGATTGATTGGAAAAGAGATGGTCAACAACGGCATGTATGATTCCCTCGGAAAGTGTTGGAAAAATGTGATCACTTCACGAGATTCAAGCAGACTGAGCCTTTTGAAGAATACTTGAAGCCTCTGATATCTGAAGGTGAGTTGTAGACACCCAAAACTGCATTGAACATTGATTTCTTTTTCAGATTCGTCATTCTCCCTCTACTCAAACGCTCGCCCAAAACTAAAAAAGGGAAGTTTCTGTTCCAACTTTAAAAATAAATGAATTCTGTCTAAAAAGTTCAATCTACCGATATCACAAGGAGGAAAATCGAAAAACACTCTATTTTACGTAGCATCAACGTACATAGGCTTTGATTACTCCAATTACCACAGAAATTGAAGCAAACACCGGGAAAATTCGAAAGGAAACTGTCTTTTAGCGTGTCTCCGCCGCCACTCGCCGCGCGGGGTCTGCAATTATAGTGGTCCGTCTCGTCTCCCCCTCTCTCCCCGTCTCCCCTCGCCTGTCGACAGCACATATACGTCCTCCGGGCGCGCGTGGAACAGGGCCGATTGGTGTAATGGTTAGCAGTGGCCAGTTCCATCCGCCCCGTTGTGGGTTCGATCCTCCCCTTGGCGAACAGTAGTGCGCCAGGGAATGTGAGCGCCGCATTGCGCGGGCTCCTGAGAAGAGGAGATGGATGGGCACCAGTCGGAACTTTTGCAATTGTTGTTATTGTTTTTGGGAGTTCAAATGGAGGTGAATTGAATGCTGAATGCTGGAACGCTTTTGGTTGGTTCTTACCGAAACATTTTTCCGATTACCACCACTTTTTTTCAATTACCGACACCTCTAATTGTTTTATTGATGGTGAGTCAATGGATTACAACAGTATGATCACAATCTCTTACGGCTCGATCAATATTTCTGGCTGATTTTACAACGTGGTTACGCTGCTATTGGCAACATTGTGGGAAACTCCGCCCCTTTATCTACAATTGACAAATCAGGAATCATTCTTCGTCAGTCAGATGTCTCTTCTTTACCTAGAGGCACTGCACACAACCCCAGACGGCTCTTCTTTACCTAGAGACGCTGGGGGATTCAGATGTCTCT
>LR537602.1:142519-174370 GCA_900883565.2 Caenorhabditis panamensis
CAGACGGCTCTTCTTTACCTAGAGACTCTGGGGTGGTCCATGGCCGGACCAAAAACATTTTCCTTTTCACGTGCTTCGCCTCTTCGTGGCGAAAAGGATCAACCAATTCTGCCCTTTGAGGTAGAGTTGGGCCAAGAAGCACAAATTTTCAGGTTTCACGGTTCAAAGGAAAAAACACGACGAAAAAAAACATACACTTGAGAACAAAGGAACACCGACAGCAACAACAACAACATTATGTTTACGTTCGGCGGCGTCGGAAGGGACATGCAAGGTCGCACCGCTTTTTTTGTGGATGATACCGCAAATCCCCAATGGGGCCAGACAACGTGGTTTCACTGCACCGCAGCATATCTCCTTCGACGACGCTTCAACGGTTGGCAGGTGACTGTCCCCGATATCACTGCTGCACAGGGAAAAACAATTCAAAAGGGTAAACGAAGGAGAGAAGGGGGAATCGAGCGAGCGCAATGCCCTTGAGAAGAAAGCAACTCGATGGAGCAGTCGGCCAGAGTCGTAAATCAAGAAGCTTGATGACAAGAATGAGCTGGTAGGTGGAAAAGCTCATACTGCTGATGAAAGACAGGTTGTTTGTCGTCTCTTCATTCTTGATCAAGGTATAACCCACATTGCTCTACTTCCTCCTAAACAGTCTGTTTCACACAAGCATGAAAAGGAACTGTGACTCTTTCTACCCATCGGTGACTGCTTTCTCTCGGAAACTCAGTGTTTGACGCTGTGAATTTGATTTAAGGTGGACACCAAACGCAGCAAAAAGCTCTCGCACTAGGGGATTACTTTTCTCACACATTAAAGTACCCCGAAACCTGAATATTATTAAACTTTATGGTATTGTCGATGCAGAATTAATGAGTAGAGTCTGATCAGAAACATTTCCGAGTCCCCGACGGCCGCAACCTCCAATTACATGGAACATATACCTGCCCTTCTGCAGCTCCACAAACTCTCTAATTATCTGCTTCCGCCCTTAGCAACCAGTTTCTGCTACCTCTCCAAAACTCACAGTGTTTTATGTTGTGTGCCGGTTGCTAGGATTATCTCCGCCCTTTCCTCTACTTCATCCACGGATTCGGCAGAGCCCCTTCATTCTCGCCTTTGGATTTCCCGATGGAAGTCGTTTGTCTTATCTGGCTCTAACCTGCCAGATATGACTTGATTTTTCTGAGTTTCACTGTTTCTAATATGCATTTATTCTTGTATCAAAACAACAATGTTCCTTGCTGAATATAGGTGTTGATAAATAGGTGAGTGTAGATGTGGACAGGTCTAAAAGAGACATAGATTTTTGCAGCAGGAAATGTGTTTGAATTTACACTAGAAGATTGCCATGCAGTTTATACTCCATTGCTTCTATTCGAGAATCATCATGAACATCCAATGGAGCAGATCCTACTGGTAACCCTCTGTGATAGCGTTCTCGTTTTGTACACTGCGTACTTTGCCAATGGAATGAATGTCTACACCCTGCTTCCTAGGATGTGCGACAACTGCAGATGTTTCCACGTTTCAAGAAGTCGGAATTCTTTGAAGATTATTTGAAGAATTGAAGGGAAACCAGTAAGTTTTTAGATTTGTGGGATTGGTTGGTAGTTTCATATTTTCCAGCTCCGAGTCTTTGGTCAACGGTCAACTAGTTTTACAGTTCATCCAAATCAGTAGAGAATGTGAGTTGTGGACTTTTGATTTCACATAAAGGAACATTTTCTTTTTCAGCTCCATTGTTACCCAATTTCTACTCTAATGCTCTTCGAAAACTAACAAGACCAAATTCGTGTTCCACCTTTAAAAATGAATAATTTCTATCTGAAAACCTCAATCTACCAACCGCAACAGAAATGGAATCTTAACAAACTTTATTACAATATTGAAGCGGAATCGATGAGTAGAGTGGTGAACATCCACGAGGGCACTGCTACACAGAAAAACGCGAATCAACAGGGTAAGCAAAGGACAGAGGGAAGAGGCGACCAAGTGCAGTGTCCATGGGGACAGAGCAACACTGATTGCACTCGAGTCTACATAACTACCAGCCAAAAATAATCATTCGCCACACAAAAAAAGAAATGAAATAGGGTAGAAGGGAGAGGGATAGGATACGGAGGGGATATAGGAAAGGGGAGAAAGAAAAAAGAGAGAGGTGGACAAACCGGTCGCTGAAATTAAACACACAAATGTCAACTAATGCAATGGTACAAATTTGCGGTGCAAAGTTCCCAAGAAGGGTTCCTTGTAAAAGCTGTAATTGGACGATTGGTGGGGTTGGCATGGAGCAGAGGATCTAGGTGTAGGTTGGGGATAGAATAAGAAAAAGAGGGTAAGGAGCGGTTTGGTTTCTACTACAAAGAGATTCTGAGATGGGAGGGTATTGGGGATACAGAAAATGCGTGTTGAATTAGCATCAGGTTTGGTAAAGAAGAAAGGGGATTACAGGCTCTGCGGAGGGCAAGAGACAGAACAGTCGGGGCATCAGGTCTTTTTTTGGGGGATGGGTTTTGATGGTATTTTTGGAGAGTGTAGTACTGTTTTAGACATGAAAAGATAACATTAGAAACGGGGAAGGGGGAAAAAGCGAAGAAAGAAAAGCAAACAAAGATGGGAAGGAGGGGAAACGGAGGCTGAAAGCTCATAATCGCGGCGGCTGTTTTGTCAGTTATCCATTGCAGATTGCGGGGGGAAAGGTATTCAGGGCAAAAGGACAACAGAAGAAATCTGAAAAGGAAAGGAAAACAAAAACGAGAGGGTGTAGGGTATCATTGAAAAAGACAGATTGTGGTTTGGATTGTGTGTGTGGGGTTGTGGTGGCTGATGATGACAGCGAACCGACATGAGGATCAAGGGAATGGTTGCGTGGGGAAAGCTTGAAGGTGTGTGCGCATTGGGGGGCAGCAGCAGCTTATTGAGCTTCGGCAGCAATCACTTCCGCGAGTGGTCGGTTCTCCTGCTTGGCGCGGAGGTAGGTCTGGTAGTGTGGGGACTCCTGAAAGCAGACAAATGAAATTTGTTGTTGTTAGAACTGTTTGTTACCTTGAAGATACGAATCTTTCTCTGGAGAGCACGGGAGGTGTCCTTGAACAAGTTGCGCTCGTCAGTGGCCATTGCGGCGTAGTTGTCGCCGTGGGTGTCCATGAGTCCGGCGCAGAAGAGGATGTCCTTTGGCAGAAGCTTGTAGACACGGTCACGGCATGGAGTCTGAGAAGTGATAATGTTAAATTTAGCTCAAAAGTTTCCTGTTCAAGAATTGCGAAACACAGTATTCCGCAATTGAAGAAGACAAGATCAAGAAGACAAGTCGAATGGAAAAAAAAAACTGAAATATAGAGTTGCTTCTTCTACAGAAGACTTTCTATACACTTTTATGATTAGTGTCTAACAGTAGGGGATAAAATACACTACCGATGGACGAGAGATGTGCAGCTCCATTGGCAACGGCTTGATGTAGTTGACGTGCTCCATGACAACAGCTGGTGCCTTCTTCTCCGACAGCTTGATGAGTTGAGCGTCGATGCGGAGTTTCTGAAGCAATCAAACCCAAATCACTACTTTTCTATGTGAATGTGTGTTTCTGTTCATTGAAAACGTGTAAGGCGGTGTATCACCACAACACAGGAACTGCACAGAATTATCAGCCAAAGTAGTCTATTCGGAACTCACCACAGTTGGGTCAATCTCAACGATATCGTGCTTGGCGAGCTGGGCCTGAACGAGCTTCTCAACGTTCTTTTGGAATTGGGTTGCGGAGAGGTTAGAGTCGTCGACAGTCTGGGTGATCTCGATGGTGGTGGTCTTCTCGACTGAAAAATTTGCAACTAGAAATGGTAGTGCTTTTTTGAGCTTACTAGTAGTTCCGTTAGTCTGTTGCTCGGAGCTGGTGACCTCGTGAACTTGGATTGGTGGCGAGTGCGATCCGGCGGCGCCAGTAATGGCCTGCACCTCATCATCAGCCAACTGATCAAGATGATCCTGCTCGAGATGAGCGATGACTTGAGCGTTCTCCGAGATCGAGTTTGAGTTCTTTCCCTTCTTGTTCTTCTTCTTGTTCTTCTTGTCAGTGGACACCTCAGTGGTCTGTCCGTAGTCGAGTTCCTCAACCGAGACTTGCTTCTTGGCGGATCCATTGACAGCGGCTCCAGAGTTTTCCTTGTCACTTCCTGGAGATCCCTTTCCGGCGGCGACGGCGGTTTGTGGGATTTCGACGGTTGGGGCTGGCTCTGCAGCAGCAGCTGGCTCTGACTCGGACTTTCCGGATCCCTTCTTCTTGTTCTTCTTGTTCTGAAATTGGAAGTATGTACTAGGAAAAGTACACTCCTGGTTGTTGATAAGTTTCGAAAGTGCTTTGGGGGGGTACATTCCAGGGGTGGGGATCATAGAAGATGCTAGGGAAAGATACCTTGGAAGCTGGAGCGGTAGCTGGAGCAGCAGCTGGGGCAGCTGGAGCAGCCTCAGTCTGTGGAGCCACAACCTTCTTCTCGAAGACCTCCTCGACAACTTCTGGAGTGGTTTCCTTGGCTGGTGGAGTAGTCGCATCGCTCTCGCTGTTCTTCTTGTTCTTGTTCTTCTTATTCTTCTTCTTTCCAGCAGTCTGAAACGGGATAGGTAGACTGGATGCAGAGGACAAAAAAGCAATCAATCCATTCGGAAAGAAAGAAGAAGTAGAAGCGAATTAAGAGGCAAAAGTTAGTAATCAAGAGTCAAGAGGCTAGTCGAATGTAATTGTCATTGTCATTATCATATTCGTTTCACACCATGTTATAATGCTCTGGTTTAGGTTTGAAAACCCAAAATGCATAGCCGTATTCTACCTCCTCAACAGTAATCTCCGGTGCAGATGTCAATTCTGCGACCTCTTCAGCGTCTACAATCTCAAAGGAATCTAGCGCCACGTCTGAGTCAACCTAAAGATAGTTCACATTGGAAAAGTTGACCGTTGACGTGGTTTAGTGGTTAGGGAGGAATTGGGAGTGCAGACTAGCTACCCTTGCATTATAGTTAGCATTTGTCGTTTCGTAGCGGGAAAACGTACCTCGGTCTCAGCTTGGACTGGGGCAACGACCTTCGGGGCTTCGATGTGCTCCTCGACCTCGACCTTCTGAAACATACATTTAAGGAACAAAAGGGCAATTTTGATTTGTTACCTCTGGCTTGGCAGTCACAAAGTCCAAGAAGTCCATGCTATCAGCAGTTGGCTTCTGGGAGACTGGAGCTGGAGCTGGAGCCTTGGCAGGGGCAGCTGGGGCCTCCTCAACCTTCTGAAACTCAAACATTACTCCACTACACTCAAATAAGCTACAACTAAGCCATAGGGCAGACACGAAACCAAATAGAACTAACTACTACTACCACTTGGTTAAAAACTACGATAAAAGCTGGTTTGAGAGAGAAGCACACAGATAGGTGAGGGAACGAAGAAGTGGGTGGTTGGTAAGTTGGAAATCTGCATTTTCCCATAGAACAGTTTTTGAAAGAAAAGTGTTGGTGAGTAAGTAATCGGAAGCTGCACATCAGAAGCCTAACCTCCTGGTGATCGGCGCGTAGGAACTCAAGGAACTCCAGGTCCTCCTGGCTCGGTTCTTGCGACTGCTCACTTTCGCTGTGCTTCTTGGTTTTCTTGTGATGCTTCTTCTTGGAACTCTTAGCCGGACGATTCAACAGAACAGAGTTAGGGCTTGGGCTTGAGCTCTGTGCTGGTGCCACAACCTTTTCAACGGATGGGCTGAGAGACGGAGCATCGGCGACTTGATCGTAAGTTACGATTTCAATGTCTTCCATGGAGTCCGATGTCTTTGGAGCAGCTGGTTGCTCATTCACGGCTTGTTCTGGAGTATCAATGGTCAACTCAGCGTCCGCTTTTGGAGTGACAAAGTCCAAGAAGTCCATGTCATCAGCAGTTGGCTTCTGTGACGCAACTGGAGTTACAGTAACAGCAACAGCAACCGGTTCCTCTTCTGGTTTCTCAGCAGTTGGCTTCGAAGCGGAAGGAGCAACATAAGAGACAGCTACTGGCTCCGACACTTCTACATGTGCACTTTCGACCACGACTTCCCCATTCTCAAAACAATGAAACTATATACAGAACAACACCCTAAATGCGCCTAATTCCCAAAAAACACGTGCTAGTGCGTAAAACGTGCTTCCCCTACCAACCTTCTCGCTCTCGCTGTTCTTCTTGTTCTTCTTGTTTTTCTTGGATGACTGAAAAAGGGTGGGTAAGATTCGTGCAAAAGGTTAGATGAGAGGCTAGCTACCTTCTCCTCCTTCTTTGGCTGCTCGACAACAGCTGGCTTCTCCTCAACCACTGGCTCTGACTCTGGTTTCTTCGACACAAAGTCCAAGAAGTCCATGCTGTCATCAGCAGTTGGGCGGCGGGAGTCGCTCTCGCTGTTCTTCTTGGCCTTTTTCGATTTCTGAATGGGACGTTTTAGACAGGGATAAAATTTAGGACAGTTGTTGCTAAACGTGCAGGTAAACATACATATGACATGACAGACAAGACAACGTTCACTGAATTCACCTTCTCCTCCTTCACTGGCTCAGCATTCTGGACTGGAGCAGTCTCGACGTGAGCAGATTCCTTTTGCTTGTCTTCCTTGGCAGTCACAAAGTCGAGGAAGTCCATGCTGTCATCAGCGGTTGGCTTCTTGGAAACTTGAGCATCAACCGGAGCAGCTGGAGCGGCCTCAACTGGAGCAGCCGGTTCCGATTCGCTCTTCTTCTTGTCCTTCTTATTCTTCTTCTTCTTATCGGCAGCTGGGGCTGGGGCAGCCTCAACTGGAGCAACCTCTTCAACTACAGCTGGCTCTTCTGGCTTGTCTTCCTTAGCGGTGACAAAGTCCAAGAAGTCCATGCTATCGTCAGCGGTAGGCTTCTTCGAGACTGGAGCCTCTACCGGAGCAGCGGGAGCGACCTCAACTGGAGCGGCTTCCACTGGGGCTGGCTCCTCAACAGTCTTCTCGCTCTCGCTCTTCTTCTTGTCCTTCTTATTCTTCTTCTTCTTATCAGCAGCTGGGGCTGGGGCAGCCTCAACTGGAGCAACCTCTTCAACTACTGCTGGTTCTTCTGGCTTGTCTGCCTTAGCGGTGACAAAGTCCAAAAAGTCCATGCTGTCGTCGGCGGTTGGCTTCTTCGAGACTGGAGTCTCAACCGGAGCAGCTGGGGCTACCTCGACTGGAGCAGACTGTTCGGACTCGCTCTTCTTCTTATCCTTCTTATTCTTCTTCTTCTTATCAGCAGCTGGGGCTGGGGCAGCCTCAACCGGAGCAGCCTCCTCAACTACAGCTGGCTCTTCTGGTTTGTCTGCCTTGGCAGTCACAAAGTCCAAGAAGTCCATGCTGTCATCGGCGGTTGGCTTCTTAGAAACTGGAGCCTCAACTGGAGCAGCGGAAGCGACCTCAACAGGAGCGGCTTCCACTGGCTCCTCAACAGTCTTCTCGCTCTCGCTCTTTTTCTTATCCTTCTTGTTTTTCTTCTTCTTGTCGGCAGCTGGAGCTGAGGCAGTCTCAACTGGAGCAGCCTCCTCCACGACTACTATATCTTCTGGCTTGTCTTCCTTAGCGGTTACAAAGTCCAAGAAGTCCATGCTGTCGTCGGCGGTTGGCTTCTTCGAGACAGGGGCCTCAACCGGTGCAGCTGAAGCGACTTCAACTGGGGTCTCAACGGCAACCGACTCTTCCGGCTTATCTTCCTTAGCAGTCACGAAGTCAAGGAAATCCATGCTGTCATCGGCAGTTGGCTTCTTGGAGACTGGAGCCTCAACTGGAGCCGATGAAGCAGCTGGAGTAGTCTCAACTGGGGTAACCTCTGCCGGAGATGGTTGCTCAACAGTCTTCTCGCTCTCACTCTTCTTCTTGTCCTTCTTATTTTTCTTCTTGTTCTCGGTGGCTGGTGCAGAAGCTGGTGCGGTCTCAACGGGAGCCTGTAAAAAGCCTTGCGGGTGTGTGCGTGCGCTTTCTGGCATGCAAGTGCAAATCTTCTCAAAACGGTATCCTAATCTCTCTAACTCGCTGATAAGTGATACAAAGCTGCCCTACTCGTTTGTTCAAAGTCTCTCTCTATGCAACCCACCTCGACAACCTGCTCAACTGGAGCTGGGGCAGCTGGAGCAGCCTCGCTCTCGCTCTTCTTCTTGTCCTTCTTGTTCTTCTTTCCCTGTGGCGCCGCCTGTTGCTGTGGCTCCTCGGCGACAACGACCGGCTGCTCAACAACTTGCTCGACTGGGGCCGGGGCAGCCTCACTCTCGCTCTTCTTCTTATTCTTCTTGTTCTTCTTTCCGGCAGCAGCAACCTGGAAATAACAATGCAATCAAAAGACAATCAACCGATTTTTCTCGCAAGTACCTCATGAACGGCCTCCTCGACTGGCTCAGCTGGGGTGTTGGTTGGAGTCTTTGGTTCAGGAGCCGCCTGTTCAACCTTGGCGATCTTCTTCACAATAACTTCCTCCTCAACTGGTGCTGGAGCTGGAGCGGCCTTCTTCTCCTTCTTGGCCTTATCAGCCTTATCGGCCTTCTTCTTCTTCTCGTCAGCCTGGAGTTTCTTCAACTCGGCTTCCTTCTTTTGCTGCTCCTTCTCGATCTTCTCCTGCTCGGCCTTCCATTTCTTGTGCTCTTCCTCTTCGGCGGCACGTTTCTTGGCATCAGCGGCGGCACGACGGGCTTCCTTCTCAGCGGCCTTCTTGGCGTTCTGCTGCTTCTCGGCCTCGTGGTCCTTGGCAATCTGCTTCTGAGCCTTCTTCTTGTCGGCCTTCTTCACTTTCTCAACCTGTAACAATGAGAGGAATGAGTAATCTGTGAATAAACCAAGGTCAATCTACAAATGTTGCCAAAACATCGTTGATGTGACCTTGCAATTTCGTACTGAAGAAATTGTTTGAATTGTTCGAGTCTCGTGTTCTCGTGTTCTCACAATCAGTCAACCACTCGTCTCCAAATAACGGAAGACTTTCCCTTTCTTTGGGAGTGATAATGGAAGAACAAGTGTGTTTGTGATAGTAGAGCACGAGAGCACAATAGTATTACTCTTCTTATCAGGGAAAGCGAGCGGATGAGTCAAAAATGACGTACCTTCTGTGGCTGCTCGGTGAGCTCGAGAGAGGCGAACACTTCCTGACGCTTCTCGTTGATCGAGTTTGGCAGCACGGCGGTGAGGAGCCTGAAAGAGCACAAACTCAATTGAAATACAGTAACCCTCAACCCTTACCATTGGCGATGTTGGCTCTGTTGAGACTTGGCCACACGTCCCAGATTCTTTCTGCGGTTCGTCAGTTGCTGTCTGATGTGCGGACGTCTCACTGACTTTGGAGACCTCATTTTTATATTCGTGGATTTCGAGATTCACTTGTTCACAAAACAGTGATCAGCTGAAAGAAACTGAGAATTTTCAGAGGAAACTTGATGGTGTTAGAGCTAAAAGGAGCTGAGAAGGCTTGGGGAAAAACAGAAATTGGGCCTAAAATCTGACCGCAACGCGACAAGCGACGAGGGCAACCTGAGGGGAGGAGGCGAGTGGGGCGGGGTCGGGACGAGGTCTCGTCACACCGTCGAGCGCCCGGGCGCCCTCTCTCTCGCTGATGAAGAGAGATATGGTAATGGTGGAGACCCAGAAGTTTTGGCGGGAGACGACCGAGGGGACAGAAATTCGAAACGCGCGCCTGGGAGGGAATGGACGGCGGCCGTTTTTTTCACCCTCTCTGTTTCTTTTTCTGTTGCTGTCTTGCAGAAACGTTGCGATAATTTGATAGCAATCGACCGCAGGAGTGAGAGGAAGAAAAGTACACGCGTTGTACTTAGCAGGATGATTGATCGTTGTAAAAACGAGTCAATTTTCCGATGTTTCAATTCAATTCAAAGCGGATGTTGGTTGTATGACACAAGTATGAGTCTGTAGCGGATGAATGACTGTGAGCTGCTAAAAACATAGAGCGAAAGAGTTGTTGGATGATTTGCGCAAATATTTACTAGTTTCTTCTGTCGGAGGGGTGTTGGCGGCTCATTCTCTTTTTAGATGCTCCGCCGAGTTCATATGGCTGAGCATATGGTGGTGGTTGTGGCGAAAGAAGCGGAGAGGCAAGGCGAGGCGCGCACAAAGCAATAGATTGATGAGTTTTTGGGCGCTGACGTCGGAGGCAAGAAGAAAAGAAAAACAACATAAAGTGAAGAAAAGTAGGCTCTTAGCGGGACGCCGTACTATCGCTTAACTCGGTCTAGACAGGAAATGAGGACGAAGGAAGGGTTGAAAGTAGGGTGGGCGATGAGGAGTGAACCGCCCACAGTTTTGGGGTGATGACAGGTGCAAGAGGACAGCGTACTTTCCCATAATGAAAAACTATCTCGCGACCCACACCTGCAACACCAGGTGTGACCTGTGACAATCAACATTTGATAATTGAAAAATTGAAAAAAAAAACTTTTGGCTTGCAGCTGTCCGGGCCAGATGTGAAATACCGTACTACCCCAGAAAGCCCGGTCGCTCCAAAATGGGCAGTATGACGTGCACTTGAGCGCACAGTCACCCTCACTCTCACACACGCACAAACACATGTCCACGCATTCGAAGTTCGCTCCTGCCTTCTCCTACAGTTCTGTTTACACGCCAGCCAGGGTCGGCGCTTTTTGCCGCCTTCCTTTTTCGTGTGTCAGTGAGGCCTGGGCCGTTGCCTCATGTGGCATTGCGCATTGGTCGGCTATTTGTGTCGAAGAGAGGCGCCCGGTCGCCTAGGCACTACTTCCTAGAAGAGAGTGACTGAGAAGAACTCGGCGCGAGCGTGGCGCGCGAGATAACTCGTAAACAAGACACTGAGGCCCCGTAGAAGGAAAGCGCCGCGGATGGAATGAGATGAGTGAGGAGGAGAAGGAGAAGGAGGAAAATGAGAAAAATGGAGAGACAGAACGGAACGGCTGTCCGGGGCTGCCCCGGCCGGCCGGCGGCGACGACGACGGCGCAAACACGTGAGGCCGGGCAGAAAAACGGAAAACAGAGTTTTGCACTTTTGAGGGTGACAAGTGACAAAACAGTAACAGATGTAATCGGATCAAAGTAAACACTGGCCAACTTTCAACTGAACTTGCGAAGGATGGTTTGGTGTGGTTTGGTTTGACGAGGGCTATTCTATTCATGTTGCATTTTTATGATTGTCAGCCAGCGCCACTACGTCATAAAGAACACACCCCCGAATGAAAGTTTCTGATAAGAGAGCAAGTCAAGTCTAGGTGTTTTTGATATTTCGCAACATTCCCCTTTCACTGGAAAAGCGCCCGAGCGCTTGAGCAAGTTCAATTTGATTCCGGAAGGCTAGGAAACCGGAGAAAAAGAAGAAAAGACGGAATGTTTCGAGTTTCGAAGCAAGGAACAGTTGGCTCCGTGACTCCACGTCAAATTGAAAGAGATTTGTGGACTGGGGGGAAAGAGGGATGAGGAGATGAATTGATGCTGAACGTTTCGGAGCTCATCCATTCTGCGGGCAGCGTTTGTGAAAAGGTCAGTAGAAGGGGAAGGGAGAAAGAAAGATGGAAGACTCTTTTGCTCTTTCTCTTTCAATTCAGTTTTATGGTATCACCGGGCGATGCGCTTGTGTGGACGGACAATTTGAATCGATTTGAATCGAATCGACACCGCGGCTCCAATGGGGCCCCATAACCGTTGGGAAAATGCCAAATAGAGAATAGAGTAGTGAAGAGAGACCCAGATACGGGGCGCGATACAAAAATGGGCAAATGCATTCATTCATCGATCTCTCTTTCACTCTCCAAATGCATATGCACATATATAAAGAGACGGGAAGCGAGGTGTTTTGAAAGTGTGAAGACTCGGCTCGGAGTCAACTACGGGGTAATAGCAGTAGCGCAATTTCAAATATTTCGAAAAGAAGAGCAAAACATTCTAGAGCAAGCAAGAAAAAGAGAAAACAACAAGGCAGAGGAAACCATAAAGGAGAGAGGGCTATCTTCTCCGGGGTCGCATTGTCTCTTTCCAATGGCGCTCTGAAGCTGCTCATTGAGCAAGAGACGCCGCAACATTGACTATTGCACCACAGCCTCACCAGAATTATTCAGCGACGCGGGAACGAGCTTGAAATTCTGTTGAGAAAGAGGAAAGGGATAATCAACTGGAATCAAAACGATTCTAATTATTATTATTTCTTCCCCTTTCTCTTTCTCTTCATTTTTTCCTCCTTCCCTCCTTCTTATTTTCTTGTTTACGAGGCAGACCACCTGGCTTTCGGCAATTTCCCCCATTGACAGCCTGCCCGCCGAAAGTTTGAAACTCGTGCGTGAAAAGAAAAAGACGAAAAAGAAGTTCTGTCTGTTTTCCATTGTTTTGGCAATGAGAACGGCTAATTTGAAGGAGGATTTGAAATGAATGGATGGCATTGGAAATTGACTGCGGGGAGTAAGAGGGATTTTGAATGTGAACGGGGAAAGCAGATTGGATGGGTTGAATTGGGTAGCTAGCCTATTTTGAATGCATGGAAGAGAAGGGGCTAGTGCATAGCTAGTGTATTTCTAATAACAGAGAGTGTATCTAGCTCAGAACATCTAGAAAACTAGAAAACATGAAAAAACGTGAGCCCCGACAGGCGACAAGATAACACGAGAATTTGCTCCTCTGACGCCCACACTTTTCACTACTCTTCCTCCCCTCTTTCCCAACAACACAAAAAATTCCATGTGCTCTTTCCCCTCCTCTCCTTTCTTTCTTTCTACTAGCAAATTGTCCCGTCAGCACCGCACACCGGCGCAGTTTGCAGGGAGGGCAAAACGGGGGAAAAATACCACATGTATAGAAAAAATGGAGAGGGAGGTTTGTGATTCATTTTTCTCGCCGGTCTTCCATCTTCCATTCCGCGCGATTTGTTTTGTGTGGGTCTACTAGAAATGGCAAATGGAAGGGTAGGGAGTGTGTGAGAGACTCATTTTTTGGGGGGTATAAAGAAATACGACAGACCCGCGACCCCTAGAGACTCTCTCTGTGTCCTTGAAATTAGTTGTTAGTTGTTAGTTGTCGCCCTGGGCTTCGACTTCGTCTAGAAGGTCAATTTTTCTTCGAAGGTGCCGTTGTTTGTTGAATGTGTGTTGGGTGATGAAGAAGATGAACGAGCGACATGGCCGCGGGGAGGTCTCATCTGGCCCCGACCGATTCAAACAGATGATAAGCCTATCAGACGTGATGAAAGGGAAACGTGAAATAAAGTGAAATTGAAATGAAGTGAGAATCTGTTGAAAGAGGAGGAGGTGAAGGAAATGAAAATATTTGCATAGAAAATGTCAAATTAAAGAGTGAAAGTGTGCGGATATTAGTCGCCAATTCACTAATCTTTTGAAATTATGTGACACGAACTACTGTTCAAAGGGAAGCGTTTCGGAGGGAATTTGGGCGAGAATTTCGAAATGAAACGATGACAGAACTAAACGTTCGCCAAACACGAGTAAAACCGGTAAACCTAACCACACAGCGTCGCCGACAAGGGTAAATAAAGTGTGAATGTTTCGAAATGGCACGCCGCGACCGCGAACCGAACGTTTTTTTCGCGTTTGTTTGGGTTTTTTCAAGTTTTTGAGCCCTGTGACCTGGGAGTTGGGAGTTAAGGAATGGAAAAATGAGGAACAGTTGGGTTGCTTCTAGAACACTAAAATCTAGAAAAGAAAAACGTGATGTTTGTTCCAATTTCACGACTCATTGTTTTCAAAGTTTTGAGGTAATTTCATCGGTAACACAAAAGTAATTCGATCTCCGCTACCCGACCCTAACAAGACAAAAAAAAGTGACCTATGTCAGTCATCAAATGTTCCGTCATTTCATTTCGTCTTCCAAAGTGTTTTGTTGTTCTTCTAGCCTATCCTAGATTCCGGACACTAACAAGGTCAAGTTGGATGAGGAAGTGGAGATGAAAAGTGCAGTATCATAAATAACATGATCTCCACCTTCTTCTTTTTCGTATGACTAAATTCAAATTGTTTCTGCATCAATTCATACGGGGACGCACGCGGACGGGGATGTAAACAAAAACGAGAAAGAAAAACCTATTAGCGAGCGTGTGTGCTAGAAGTCATGCAGGAAACGAAACTGATAATAGAGCAGCAGGATTGCAGAAATTTTCCTTTGTTGTCCCTCTTATCTGTTTCCGCTTTGTGTTTTGTGTGATCAGGACTCAAAATGAAGATTCCTCCCTGAAAAGTCAGTAACTAACATCGCGAGACCTTGAACCATCGAAATCTGTCGGCATGACAGTGATTTATCGGTGCGGTTGTAGATGAAAGAGGCGGCGTGTGTGTTGAGATAATGTTATGATACGCTTCTAGACGACACAAAATATTGAGAAAGTCATCAATTTCTCTCCAAATCAGGCAGTATCAAAGTCCGCTTCCCAAAAGTTTGATATTTGATCAAGACACCTGACAGTGCCATAATTCACGCGCGGGTCACCGTTGGTTTTATGGGCTTTTCTTTTCTTTTCATTTCTTTTCCTGATTGACTATCAACACTATCAATTCGAACACACACTGATGATAAGTTTGATGAAGATTAAGTGGAAAGTGTCAGAATTGGGCAAGAGTGGTGGGGATAGAAATAGAATGGATACAAAATGGGTTGTCGTTGAAAAAATGATTATGTCTGGTAAACAAAGCTTCCGAAAAGGGGTTTTGGATTCAAGTAAGAGAGTTTTTTGAGTTCTGAAAACCTACGCTCAAAATCCAGGAAAAAGTTTCAAAGCGCAGTTTGAAGTTGAGCCGGTGAGCATCATGAAAGTGGGAAGAAAGAGAAAGAAAGCACATGAAAACTGATGTGGATCATATTTCAGTTCGAGTCTCCAACCTCCAGCTGGCGTGAAAGATAGGGAAAGAGGGATCCGTTTTATTTCATCATTCCTCATCATTTTCCCACTTTTTCCTTGCAAAAATTGGGTTTAGACTGTGTAATGCTGCTGCAGACGAAACTTTGGAGCCTAGGCTGGCTGGAATTCTAAACTCTTCTTTTCTATCGGTCCTAACAGATTGGATTGTGCAAACGTGAAATAACACAAAACCATTTGGTTTCTCTTTCTCTCTTTATCTTTCTCCTCTTCTTTTCACTGTTTACGTTAGGTGGCAGACCAGAGGCGAGGGCAGAGTTGAAGTGATTTTTAGTTTCCTCACCACCACGTGCCGTCTTGTTATTGACGTCGAAATTTGAAAACAACAGCCAAGGTGAACAGGATGCATTTTTTAATTTGTTTTTTTGATCGTTGGCAGGGGAAGGAGGAACTGGCTAACTAGCGGAAGATCTGGGAGGGACGGGGATTGGGAAAAGTTATCAAATAGGCCAAAAAAGTTGGTAAGGAGCAGAGTTCGAGTTTCTCAAAAAATTCGCGAGTTTGAAAAAAAGTTGCATTTCCCCTAGGTTCATGTTTGCTTTTGGCGTGGGGGTGATACTACTTGACAAGAAAAAACGACATTAGATTTACATTTGATACGAGAGCGGTTTGTCAATAGAATTGAGCAGTTTGCTAGGTTGCCACCAAGAACAAAAGCCAAGGAGGAACAGAACAGGATATCAGAAATTCGTTGGATGTTTCAATTTGCAAGTCATCACGACGTCCTTTTTTCAAGGAACTGAAAAAGTTAAAAATAGCAAAGCAACATGGCAACATTGCTCTCAAAGAATTATTGCGAGTGGGGGAGAGGAGAGTCATAAAATTGGTTGCCATTTGATCATCCGAGCCGACCAACTCTGTCATACACCACATGTTGTCAGTTATTGTTGTTTTTGTATATCTGTTTTTTGATGTGGAACGGAATGAAACGAGTGCTCAGTAGCTAGAACTAGTCGAAACTGCTGTTTTTTTGCGGTTTGGTCAGTAGGTTGGGAAGGGAAACAGAATACCAACCGAATTGACAGATTGCAGAGCAACAATACGATAGAGTGTATAACCTTGGAACAACCAAACATAGTTACAGGACATTCGAACTCAAAAAACTGAATCCGAATTTGAAATTCAACGGCTATTTCAAAGAAAAGGAAAGGACGTCCGCAGATCATATCATTCCAAGTACCCAAAGATACCAGATTAGCGTTCTTATCATTTCTTCTAATATCGAAATGATCCACTTGATCCGAAGCCGACAAAGAAACAAAAGTTCACAGTACAGTTCTCAATTGGCTTTTGCAAATACTTCGCACCCGAAAAAACTTGTGAGAACACATGTCTAGGGTGTAATTTGGGAACTAACTAAACAGAAAAGAGTCTTTTACGCTTGTTATGTCTTCTGCTCTAGTTCTTAGAGATCCTATGCTCTGGATAGCTCTAGTTTCTTCGCTGTTTCCGTTTTTTGAAAAACACCTGATTTCAATCCCAATTCCCCATCACCTATCTCCCCTGTAACCGTTTTCTCGGTTTCTTTTTTCGGTTACCCAAAACGAAAAGGAATTCCTCCCCAAAAAATTCGTTTTCTCTTTTCTCTCCCGTTCAAAAGTGTCTTTGTGATCAATCAAAAGTCATAACGACGAGTGTCCCCCAAAACTGTTTGGACCTCGCCTCGCCTTGCATCGTCCACTCACATGTTCTCGAAGGAATTGAGAAGGAATGTCTTCCGTTTCTTTCAAAAACACTAACGCACACTTTCCGATCACTCCTACCTCATAATTATTGTGTAACACTTGGTGCTCTTCTTTCCTGCTCACTAATCAACCAAATGTTCCATGAGCAGGGGAAAACGGATAGGAGAGACTGAGGAAAGAACCAAGGGAGTGACAGGATATCATATTTTTAGAAAACTAGCCGACGGAAATGTGAGCCAGGTGTCATAACAGACAAGCGAAGGTGGATTATAGTACTAGTCTGGCTCAAGTGCAGTGGAAATCAGAAAAAGGAGAGGGAAAAGGTTCAAGGAAGATTATAGATTTGTTGATAGAAAAACGAACATACTTGAGCGTTTCTCTGTTTATTGACTTTGGATGCCTTTGCTTAGGGAAAGGGATATGATGAAGAAAGTTACCAACGCGCGTTACAAATAGCAAAAAATCTCAGCTCCAACTGTTGAAAAAGGACTCACCAAACTGATAATTCGTCGAACAAAGTCGAGGGTTTGGGGGGATGCTTTCGTTTCACAAAGTTTCGATTGAGAATAACGTGTGTGTCGAATCTGGATGGGACGTCGATGTGTGGCCACAGAGGGGCACCTCTGGTTCCTCTGAAACAACAAAGTGTAGGGTAGAAGTGTGTATGTCGGAAAGTGATAACGGTGGGAGAGAGATCAACTTGAGACACGCAGCAGCGACACCAGAGGGGCGTGCAGCCCACGGACGCGAGGACGGGCCCGCGAAATTTGTAAAACATGAAGAAAGCAAACGAAGCGAGGAGCGGCGGCAGTGTCTATCAGGGAGGGGACAGCAAAAAGGTAACCTAATGGGAGGGGTAAAGCAAAGAGTAGGGGGGAAAGCCATGTTGATTGGTTTTGTTTGCGTTGAGATTACATAAGTGCCTTTGACTTCGATTAACCTTTGAGTTAATCAGAACGTGCTCAAACACTCATCATGCCACGACACATCGGCGCGAGTCTCTCGCAAAAATAGATAGCTACGTGTTTCTCTGGGTCTGGGCATTGGGGATGAGAATGGGAGATGGAAAATTGAAAAATAGTGTTGGCAGAGGGCAGCAAAGTTATTAGCATTTTCAAACGGTTCTCACAAGTCGAATAGGGTTGAACAATGGAAGGAAACATCAGTTTTTCATAGAAAACCGGTAAAAGGGAGGGCATAATTCGATTATGAAATGGAGGCTTTGAGTCTGTGTCAAAATTACATTTATTCATTCAATACAAAACATTTATGAACAGGTATTCTGGGTAGCAATGACGCTGTAAGCCTTCCAGAGGAAAGTGCTGCTAATGCAAGTCGTACCTCCTCCACGAACATATTGCGATGTCTGAAACTCAACTGTTTCTTGATCATCCACCAACCCAATACTTACCATCCGGTTAATATCTCCGATGCACACCCACGGTTTGGTCATATCAGCTGAGTGAGCCATCTTCGAGTGGTCTTTGGTGTACGAGAACGCGGTAGTGCTGCCGACCTACAAATCCTTTACATGTTGACACACTGATTTCATTCGGCGAAGTGTGAAATGGGAATGTCAAGTGCAAAACACAACGTACATGAATGCTAAGAGCGTCGTTGGCATGGTAAGTTAGCTTGCAGTCAAGTGGGATTGGGCTTCCTCTTCTCCAGGATTCGACAACCAAGTCGGTTTTAAGGGTTGGGGCAACCAAAGTGTCATAGAGATCTGCGTTGAATTCCTTGGACTTTGCGAAAGAAGTGAAGGTGTATCCAGCAGAGGTCTCCAGCTCCAAGACACTGGAGAAAGGCTCTCCTTTCTGGTATTGTCCAGCAATTGCCTTTGCAAGATCAGCATTGTCAGCAGCCATGGAACTTGGGAGATTGGAAGAATAGATGTTAGGACGATTGAAGAAAAGTTGGGTTCCGATTTTCTTCAATTCCGCGTATTTGAAAGTCATACAAAGCATGGTCTGCCCGTAGTCATGTCCACTAACTGGGTACTCATATTTCGTTGGGTTCGGGAAAAGCGGGACACTGTGAACCAGCCAAACTCCAGATGTTCCATCGAAGAAAATGGTTCCCTTGGTGTGTCCAAAAGCCGTGGAGGTGCTGTCGTATTCAGTTTCATTGATGAACACTCTATTGCTGCGGAGTTGCTCGAGTCTTGGTTCATCAGTGGTTTTCGATCCCCATGGCTGAAACAAAATTTGTTACTGATCTTCGGAGTGTTCCTCTGCATTCTGTTTTGCCTTGCAAGACAGTTTGACGTGTCTGCTCTGAATGCTTATCAGTTTGGTCTTGGTCTTGGTCAAGTGAGCATTTATCAATGCTAATTGGTTATTTCTCTGTGCATCTCGCCTTTCCTTACCTCATCATTAAACATCACGTGGAAAATTGACTTGTCGTCTTGCTTGTCGTAATACTGTTGGAGAGTGTAGGCAAGAGCCTGGAAACCGGAACCATTGAGCTTTGAGATCAGACAGATATGAATTAGAATTACCTGATCCTTATCATCAAGGGTCTTTGCAGATGGGGTTAGGGAGCCTTTCTTGTTAACATCCACGTAATACCAAGCAATTCCTCCAGCAAGACCAGTTACGGATCCATCGTCTTTTTCAATGGGCATTTTGTACACGGCGAACCTATACTTTGGGTTAATTGGGACGTCAGAAATGTGAAAAACATGAAGACTCACCAATCCACATCATTTCCAGACTGATCCTTGCAAGAGAATGCAGCAACCGAAGTCGCGACTCCAAGCAGCAAAATCAATGCAAACTTCATTTTCATTTTTCACTTGCTGCAAAATGAAAATGAGCCGGTGAATGGAAAAACGTGCGCTTTTTATCAACACGTTATCAGTAGAATTCTCAAAATTAGAAATTAGCTTGACACTTTACACAAATTTTTGGAATTTCCTTGAAACTGGAAACCTAGCAAGCAGTATACGCGAGAACGGATGAAAAATGGGTATTGGTGCGGTGGTCTCCACAATGACTCACCTGCTGTTTTTCCGACTGAAGGGCAGATGTTGGGCCTTCTTTCTTCTTCCTCATCCTTTCCTTTTCTCTCCCATTTCTTCCCCCAACCTTTTAGCACCTTTTAGCAGCGTTTATCACCCGTTTCCTAACCTCAAAACTCTGTGCAGGTGTACGTGCCAATAACAAAAACGTCGAGAACAGGTGTTCTTTGGGGAATTAGATTTGTGTGCGTATGCCTGCCCGCTTGCAATAAACAAATATGCCAAGACGGGGGGAATTGTGCCATTTGAAATGGAAGAGTGAAGTTGGCTAGTGGCCAGTTCTCATAGGTGCTTGTTTTTAGTTTTTTGAAAAGGAAATCAGAGAGAGTGAGAGGAAAAGTTCAGGAGTCAAAGTTTCTAGATGCATTTTTCATGATATACATAGGAATAGCTAAATGATAGACTTTTGAGCTCAGTGAAACAAGATGTGATTGTTTTTATCATTCCGTGTCAGTTACTTTTTTTCGTTTTGTATCCTCATGCCAATATTGCGCAATATCTTCTTTCTTCATTTCCCCTACGTCACATCACCCACCCCACCCTAATTTCCAGAATTCCCGACCACAAAGTAATAACAGCTAATCCTCCCTCCGTTCGTCTAGTCTTTCTTTTCCTCTCTCTTCAAGCACTGCAGCAGTGTAAGCGAATAATGACCGAAATCCAGTTCTCTTCCCTCCTCTTTCCCGCCGCTTCCTATCACTTCCTGCCCCCATATCGTTTTTGTTCGTTCTTCACGTGTTTCGCTGTGTCCGTTTTGATTCTTTGCGTTACTATTTGGTCTGTCGACGTGATTTGGTGATGTACTCGATGACTCGGCCTTCTCTTTTAATAGTTTCCGCGACGACGATGTCATTTTTCCTCACTCTGAGATTCGTTTATAAGGGTGGGAAAAGAGGGGGAAGGAGGTAGTTAGTTAGGTTTTTCTCTTGATGGTAGCAGCTGGTTTTGCTGGATACTGTAAGTTTTCAGCTGTTGCGTTTTCAATTTTCACATTCTGAAACCACCTGGCAAAAGATCTCAAGTTACTCATTTCTTTCCTCAGTTTTCTGAAATCCTAACGCTCTCAGCATACAGCTTCTCCTATCAGCTGATCATACAATCGATACGTATACACATGCAAATAGGCCACATCAGACACGCAATAAATGCAATGCATTCTCAGTCCTCTCGTCCTTACTTTTTGTTTTTTCCCCTTCTCCACCCCTTCTTTTCATCATTCTGCGTAATCTCCTGTACTTTTTTATACCTTTTTGTTATCCTTTTTGTTATTCTGACACCTTCTATGTATTGGTGTCAATGTCAACAAGTTCCTTCTATATAACTTCTCGTCATGTGTAAATAACGCTCTTTTCTTCTTATTCTTTGCCGCTGTCGTTTTGTAGCCTCCATCTAACTATCTAACTAGTAATTTCTAGTGCTCAAACCCCTTCTGAAAATGCGAGAATCCCAGTCCCCAGCTGCCTTCATCCGTCGCTACGAGGCCAAAAAAGACTACGACGAGGAAGACGACGAACTGCTTTACTGGTACCAAGACAACTAATGCTGAACTCAAATGGACACCGATCTCGGAATCAATCTTTCTTTATTCGTCATTCATTGAATCAATCAGTTAACTTTTCAAAAACATAAAGATTCATAAAGTTAAACCTTAAACCAAATCACATTTGTCTGGGGGAATCTCGTTTTAGTACAACCAACTATATATGCAGAGTGAGAGAATAAGGGCAGGGGAATTGGGTAAAGCGTTGTTGGGTTGGGAGGAAGTTTATAGTGTACAACTCAAAGACGAGTAATGTGTGAGGCGTTGCGGTTGATCAACGAACCAATCTGTTTGGACCAACTCTTCCGGCCATCCTGCAAAGTCTAATCTTGTTTCAAATATTCAAATCCCATCTAAAATTCATTGACCCGTACCTTGTACTGATCATCCGAGTGCTGTCTCCCGTTGTTTCTCGACTGTGGCCGTGGGGACATGCGGTCTAAAATGGACGACATCATAGAACAATTCACCCTTGATTCGCTCATTTCACGTACACAGTGGAGAGTACGAATTGTACTCATTCTCGGCTACATCGTCTCCGATGTTCAGTTGGATTACGTATTTGGATGACGGCTCTACTGGCGGATTTGCTCTTGTTGGCTGTGGACTTTGAACCTGGAAAAAAGTTTTTTGAGTGCAAAGGGAGTTGTATGTGAGGTAGTGTACTTACAGGGAAGAAGTCAATAACTTTGCCGCGTTGTTTGACATTAGGACGTTTTAGTGGAGCTGTCGCCGCGCCATTCAGGTGTGCTTGTCCATCGCATGGGACAAGTGAAAGACCACCGAAGGCTTTGGAGATTGATCCTGAAACCCATTTTTCAGCATCTAGAGTTCTGCGGCCAAATCTTTTCAGTTGTTATACCTTTGATAGAAATGGTCTCATAAAGATTGCTCCCAGTTCCTCTGCTCAGAGTCTCTCTGATCGGATCTTCCCTCTTCTTCGTGAGAAGAGAAGACATTCTGGTAGCAAATCGTCCCCAAATTCCAATGTCATAGATTTGCAATTCAATCGCTCTCCGCCATATCTCATAGTCTCTATCGCTATTTGTGAATAAGTACACTGTGGACGCTGGAATCTCGTTTGTCTCATCGGTGCGGATCAACAGTGTTCTAGCGGGTGATGTGGGCAGGATTCTGCTTCTCTGAACACATGCCATTAGCAAGATCTCAGCCGTTTATGACTTACACTGCTCAACGGGATCACCAGAACTGTGTTTTTGGAGCTGTATGCAATGTCGCCTAGTGAGAAGAACTGGAGATTTCCTGCTTGCAATCTGGCTGAAGTGTTCTCCAGTTCCACTCCTTCTTCCATGTGCTGTACGGAGAGAACACCTTCTAGGATTGGTCGGAGCACTGAATGTGGCTGGATTGCAAGTCGGCAGATAATATGACCGTAAAGGGGTGGTCCAGAAAGATCAGCTGAAACAGCAAAGATTTTCTGAAATTGGAAACAGGAACAGACTTACCAAAAGCGCTCATTCTCAAATTGTGAATAGTCGCTTCTTCACAAGCATCTGTTATGCAGAGTGTCGCCTTGGCAAGTAGATTGTAGTGAGCTCCAGAGATAGTTTGATCTAGTCTCGGACTTTTTGCCATTTCAGGTGTCGACACTTGGGACTTGACACTCGATCCAAACTTTCTACCAATCGATCTTGTGATTCTGCTCTTCAAACTTCCACCAGTGTTGTTCTCTAGTCCGTAATCAGTTCTTGCAGCATAAATGAGGATGTCTACATTGAAATCTTCCGGCTCATTGTCACTAAAAATGTTTTGTTTTGACATTTGAGTAGCATAAGAGATGCTTACAACACAAAAGAGTCCGGGATAATCACATCTGTCATGTTCTTGTCAACATGTGAGATGATTTTTGTGTCGATGACTCTTGTCTTGCTCTGGATTACTAGGAACATGGAGAACGTTCGGGTTTCTGGAAAATTGTCATTCAGAAAGTTTCAAAGATCATAAATTGAAAGTCTTCTTCCTCTCTGTCTCTCTACTTTCCTGAACATGAGCTCGGAACAGAATGTTTGTCAATTCAGCCGAGTTCAACGCTTTGACGGCACTCAACAAGGGGCGATAAAGCGACGAGTACAACATAGATCAAACAAAAGGAGCCGCGCGGTTTGGGAGAGATTTGCGGCCACCACACCTCAACTTGGAATTTTTCGAGTGTGGTTATAGAACAAAACAATTTTTGTGGCTTGAACACTGGCTGAAACACGTACCTTTCGGCTTCCATGCAAGTGGGAGGGAAATCTGCGATAGTCCCACATTTGCTCGGCTTGAAGTTGGTGACAGTCTGGAAACATTGCTGTTTCGATTTTTCCATGTTTCAATGGAAAAACTTACCCCAATCCATCACCAGGCAGCATATCCTCTTCCTCCAATGGCAAAATATTGTTCAACTCTTTCACAATCTGAATCTTGTCCTCGTAGAGCAAGTGGTATTGCTGACAAGATTTCTTCTTCTGAAACAGGAAAACACATTGATAATTGATAACATTAGCATGTTGAACTGTTAGTAAAGGTATTGGGAATGGCGTTTGCTGATATCGATACTTATCGGTTATCAGTCAATTTGGGCAAAGGGTCTGTGCTGGGCCACAAATACATAATAACATCATACCGATTTCTGCAGGGTCAGTTTCACTTTGTTGGAATACAGGGAGAAAGGGACTAGGAGTCGATTATGAATATTGAATATGTATATTCAAAATCAGAACCGCAGTTAAAATTTACTAATCAATTCGCATTTTTTCTCTGCACGAGCTTCCACTAGGCTTCCGCTCAGTTGCACACAGATTAGCGGGTTATTAGGCAAAAAGCACTTGCACAAACATGTACTCTTCATACCGAAACAGAGGAAAGGAAAAAACGTGAAACTTTGTGTCCCAATACCCCTACGTCCAGAAAATATCCAGAACCCTTCCCCATCTTCCGGAACAATTGAGGAATCCAAGAAACGCATTGAAAAACGCGTTAACGAGCATGTTGATTGTCATATTATATGCATATTCCCCTCCTCGTTTTTTCCCCTCATCATTCCTCTCGTGTTAACATCATCGGAAACCTGGTCGAAAGGAAACCGAAAGGCAAAAAAGAAAGCAAAAAGATCTCCGTGACTTTGACAGCTGAAAGGAACCCGGTGCCGACCGCCAAACAGATATGATGAGGATAGTGTAAAAGTTAATCATGTTAGAGAGACAAGTGTCTTGTAATAAGCTGATACCTGATGGGGAGATAGAGATGTAGATTTCATGGTTGTTCGGGTATTTGCAGAGTGAGGGGAAATCAAAGAGTAACTGACTGTGAAGAGGGCTAAAGGCTACGGGGCGGTAAGATTTGAACCCATTCCAAGTAATTCTTATCTTCTCTGTGTCTCGCATTCTCTCTTCTCCTAATACGAACGAAATCGTGAAATTGATGCGAATCGGATCGGCAGGAAAGAAAAAAAGGTAAGAAGACAAAAAGAACGACGCAAATCTAACCCCAATTAATCAAGAGAGCCTGTCCCGCGGATAGAATTTAGGTTACCACTAAGATGGCGAAAATTGGATGCATTTTGGGTTTTCAGGTGATCAACCGGAATCACCCAGAACGAATGAACGTTTGGTGAAAACAGAACAGGAAAAGGAAAAGAAAAGGAGTGTCGAGAGGTGAGCATGAGGTACTTTTATGTGTGGGAGGCAGGACAGGGGACGGACACCGCCAACACAACAAAAGTTTAGCATAATCGCGGTGGAAATGAAATTCAGCTCTTCTCTCTTTTCCAATCACATTTTCATTCAGTGTGCTGCTGTTAGTACTAAACAGGAATGAAATATACTGAGTGTTCCGTGTAAATTCAGTGTTGATTGACATTTTGAAGCTTATGAATTCATCAAAAAACTCACCGAATTGCAAACCTCGCACACGACGACAGCAGCGCTCATCTTGTTATGTATCGTCGTCGCACTCGACTCCTCCGAATCGTCCACCACTTTGTAAAGAGAGTCGCCACTGAAAAACGTTGTAAATCAGTTCAAAGTCGTTAAAAGCCTTCCCGATGAAGATTGGAGATAAAAACTGGAGTAATGGAGAACTTTGTCGCGAGAAATGAAAATGAAAAAGAAACGGGCGGATGAGCGGAAGAAACGAGAGAAAAGAACAACTGTCTGTCGACGGAAAAAGTGACTGAACTGACTGAAGGAAGAAACATAGTCAAGAGGATACAAGGAACGGTGCGACAGGACAAAGAAGGTAGTCGAGGTAGTTTTTCTTGTGTGTGAAGTGTCATAATACTGATATTTAGAAGAAAAAGGAAGACTAGGTCAAATTGTTTATGGAGGATGAATATGATACTTTTGTCTTTTTCCTTGTGCCTCGTCTTCATGAATATTTGGTTTCAATGTCATGCATTTTTGAAGCTACAATAAAGTTATAAAGCCCGGGAAAACAGAAACTTTGAAACTGCAGAACCGCAGAACCTCATGAAAACACACCTGATATATTTCTCTCTTTCTTTTTCAAGCAAGAAGAAAAAATGTGGCGGGGCGCTTAGAGGTCGGTCAAATGCCTAGTGTTACAATCAGTGATTGCCGATGGTGGGCTAGTATCCCTCAAGTTCAATTCGCGCGACCGACCGTTTTGCCGCATGTTTGATTTAGCGGACGCACTGAAGATGGTGGTAAAGATGTTTTGTTGTTTTTCAAACAGCAATGCAAAACCGACCAAGCGAATGGAATGGTTAAACGGCACTTTGATTAACCATCAAATTGGTAGCAAGCTAGAATACAAGTAGGGGAGAAGGAAAATGGGAGAACCAAACAAAAACAAAACAAACAAATTTAGGTTGAGATGGCATGACAAAAGATGGAGAAAATGTGAAACCACAAAACACCTTCCTTGTGACTCAGAATGGGCATCATTCCAAAAAGGGTCGTTGTTTTGTTGACTTATATTACAAGGAGTAAGGGGAGGAGGAAAATGAGGAAGAAGAGGACAATCAAAGTTTAAAGTCGGAAAAGGTTAGGCGTAACCTAATATAACCCATTACTAGTAAGTAGTAACAGGTAACAGACACTGAACCCAGTGGTCCTATCTCAAAGAAGAGTTGGTCGTGAGAGATTGAAACACAACACGGTCGATTTCGCATTTTGTTTGACAAAATGGCTCGGTTTACCTAGCCCCTCTTTTTTCCCGACTCGGTTATTCGTTAATCTGTTTTCTTTCCATTTTCTTCAAAACTCCGCGCTTCCCCTTTCTCTCACTATCAGTACACATATCAGTGTACTTGAGATTGTGGTTGTGCCCTTGGAAACGAACTCACATTGCGCAAGTGGTACGGGAGATTGGAGTGGGGAAGGAAAGTAAAAGGAGGAGGATTTAGGTGTGAACAAGAATGTTGATCAAACACTTACTAATGTGTTCTTGTTCCACTGTTCTACTCTGGAAGCTAGCCTGTTGACTCTCAACGCTTATCAAACAATTTCATAACCTTACCACCCTCAAATTAACTGAATACAACTGACTCATCGACTCATCAAAACTATCAAAAATAGCAACACATTCCTGATAACACCAGGTCGGTCCATGCAGACGTATCACTTGATCGAATGGAATGTTCAAAAAATGAATGACAATGTGTATCTTGATCGATCACTTTGTCTTCGATCCGGAATCTGACCACTTATGAGAGATACATGTCCGTATCAACAAAAGCTTGCAGAGGAAAGGAGCAAAGCACAAAAAAAGCCGCGATAAGAGAGAAAAAAGGGAGAGGAAAGTAAAGGTGCGTTCGGCATGTTTGTGGACCACAATTGTTTTTGCCATTTGATCTACCGCGTGTTGATTTTGATCAAAGGTTGCGAATTGGTAATGTGGGAGCTTCATGTAAAATGTCACCCTTTTCTAGGAGACCATCAAGAATGGTTCCTTCTGACAAACCAGCTACTACTAGAAAACACATAACCTTCTCAATAGTAATGAGAATTGTGTTTGTTTTTTGGGTTCGAATAAAAGACGCCCTCTCCCTCTCCTCCCTCATCTTTTTATGTCCTAGCAGATGTTCTTGTCTCTCTACCCTTTTCAGCGGTACTCAACTGAACCTCAACCTCAACCAAATTGAAACCGCAAAAGGCGCAGCTGCAGAAGGTCAAATGAAAGGACAAGCCAACCTCGAGACAGCTTGCTTTGCTTGTAAGTGAAATGGTCAGTGTCACCCTTTTGCTGTTGTCACTTTCTCCTCCGTTTTCCTAGGTCTGAAAGGCAGAGGTGCTTGGCGTGGAAGGCGCGCGGCAATTGAGTGAGTCGTTATTGGTAACGACGTGCGTCAAGGGAATCGGTTGACACTGGATGATGAATGGCAGGAAATGGTAGATCCACGTCATAGAAGAGGGAAGAGAGACTTTGGGACAGTAACTTTTCAGGTTGGCCAGAAATCAGCTCAAAAATCAGCTCAGGAAGATTTTACTCCCACGCAGTGTAATCGCCTGGAAAACTGGAAAACTCACCATCTCTCATTTTATGGTCCCTCCAATTCGATTTGAATTCCCGACTGACTAGTGAACCATTATATGTTTGTGTTTTATGTTTTATGCATTTCAAACTTTCTTCATTTTTTGTCTTTCCCCGGCTTCTTTCCCCGAGCATACCACACCACCCACGTCATAATAAATGCAGAACAATTGAAGTTCATCAGCATTCGAAAAAAGTGGAGCCAAAGTTTCTAGTTTAGCTTCCGTTTCTAATCCCCTAGACATACACCATTTCTCTAATTATAAACGCTTATGTACCTTTCCGCTCCGTTTCTCACCTTTTCACGCCTAACATAACCTTAGCGGAGCAAAAAATATGATTAGAAAAGAGAAAACATAGAGATTGCACCTGTCTTGATCAGAAAGCGTGGTTTTTCAATGGAAAATGAGATAAATGCACCAGTTTTCTGGTTTTCTTTTCAATTTCAGATGGTTTTGTTTGTGGGTGTGAAGCTGTTTTTTCAATTGTGATCGTTCTCAGACTATCCATTTTAGATGAGCTAAAGCTGAAGTGGAACTTCTGGATTCTGGATTTTAGTCTCTGATGTTCACATTCATCCATCTCCCACTATTTTACGTTTTTTGAACCCCTGACTCAAATCCCGTCCCATCGAATTAGAACCGATGTTTGTACGTCATGGAGCACTTTGTTTTGTGTGACATGTCAAGTTTGTCATTTGTCTTGTGGTTACTAAGCAGCCCGAAACATCCCGTGACTGTAAACGTCTTGAAAACGTGCAAAAATGGAGAGGATTTTGCAGGAGATTTTGTTCCGCTGGTTTTGGTTGGACAAGGTGGTCCCGTTCGAAACTTCCTTTTTTGACACCTGATGACGTATTCTCACGTGGGACCCCCTCCCCACTTACCCACGTTTCTTCGTTTCTTCTTTTCCCTTTTCCAAGTGACGAGAACATTTCCACCCGGTACTTACTTTCACCTCACGTTTTGACACCTTAATCATAGCCCCCGAGCCCGTTATTTTGAGCTCACTCATCACTCAATCACGTCAAGCTTCAACCCGGATGGGATAGGGAAGCAAAGAACGCCGCGGGAAACATGACGTGAGCACGTTTTTACTACCTTACTACCTTTTTACAACACCTCCCGCGCTTCCTCTTTGCAAAGAGCATGGAGATCGTAAAAAGAAGAACGGAACCCGGAAGTGAAGTTCGGAACCCCGTGATTTCCATTCCATCTCATCTCATCTCATCTTTCTGGGTACTGGGTACTCCGTCATTCAACTCAACTCAACTCTCCGTTCGAAATTGGTTTTCAAGAAAAAAGAATTGAAAGTGCACTGGAAAACTAATGGAAAGTCATTACTCTTCTTCATGAAGTAGAAGGAGGAGGTTTCATGAGAGGTTTCTGCACATGATGAAAACTCATTTGGAATTGGGGAAAAGGGTGGAGGAAAAAAGTGAGAGGAGATGGGGTTCAGTGATGAGCAGAAATCAAGTTCCCTGGAAACAGGAAGTCGGATCTTTGTTGCAGCTCTACTATGAGTGTACCTTTCTGATCTGAACTATTACACTATGCTGACGAAACCAACTTTCCTCCATTCACCTAATAACCAACCAACCAATATGTACCCTCTTCGACGTCAGACCCTCCTCACTTCCCGGTTCTGTTCAAATATCAGAAAAAATTTTTCTCCCCAACCTTCTATGTCATCATTCTTCTTCACTGCACAATCATCTTCATAAATTTTTGTGTCATTTCTCCGGAGGATTGTACAAAATTTCAGATTGTTCATTATGCCTATTATTCATATTTAGAATTGAGCCTCTATGATTCACCATGACTGAAATTTTGCTCTTTTGCATCTTTTCAGAGGATAAGACTATACTAGTACCATTCTGGAGCCTATTATCCAAGCCATTACCCAACTCATTTTTAGGTTATTTTGGAAGGCAATAATCGGTTCCACTCCCCCGTACATACCGGGTATTAATCAAAACATTGGTTTGTACCGGTCGTTACCTTTATTTGATATCCATCGCGTGTGCTCTTTCTCTCAAACTTCTCCACTTTTCTGGAACTCTTTTGGCTCTGCGGCAATTATCCATAGCGGTCGAACGACCGTTTCATGCCATATCCAGCTAGGCTCCTCCCCAAACAAGGAGGTGCCTTTCTGCCCGAAAGTGGGCGTGTCCTTTGACCAACCTCGTATAAAGCTCGCGTACGTCCCTTATACCGAATCACTCGCATTCGAAGCTCTCAGCTCTCTGCTCCCGACCTCCGGAGCTCCCCCGACTCCAAGATGTCCGCCTTCAAAGTCGCCGTCCTCGTCGCCCTTCTCGCCGTGCTCTCCAGCACCCAGGGTGAGTCTGGCTCCCGGAGGAGCTTCGAACCAGGCCGAGCCCCGGAGGGCTTGGCTGCTACTACAGGTACCTATATAACCGTACAAAGTTGTATTTTCAGTCGAAGCCGCCTCGTCGCTCATGCCCAGCGTCTGCTCGGCCCAGGAAGAAGCCACGCTCCCTTGCATATGCTGCAAGAAGAGCTGCTGGTTCGGCATCGCCGAGGTGAGTAAGGGAAAGTGAAAAATGACACTTTTAATTGACTCCAGGAATGGGAAATAGGAGGAGAAGGGGATGGGAATAGCACTAATAGAAATAGGGATGAAAAATGATGAGAGAATGAGGATCAAGGCTAACCTATACCCTTTCAGATGACCACCGCCTACTTCGGCCACATGCCCGGAGAGCGGAGCGACTCCGAGGCCAAGTTCACCTTGGCCATGATGCAGCAGTGCTTCAAGATAGAGTGCTCCGACTCCTGTCCGACCCCGGCTCATTAGACGTGCTGCTCCGTGCTTCTCGTGCATCAAGTTCCAGTTGCTTCTTCTCTTCATTCTAACTGTATCATTCTTCTTTTTCTCCCCATGCCCCACACCATTTTGACAGAACTAGCATCCCCTCCCCTTTCCCCGAATCTTCCGAATTGAGAAAGAGTTGTGCATTGATTGGATTTGATTGTGTGTTTGTAAAGATTGCCGAATAATAAAAATCTTGTGAACAAAAAAAGAAACGTGCTTTTTTGAATCGAATCTAAAAGGAAATTGCAACTGACTGCAATTATACTAAAGCCTGGAAGTGACTGGGAATGAAGTCTCGATAAGTTTCCCTTCTCGTCATAGCTAATTGCATAGCACTTCTCATAAGGAAATGAGAGGGAACGGAGTTGCACTGGGCCCACGCAGAGGATTTGAAGACCTAAAGAAGATTGAAGTGTTCAAAATTTGTAATTGGAACTAGTGTTCAAGAAGAGTGGAGGATAGGGAATCCTTACGTGTTTTGTAGTGCAACATGTTGTCATTTTGTAACAGTACTCTGTACCCATTCTGTGGCCCATTATACCACTCAATTTCTGGCCATTTTTCAACTCTGCTTGGTTCCACTTGTCCGTACATTCTGGGTATTAAGAGTCATTCTCTGTAATTTTGGAACTTTTTGTGAACACCGCGTGCACAGAGCCGAAAGTATCTCTGATTTTGAAAATATTTTGGTGGTGTATACACATACAAGTGTTGTTTACAAAAAAAGCATAGTTGGGTCCATACAGGTCTGTACCCTGACAGGGTACCAGAAATCAATTTTTTCTTCGAAAAATCAAAAAAAATTTCAAAGTTGAGGAATCGTTTTAGAACTTTGGGACTATAGGTTTGGAACCTTAAGCAACAATTTAAAAATATTTTGAAGTTTCTGAAACCTTCAGAAAGTGGTCAAACAGCACACTACCCTCGGTTTTTTGACTTTTTCACTGCTTAGGACCCCCAATGCATAACTCGAAACCACTTTCAAACGAACCAGAATCCTTTTTTACATCCAAGATCGTTGAGATGAACCCAAATTTCTGTTGCCATTTTTCGCTACATCCATTTTTCTGAAGCCTACTTTCTAGCACAACGAAAACAAAATTCGTCATTTTTGGTCCAAAACTATTTTTCTTTATTTTATTTGATAGAAAATTTTATGCTGATCATTTTTGTAGTTGATCACTTTTTGTTATCTCTTCTGGTTCTCGGGTTATAGCCGTTTTTACGAGACGTGTCCGAAGTTTCCGCGCGGTGGCCGGTCGGTCGGTGGGCGGCGGGGGCAAGTCGGCGGCCAAAAGTGGGGTGCACAAGATTGATCATAACTCGGCGGCCACGCAAAATTTTAACAAACGGTCAACTACAAAATTGTTTACCATAAAATTGTCTACAAGAAAATGTTATTTGAAAAA
>LR537602.1:174905-252105 GCA_900883565.2 Caenorhabditis panamensis
GTTGCTTAAGGTTCCAAACCTATAGTCCCAAAGTTCTAAAACGATTCCTCAACTTTGAAATTTTTTTTTGATTTTTCGAAAAAAAAATTGATTTCTGGTACCCTGTCAGGGTACAGACCTGTATGGACCCAACTATGCTTTTTTTGTAAACAACACTTGTATGTGTATACACCACCAAAATATTTTCAAAATCAGAGATACTTTCGGCTCTGTGCACACAGGAGTTTCAATATTACGGAGAATGACTCTTAATCAAAACATTAGTCGGTACCGATCGTTACCTTTATTTGAATGTTTTTGCGTGGGCTCTGTTTCGACTATCTGACTCTGGAGCAATTACAGGAAACGACCAAACAACCGTTTCACCATTATTTTTATTGGGCAATATTACGTGTGCTCCATGCTGATTTCCTGAAGCTAAATCTTGAAAAAAGAGAACTAGAAGGAGTGGGGACTAACGTCCCTACTGTTGAAAATAAAAACGGTCTCTGCTCTTTCACAGAACATTCATTTTGTCCGGAAATTGATTTTTGTGTTTACAAATTATGAATCATGTTTTCAAAAAGAGTTGTTTCCCGGAATGTTTCATCATGAGAACTATTCCCAGGCCATTTCCTATTCAACTAATATTCTCAGAATAGCCCATGTTTGCTGATTTCTGATCTTCAGTTCTCTACTCTACAAAAACTGGAATTAAGTTCCTTCTCCATTTTCCATTCTTCCAAAACTTTGCACACCACTAACACTAATTTGTCATAGAATCCTCTAGTGCATTCCAGAGTGGATACCTCGTGCGTTCCATTATCTGATGATGTCATTGGGCCAACCTCACCAAAACTTTTAGATGAATTGTATTGGTGAGAAATGGAGAAAAACTAATCAAATAAAGAAGCACACTCTTTCAAGGAGCTTTTTGAGGAGGTCCCTGTGGACTTTCTAGAAAAAGTTCGGGATTCGGTTCAGATGCTTTTCTTCAGGAGTTTTTGCAGCGAATCTCAGGTTTTTATCAGATTGGAGCCCTTTCTATTCTGAAGCATCAAAGAACCTAAAATCAGCCAGCAGGTTCATGACCTAAAATTGGCCGTTTCACTTTTATAACCGGGTAATAACTGGGAATATTGGAGTGGATAAACGAGAGGAAAAAAGGGTTCGTATGACGTCCGAGCTCTTTTTTCTGCTCCTGAGAGGCAATTGCTGGGAAGAAAATGGATTCAAATTGGTTTTCCAAGAGGCAGCATGAGAGGAAGTGTGTGGGGTCGGGAACGGGGTTCTTCTTGGGGAAACGGAACGTGAATGTTGCAGAAATGAACAGGTTTATTAGAATGTGTTGGTTTTACCCATTCGCACCGGAAGAAAACTTCCTAACGTCAGGATTTGCACATAAAAACAAGAGAAAAACAAGAGAAACAAAAGAAAACACATGAAACTTAGATATGGAGATGTTGGGTACAGGTGAAATGGGTTACACGCAGTTGTTGCAGTCATCAACTTTTGGAGCTTTGTCCTTCTTCTGATCCTTTGTTTCCTGCTTATCTTCCAACTCTGGTTCTTCCTTGATGGTTCGAAGACGTGGAGTTCCGCGGCGCCACTGAAAAATGTGAAATTCCAGTCTGTTTCTAAGCTGTTATGACTCTAACTTACAAGGCTATTATGTCTTGCCCGAGTAGCACCTTTCTTTGCCATTGAATGATAGATTCCGTTGATAATATAGCCGTACTTTTTGAAAACCGGGTAGTTGAGCGATTGAACTGAAACAAAACCAAAAGGATTATCGCGGGAAAACAGAAAACAGACAGAAACATGGTGGGGGATAGGGAAAGATAAACACCGGCTTTTAGAAGAAACAAACTGTTTTGTTTCTTTCTTTTCGTCAGCTCTCTTGCAACTCACATTGCATTATCGACGAAATCTCACAAAACTTGAGCCAACCAGCAGCCTTTTCCCTAGGAATGCATCTTGCTTATTTTCCTCTCTCTTGGAATGTTGAAAATTTTGAGAAGGGGAAACGAAAATGTTGGAATTGGAAGAGATGGGGGAAGGCTAACGTAAACATTGACAATTGTTTCATCTCTTCACCACATCACCCAAAACACTATGCGTTTTGAAAACATAAATGACACTAAACTCTAGGAGAATGTGAGAATTCAACTAGTTAGAAACTTCGAGTAACTTTGGAAAAGTGAAACTCAAAATTTAGAGTCAAAGCCATTCTAAGAAACGGAATGGAAATGGCAGCCGGAGTTTAGCTCGAAAAGCCCAAAAATTCCGTTGAGCACTCTATATTTATGACTTAATTCTATGTTGCAAAACCTAGACTTGGTCGGCAAACCAAAACTGAAAGAATCACGGAGTTTAGGACTCGAAAAACTCACAATTCTGACACGAAGCCATCACTGAAGGGTCATAGAAAACCGGTTGATTGACCAGGATATTGGAGCTGAATACTGGCTCGCCGAACGAGATGTAACTTCTTTTGGAGAACTCTCCAGAGCTGATTTCTCCAAATTGTGAGTCAAAGTCTTGATTTTGTTTGTCCTCTTTCTCAAGTTCATCTGACTGCTCATCAGATGACGTGGACGCTGATGAAGAGTCCATTGTTCTAAAAGTTTGAAGTAAAGTTTAGAAGTGGGAAATCAAAAAGATAGGGGAGATGGAAAGTTAAATTTGTATATAAAAGCTGCGTGTTTACAGTTGGGAATGAGGTGAAGTTGGTGAGGTCAGTTAGGTTGGTGATAACAAAAGGTAAGATGATATGAGCAGAGGGTTAATGAGGAGAAAGATAAACAGAATAAGTGTTTGGAAAAAAAACACCTATTCTGTTTATGAATAGGGTCGTTTTTTTGTCGAAAAAACAACCAAAACAGTTTTCACAGAAGAAACACACATTCCAACAGTTCAGAAACATCACATGTGTGCAGGCTCCCTTTTCTCACTTCCACAAAACCCAATTCACCAAAAGAACAATCGATTTTTAACACATGGTACACCGAAAACAGTAAAGCAGAGAAACATAAAAGAATGAACGAAAAGCGGAATGTGTTGCAGCATGTGACCTTCAACCGTCTTTTTACACTTGAGGCTTGAGGATTGTAATGTGATTATGATTGAAATTGTTTTGGTGATTGTTGAACAATGTATTTGGCTTTGAAAACATGAAAGATAGCTGCATGATTGATGAATTGGAATAGGAACAGAACAGAATAAAACAAAGCAAAGAGGAAGCGAAAAGGTCATGTGGGATTTTTGCGCAGTTCTCTCGCGTTTTTTTTGCCGTTATGTGTTCCAAATATGACATTTTTTCGGTGCATGCTTTCAGAAAGGTGTTGAAAATGTAGCTATTTTAACAAAACAAGGGTCATAGATGGGAATATAAATAGAAACAGAAGAAGAAACAGAAGAAGAAACAGAGATAGAGAGGGAAAAAGACGCGGAGTAGACTGGACTGAAATTTAGATTGAGAATTGAAGGGATTTGAATGAATGAATAAGGAAGGAAGTGTAAATTTCAGAATTCCAGTGTTTCCAATAGTAGAAAGAACTAAAACATGCCAAGCGAGTGCGTTCTTTTTTTCCTGAAAAACATGCACACATTCAAATGTGACGGATTACACGTCCCGCAGCACTTTTGAGCACTTCTGACTGGTAAAGAGCAAAAAAGAGAGGAGGAAATCTGAAGAGGCACGCGATATAATGCGATCATGTCAATCCGCCCTACTGAATAACTCATCAAAAGTAGAGTTCTTGTTCCAGTGTTTTTTTCGTGTGTATGTGGGTGGAAAAATGAAACGGAAAGGAATAGATTGGCAGGTGATAATCTTACCCAGTCAACTCCAAAGTGTTACCCAGTCAACTAGAAAGTTACCTATACCAAATGGTGAAAAAACTCCAGCTCCTGGTCCGTAAAAAACGAGAGGGGGGGGAGGAAAAGTTCTCTTTCGTATAGCTGCCTTTTGAATGCGAATGCTGGATGATGAATGCAGAAAGACAGAAAAAAAACAGAAAAAGTAGAACGAAAGGAACTTGTTGTGCACTTTTTAAAAAAAGGAAGGAACCACTTGGGAAAAACATTTGAAAAAGATGTCATTCAGCTGCCTCTTGCCCCCAATGGAGCCAAAACTTTCAAAAGGAGAAAGAAACCACCGAACACCAGTCTTTGCAAAATGAGACAGAACAAGAACGGCAGGTTGATGTTTCAACACCTTTGACTATGATAGATTAAAGAAGATGGTTATCGGTGTCAGGAGAGGTGTGCGGAACGTCGGAAGAAATTCATAAAAACAGCGAAAGATATGTAGTGATATTTGGGAAGAAGAGGGGAATTGTAGTTTTTTGTGGTAAGTAATTGCATTATGAGTGTTATTTGGACGACGGCTTTTGGAAGGTTGTTCAGGATTTCGCAATTTTTCACATTTCTCGAGATGTGTTTTTGATGAAAGTACTCAGATCATAACAGTTTGCATACACCCAAACCCTTCAAAACCGCTTTTCGACACATTGCTTACAAATCTTCCTCATTTCCCCCATCCCCACGAAACCCATAGCTCAATTTCCCGTTGCACCACACCACTGCACTGCACTGCATTATGATTAAATTTTACCGCTCCATTTACTCCGTCCTTTTCCTTTCTTACCTTGCCCTTCTCCCTTTCCTAACGTACCAATTTCTTCCCGCTCATCACGCAAAAAGCCCCTTTTTTCTTTTTTGCCCTAACCCCGATGAATTATGTCCAGATGTTCTCGGGGCGCAAGGGCCCATAGAATACATTTGCGGCGCCATTCTCCCTCCCGAACACCTGCCAGTTGTCCTAACAACCTTGGCTCATTGCTCCGCCCCGTTTTGGTTGTGGGTTGTGGCTAATTGGAATGAGTACGTACTCCTTCTCATTTCATTCTGGTCTCCTCTCTAAATGACGATTCGGTCACCGAGAGCTCGTCGTCGCTGCTTCCCACAGCATCAACACATCCGGAGACATCGAGTTGTACGTCATGGATCTGTGACCCCGGTATGCCAAAATCGTTGTTCATTTGTAAACTGTAAACTTCAGTACTTCCGCCTCCTTACCTGGACCCAAAACTACCTCCGCAAGTTCCGAAACACCATCCGCACAGTGCTCAGAACAAGCAACAACGCAATCCCGGCAAGAATCGCAGCTGACGAGAACATCATCTACTTGGCAATGGTGATTGAGAACATTATTGCGCTCCCGGCGAATAATTTCAATGTAAGTGCAGTAACATACATGTTTCGTAAATCATGTTTATCACTTTCAGGCCCTTCATTTCTACTTGGTTGAAGAAATCCCGATTCTCCGTGACAGACGTCGTCGTTTCTTCACCCTACTACGACGATATCAATGAACAAAAAAAAACAGAACAGAAGCTTCGTCTCCTTTTTTTTTGAAATGCCCCATTTGCATATTTCTCTTCTCATTTTTCTTTTTATCCCTACTTTTCATCTCATTATTCATTGAGCGCGCAGCTCAGCTTAGCCCAGCTCATTTATAATTTCATTCATTTTTCAGCCAGCCTTTCCCTTCCCTTCCATTCTCCTTTTCCCTTCTCTCCTTTTTTGTGTGTCGATTTCGTGGAAAGAAAAACAGAGTGTGAAGGAAATAAAAATGTATAACCGGATACAAATGTGTATTTCGTTTCATTCGTTTTGACGCCGTTTCCAGCTGGATGGAAGCAGCGGTTCGGTTTCTATAGCAATAGAGTCGAAGTGGCAATAGAGAAAAAAAAGTCAATCGGGCTAAAAGGCAAAAGACGGCGTTTTGCAGGACGTTTTATGTTCTCTTGCATCCTCGGAGGTCAAAGTTTTCATTGGGGAAAGAGCTCAGAAGAATTTCCTCTTTTCCATCTCATTTGTTTCGCTTATTTCCACTCTTTTTTCTCATTCAGTCATTTCTAGATGCAAAACGAAGATCTCCTCGAATTGCACCAGCGCCTGTTCATGGCTGTGTACTTCAACGCGCCTCCTGGAATTCCTGCACGTGCCGTTCAACGTTTCATGATGCCGTACTACATCACCGAGCAGTGGTATAGAGAAGCTCTTCTGTACAATCTCTTTGGTGACCGGTATACACGAGCTCAGCGGAAGTTAGAGCAACGTTTGTGTGATATCCTTGAGATCAATAAGGCAAGCTGGAAGAACGGAGGGAGAGTGAAGTATTTCACTGTGATGGCGTACACACTCTTCGTGATCCTCCTGGTAAAAAATAGAATTAAAAACGCTTCTAAAAATTGTGGTTTCAGTACAAAATCGGGCTCATCAAGGTGACACACCAAACGTTTCTCAAACTGGCAAACACGGCGATAGCAGCGCCGATTGCTGTGATGGACACGATTGTGAGTGGTATTGAGGAGTCTGTTTCACTTTTTGAACCCGTTTCAGAGTATCAAGCAACCAGAGTTCCTGAAAAGTCGCAACTTGTTCTTCCTCAACGACATAGTCAATAGGATGTGGCAGCAGGTTGCATGGGAACTGTTCCTTTCCTGAATTTTTCTTGGTTCAATAAATCTCTGATAGTCTGTTCGTGGGCTGTCTGTCTTGATTCTCGATTCAAGTGATTCTGTGAATAAGCAGACATCCAATTGGCTTGTATTCTCTCTCTTTCCTTCCAGAAACGTCCAGAAACGCCTAGAAAACGCCAGAATTCCCCAGAACCTTCTCGACGGGCTGCTGCCGGCCCGCTTTCTTTCTCTTCCTGCGTCTCCCTTTTCACCATTGTGTTTCGCGTTTTCTCTGCGCTCTCTCACAAGTTTCTGCGCAGAATGTACTCGAATGTTCGAGAAAAACGGCGAGAGACTAGTGTCGATTACTGCCGCTGTTAGAAACGCAGGCACAACAAGACATGCGAGAGAGTTGCCGCCCGTCAAAACGCTTCTAGATGCTTCTACATTATTCTCGAAGGAACAGCAAAAAGAGTATATAAGCGGAAAGCTTTCAGTGAATAGTCACCCACAAACGAATTCACAAATTCATTTGCTCTCAACACAAACTACTATGTCTTCTTGCAAAGCTATTGGTATCGACCTCGGTACCACCTATTCTTGCGTCGGAGTCTACCAAAATGGCAAGGTAGAAATTCTGGCCAACTCGGAAGGTAACAAGACCACACCTTCCTACGTTGCATTCACTGATACTGAACGACTCGTCGGAGATGCTGCGAAGGATCAGGCTGCTCGTAATCCGGAGAACACTGTTTTTGATGCTAAACGGTTAATTGGACGACGATTTGATGAGGCTACTGTGCAAGCGGATTGCAAACATTTCCCGTTTGCCGTTAAGTCAAAACAAGGAAAGCCAGTGATTGAAGTGGAGCTGAAATCGGAGAAGAAACAGTTCAACCCAGAAGAAATCTCCGCAATGGTGCTGCAGAAAATGAAGGAGACCGCTGAGACCTACCTTGGGCACACGGTCAGAGATGCTGTTATCACTGTTCCTGCATACTTTAATGACAGTCAACGGCAAGCAACAAAGGATGCAGCAACTATTGCGGGACTCAACGCCATTCGAATCATCAACGAACCAACTGCAGCTGCTCTTGCTTATGGATTGGACAAGGGAATCAGTGAGGAGAAGAACGTGCTCATTTTCGACCTTGGAGGTGGAACATTCGATGTTTCCATCTTGACAATCGCTGAAGGATCCATTTTCGAGGTGAAGTCGACTGCTGGTGATACTCATCTTGGAGGAGAAGACTTTGATCAGCGAATGCTGCAACATTTCATCACGGAGTTCAAGAGAAAGACTGGCAAGGACATCTCACCAAATCCTCGTGCAATTCGTCGACTTCGAACTGCTTGTGAACGTGCCAAGCGAACTCTCTCTAGCTCCTCGGAAGCCACAGTTGAAGTGGATTCTCTTTTCGAAGGAATCGACTTGTGCTCAAGAATTACCAGAGCTCGATTCGAGGAACTGTGTGCTGATTTGTTCCGGAAGACTCTGGAACCAGTGGAAAAAGCACTTCGTGATGCAAAACTGGACAAGTCAAAGATTGATGAGGTCGTTCTTGTTGGAGGATCCACTCGTGTCCCAAAGATTCAAAAGATGCTCAAGGACTTCTTCAATGGAAAGGAACTAAACTGCTCCATCAACCCGGATGAAGCTGTTGCATTTGGAGCTGCTGTTCAGGCTGCTGTGCTTTCTGGAGTTCAAGACAGCACTATCAAAGATGTCCTGCTGGTTGACGTAGCTCCACTGAGTCTTGGAATCGAGACTGCTGGTGGAGTTATGACAAATCTCATTGACCGGAACACCCGAATCCCAACAAAGGCCTGCCAAATCTTCTCAACCTACGCCGACAATCAACCGGGTGTTTCTATTCAAGTATTTGAAGGAGAACGTGCTATGACAAAGGACAATCATCGTCTTGGAACATTCGAGTTGACTGGCATCCCTCCAGCTCCCCGCGGAGTTCCACAGATTGAAATCACTTTCAACATTGACGCCAACGGAATCTTGAATGTGTCGGCAGAGGACAAGTCTACTGGAAAGTCAAACCGTATCACCATCCGAAACGAGAAGGGACGGCTTTCACAGTCTGACATCGACAGAATGGTCAACGAAGCTAAACAGTTCGAAAGGGAAGATGCTGAACAACGAGAACGTGTGACTGCCAGGAATCAACTAGAGGCCTACACTTTCCAAGTCAAACAAGCATTGGATGAGTATGGATCTAAACTGGCGGCAGAGGACGCAAGCCGTGCAAAGGATGCTTGTGAGGAAACGATCAGATGGTTGGATGCTAACTCGTTGGCTGAGAAAGAGGAGATTGAAGCGAAACACAACGAGTTGAAGTCAGTCTGCCAGTCAATTCTCTCTAAGATGCATCAGGCAGGACAACAGCAACAAGGATGTGGTAATGCAGGAGCAGGGTTCAACTCTAGCAACTACCCACAAGGACCAACTGTCGAGGAAGTTGACTAACTTTTTGCTTTCATTGTTTTTTTGTTTCTGTTTTGTTTCTCACTGCGTATTTTGCTTTAATTGTATATAAAACTGTTAGTTTATAAATAAATCTGAGAAAAACCATAAATACTGTTTTGAATTGTTCATCGCCGAACTGTGGTTTGCAAAACAGTCCACACAAAACTATCTGTTGCGTCTGTGTCCCGTAAATCAAGCAGTGCTATCGGTGCTATCAAAATCGGTCACGAAAAGGCCAAGACGTTGACCTTCTACTACAAAAAGGGTTCGTTTGGTCTGTTCGAAAAGAAGTAGAGGTGATTTATGGGACTATTGATAGGGCTTTATTTGGAACACACCTACAGAGAAAAAAAGAAGATGGGCGGGTGAGAAGGGAGAACTTTTCAGTTCACTGTGTTTGAGGGAAAGGCACGTTTTGTTTCGTTTTTTGTTTTTTTACACTCTGGATTTTTAAAAAAGTAGTTTCAGACTAGAACCCACAGTGGAAATGGAGATTGTAACTATGGATGAGCTTCGCGAAATTCTAGTGAGCTTCTGACTACTTTACAAAAACTTTTGTATCTTCAGACAGACCTGCAAAACATAGAAATCAAAGCTATAAACATAATGCGGCTTATCCGAGAACCACAGGTACTGTTTTCTAGCAAAGTCTGATGAATTTTCCCTTCCAGTGCAACCCAGATCTTTTCGGAAAGTCTGCTGACACTATAATGGGGATTCAATTCAAGATTCGTGATTTTCGTGGAATTCTAAGCAGGAATGCAGGTGGATTCAAGAGACTTGTAAGTCAACATGTTCACACTTCTCTTTTCCTATTTGTTCTTCTATTTCAGGACTTTCTTGACTTCAAAGAGTACGCATTTTCCACCCTTGACTACCTGCAAGAAGCGGCTCTCCCAATCCATCAGCATAATTGAAAAAAGTCAGATTCAAAGTTCATCTACAAAAATTTTATTGTTGCATTGTTATATATAATATTATGTCAAAATAAATTGGGATCGGGGATGGTTTGGTGGGGGTGATGAAGATGATACAGATAAAAGTTCGGATAGAAAAAAAGTTCTCTCAATGATAGACATATAATTGTATGATTACAATTAGTCAAAATATAGGGTTTCGGTGTGTAAAGCATTGAAGAGGTTGGCTAACTCATCAATCGAGAACCACAGCAGGAAGAAGCCGTGATGGGGATGGGGATGGGGGAGAATGATTGTTGTACATCGGTAAGTAAACGGTTAGGGTTGGGGGATGGGTGGAAAGCAAATCACAAGGAAGAACCCTACTAATCTACGTTTTGTATCATAGGATATTATGGATCATTGATAGAGAATAAGGGGAGAAAAAGGGTCTGGAAAATGACACGGATCCAGGGGAGAAACACAAGGGATTAGCACGAGGAGACCAACGGGTGCAGAGGAAAAGATATATCCGGTATTAGAGTTGATTAGTCAATTATAGACACAATAAATATATGATTACATGGAGATAATCGGTTGAGAAATCAGTTGGGAACTGTCACAATTGACTTTCTCGACGGGCGGTCCAAAGAGCTCAGAGAGTCGTAAGAGTCCTCGCTGGCTCCACTGTCGGATCTCTGTAAGCAGCTTACGGGCGGTTTATCACTGAATCTTTTGGATTGGTTACCTTGGAGTCGACGGTGGTGGTGGACTTCATCTTGTTCTTCAACTCAAAATTCTCCTTCTTCAAACGTTCGATCTCGCGAGCTTGGCTCGCAATCGTCTCTTGCTGAGTCTTGTATTGCTCGAAAGTGTGGTCGCGCCAGTACTCGGATCTAATGGAGTAAGAGTTCAGGACAAGTTCAATTGGCAAAAATGTCTTACCTATCCCAGTCATCTGGAACTGGAACATTGACGACACTTGGACGGAGCAGAGTCGAGTTGCGCGAGGCACGTGGGTTGGTTCTCGGAAGGCTCAAACGGTTCTGGACACTGACTCCAGCGGTCGCTTGGGTGGTTCGTGGCGAGACCTGGCAATCCGGTGGCACCGAGTACACCTGAATCTTAATCTAATTTGGTTTTGGTAACCTCTCATGGTCTTTTCTTACCGGTTGGTAGTGGTAGTTGTGGGCCTCTGGGTCGTATGGTGGTGGGCTGGCACGCTTCTGGTAGACAATCTCTTTTGGCTCCGCTGGGATGTTGTAACCCGACGATGGTCCTGGTCCGAATACTGGGTTGGCGATGGAGAGAGCAGCCATACGCTCAACTGGCGAGGAGCTCGACGAGTTCGAGTAGCTGGAGCGAGATGGGTTGTTGCTCAAGTAGCCACTGGAAGCCTGTTGGCTGCTCGACGGAGAAGCGTCGGTGCGTGGAAGTCTCTTGCGGTTTCTGCCGCCGCGTCCTCTCTCCTCTCGCAGTTCCATGTCAGAGTCGGTGTCGTCGCGGATCTCAGCACTGCTGGTAGTCTGGTCACTGGTGCGGCTCGACGAGGTTCCAGTTTCATCGCTCAAACGAGCTCCTGCTTGGCGAAGGCTTGGCGTCTGGAATGCCGAAGACAGGACGTAGTCGTCAGAAGTGAGCAGATGAGTAGCTGGACGGCTCATCGAACGTCCCTGCATGATAGTTGCTTGTCCGGCTGGTGGTGTGTTGCGGTAGGCTGGGAGATTCTCGTGACGTGGCACAACAGACTGTTGTGGGCTGTTCTCATAGTCCGAAGACGGCTGCTGAACCATTGGCGAGTGGAACACTGCGGCACTATCCGGTCGTCGTTTGTACTCCGCCAGATCGGTGAGAATCGACTTCACGTCGCACAACCATTTTTTGCCGGCGTTCTTCTCCTGGAGCAGTGGAGTCCATGCCTCTTCGAGATAGGTGGCGATCAAGCTCAACTCCTTTCCAGTGTCCACGACGGCGTCGGCGTTGCGTTCAACCCCCGTTTGAGCTCTGCAATTTGTTATTTTTGTTTGTTTATGCGTGATGGATGTGTGTATGTATACAAAAGGTGTCAAATTTAGTACGCGCCGCAACCAAAATATATTATATTCTTCAGGTAACACGACACCTCTGAGGCGGCACCTCCTCTCAGTTTATGTTTGTGTTGATGCTTCTTTACACTTGCTCTAAACCAAACGAAACCAAAGCAAAACTAACCCGGAAGAGATTCTCAGCAAAAAGTCCTTCATGCGATGCCACTCGCGCTCGACAAACTCGTTCATGAACTCCATGTAGTGTTCCTTGCCGCCAAACTTGGTGAAGTTGGCCAGGTTCTGGAGTGTCTTGGCGATGAGTGTCAAGTTGCGAGCGTTGGCTCCCGATGGGTATTCGGAGACCAGGTTGAACAGGCTTGGGCTGAGAATAGCCGGGCACAAGAAGCGGAGGAAGATCGACGAGGAGATGAGTGTGTCGGCGAGAGATCCACGGTTCTGGGCGTCCAGACGGCATCGAAGGATTGCGAACACTTCACGGAGATCCACTGGAAGGTGATGGACGCTGAAAACGTTCAATGAAGATTAGTTTTTGATTAGAGTGACTCACTTGTTGAGGATCTTGGTCCATGCCACTTCCACATATCTCATGAGAAGCGCACGATTCTTCTCTAACGCCGAGTTGGACACACTGCCCAACTTCTGCGGGTCCACTTCACACGAGTCCTCGCACTGAAGCACCGTCTTGATGAACTCGCTGAGTGTCGATTGGAGGTAGTCATCGGCGACCAGCTTCATGAACGACTCCATTGCCTTGGTGGCGAGTGAGTTTCCACGGAACATCAGATGATCGTTGTCAAGCTGCTCGACTTCTCTCATTATCAAGTCGCAAAGGAACTCTTTGGCCAAGTTCTGCTTGTACAAGATGCGGACGAGTGACGTGGCAAAGTCCTCCTTGACTCTGACGGCAAGAATCGGTTCGAGCTGCTCGCAAAGTGGAAGGTAGCTGTAGGAGAGCAACTGGATGAGGTCTTCATAGGCGCGAATCGGGAGAATCTCCACTGTCTGCCATCTGGCCTTGATTCTGAGCGACGGCACATCCTGGTTACTGCTTTTTGCTCCAAGAGCCGATGCAATCCGACTGCTGGTGTCAGTGTGTGTCGTGTTCACCGTGTACCTGCAACAGAACATTAAAGTATGCGGGAGAGGAAGCGAGGTAAATCGTTTTGTCCTTGACTTGGAAGTGAAATGCATGGGATTGTGATAATCCCATTGCATCCCTCCGATTCAATATGACATACTGACTGACTAACTGACCTACAGTACTCTCCGAACAATGACGATACTCTCACATAGTTTTTCTTCAGCTTGAACGTCCATAAAAACGTTTTCAGCATGTTTTTCGCTTTTTTGTTCTCATTTGAAAACTCTTGTGGCAAGTTTTCATCAGATGGGTAAATAGAAGCCAGGGAATAGGGGATTATGCTCTGACAAGTGCTGGGAGCCCATGGGTCGTATTCACCTTTCATGGAGAAGATCTGAAGGCGTGGAATGATAGCGAGGAAAAAGGCAGAGGGCGCGAAAAACGGAATGGTAAGTTTCTTTCGATTGAGTCATCAGGACAGGAAACATGAAGAGGAGCGTGGGGGGCTTATCTAATTGGAAACGAAATGTAGATAACATCTTTCCCCAACACACTGTCCGCAGATTGCGTGACATGTGTGGCCCAGTGATTAATGGTAAAAAGAGAAAGAAAGGAGTTAGATTTCATTTCACTCAATCTACTTCAACTTTGTGAGGGGGAAGTCGCAAAAGTGCGTGGGTGCAGTGTGATCATTGAGAACACCTCGAAAGATTGAGCAAATTTTGTGTTTGATTAAGATTCAAAGGTGCGAATTGCAAAACGCGAAACGAGACGAAACGCGTTGGAGCGAACGGTCTGTCAAAATGAGCGAGGGCCGGATTTTTGGGTGCGTTTAGCATTTTCCCTCATTTCACACGTCGTTCCCGCGCCGCACGCATAACAAATTTACGTTTCTTCTCGCGGATAAGGAAACATTTTGGAAGCAAAGCTAATGGAACATTTTGTGTGGAGAACTCGATTCCTACTCGTGGGATTAGGGGACTTGGGGAACTATCGAGGGGAAGGAAATTTGGGCCAAAGTTCATTTTATGATGAGAGAGAGAGGAAAGTGAGGGAAAAGATTAGCCTTCTTGACCACTTACACTAAATGCAGTATGTCACGGATGTTCGTAAAAGCTTTGTGAAATTAGAAGGATTACAAAACTGGACCATTCTAAGAGTAAAATCACACACAATGAGATCCAGAATCTGAGATCCATGTTTATTCAACACTTCTACACACATTTATGCAAAAGTAATGGGATTTGATGCGGCCCTTTTCCTACTCTTCCCCCCCCCCNCCCTCCCATATCGGGCGTTCGCTCGCTCGTCCCGAATAAATCCTGATGATTGTCAAGGGATATAGGTTATGGTTATGAAAACGAATTCGCGCTCCTTCTCATGCAGTCACTGTTCACCCAGTTCAATGTGTAAGGGGAAAAGGGAAACCAACAACACAACACAACACAAACTAATGAGGATGTGATGTAGATGACTAACTGAAAATGGAAACGAAATCGTTTCGGTTTTGGTTTGCGAGAATTGGGGGAGGGCGCTCGCTCAAAGGACTGTTAATAGACCTGCTTGGGGCTTGCACTACATACAATCAACCAGTTAATTGACGCCGGAATAGGCGAAAGGTGGAGGCAATTAAAATGAGGCAAACCCCACGGGCAGGGAGGATCATTTTTCTCTCTTTGTGTTTTGTTTTGCCCCACCACATCCGATTCTAATTCGCAAAAAACTTTGTGAGGGAGAGAGTATCGACATTGTTCGCAGTGAGGGATCAGTTTTTTTCATATCCGGAAGTCATTTGTATCCATGCCTTATGGCCTTTGTTTCAACTCACCAGCGTTCCACTGGATTGCGGGATGCCAACTGATCCATTGTGATGATCACGTAGCCAATGAGCGTCGGACGTTCCTTCTTCTTCTTGGGATCTGCCTCTCGGTACACACTGACACAAACTTCCTCGATCTTCGGAAGCATTCCAAACTCAAAGTGCTCTCCCCAGAAGACATTGTCGCTGCGTGGCTTGGATGATGTCTTGGCGTAGAGGGTCTTGTCTAGACACAACTCGCAGTAGTACCTGGAACGAAACTTGATATGCTACTTGTAAAACCACCGGGACAACTCACTTTCGCTTTGCCGGAAGTCCTTTGGCTTCAAGAATCCAGATGAGCAGACCGTTCTCTACGCGTCGTTGAAACTCTCTGCGCGGGTTCATGGTTTTTCGCAAGCTGAAAGAAGATAAGGATTAGGAGATGTGAAAATCAAGGCATTCATTAATCAATACACTGTTCTGTTCAGATAAAGAGAAACGAACGCGTGCTGCGTTATCAGTGATTATAACTGACAGGGATATCAAGATATCAATCAACTTTTGCTTTTGACAAGAATAGAATGGAATGGAGAGGAATGGAACAGAATAGAATCAAGGAAAACTAGAGACTAGAGCGCTTGTGGACAGAAGGAAATGAGGTATATGAAGATAAGTGGGCCCCTTCCCAGGCCGTGCCTCAGACACTCCACCACAACATCACATATTCATCGGAGAGGAGGGAGGGCCCCCGGGGTTCGTAATTAGGTAATTCGGTTTGCGGAGAGCGCGCGCTGACGCGAGAACAAGAAGGCCCGCATGAGGGGATAGTGTTTACAGGACCCCCATCATACTTGGAAAGGCAGGTGCAGTTGAGAGCCCTGAACGACGCCGACGACGGTGGCGGCGACGCGCGGCACAATAACGCTTGTGCACGCAAACACACGCGGTTGGTTTATTGTAATAAACAATGAAGAGGCTCGGGAGGCGGGGTCGAAATACTAGTGTGGTCCTTATGGTCTCGACAACAACTCAGGAACTACCGGAGGACAAGGACTTATATACCGGGACTGTTTTCGTGTCATGAGATACCAAAAAAGAAGCGAGTGACGCCATTTGAGGGTTGAGGGGGAATCCCTCACTTTTGAAGAACGGCGCTACCAAAAATAGACGTACCAGGTGAGAAGGGAAGGCTAGTGTTTCAAATTTTCAATTCTAAAGTTTCAAAGAACACATCTTCCCTCCCCCACGCGATCTTCTCCTGTTTCTGTTTCCAGAACTTGGCAAGAGAGTGCAATGCATTGAAGAGTTGACAATGACAGATGTCATGACATGAAAAATTTTGTTGCTACCATAAGGTGTCTAGGATAGTAGCTCGTACTTTTTCAGAAAGGGGAAAACCTAGACTGAACAGAAGGGAGGAAGGTGGTGGGATGTGTGTGTTTGTGAGTGCAATTGTGTGCACAGGTTGATTGTGCGCTTCGGGCTCGTACACTATTTTGTTCCCACACCACGCCGCCACCGTAATGGTTTCTCCCGTTGCGGTGAATGAGAATTATTTGATGATCAGATTGACTCAGGACGCTGACGCTGATTTCCCCATTTTCTCACGCAAGAGAAGGAAGGTAGGCAACTAGCTACAAGCCACCTGTTGTCTTTTCTGTCTTTTCCGGATCTCAACAGAAAGAGAATCCAAGGTGTCAATGCCAATGGAAAGTGACCGAGTGAAACAAAGGTAATAAAACGGTCACTAACTGGGAGGCCAGTAGGCAGTCTATGAGAAAATGAAATGCGACTAGTGATTTACTGTCTTAGGACCACCCCTCCGGAACAAAACAACATGTGGTAGAAGTCGATTTGAAATACCTCACAGGACTTGACTTGTATAATAAATAAAGACATCTGCCTCCGATCGGATCGATCTCACCGAAAGCGCACTGCCGCCGGCGGCCGGCTGTCACAAAGATTCTTATGAAAAATGACAAGTTTGGTGAGAAAAATTTGAGTGAAGGAGGGATAGAGGGACTCATTCGGAACTTGTCACTCATCTTGTCATTGTTGTCAACTGTCAAATCACTTAGTTACTGTCCGGAAAGAATTTCTTGCAGTTTCTCTGTTTTTCAAGTGAAACCACGGTTTGCCAAAAAGTAGGGCAAAAAAAAGAACCAAGGAAACGGAGAGAATAAGAATAAAAGAGCAAGGTATGAAACACACAGTCTCTTCGCCCTCTCAGCCCCACATTTCTGCGTTTCTCCGGGCCGCCGCCGCATTCAAGTCGTTCGTCGTTCAAAATAAACAAATAGCACATATAAAGCAGTGCGATGCCTTATAAGACTCTCTTCGCACTCTCCGTACAGTCGGCGCCCGCGGCCGCCGGCACAAAAAGAGAATAATAACAGAGAAAAGAGGCGAAGAAACTATCTCGAGAAGTAGGCAAGCGAATCACTGTTATTAGGAGTGAAGAAGTGGCGAAAAGAAGGAGCGACTGGAAAGTAGGCTAAGGAGGTGTTCAAGTTCTAAACACTTTGTACGGATTGACCGGATAGAAATGTTGTGGAAAACGAGAAGAAACTTGGAAATTGACCAAATTAGAGTTAGGCACTCGGTACTTAATAATTGGGTTTGTTTGGTGGCCTGCAACAGGCCAAACTCAATCTGAAGTTAGTCTTTGTATCCGAAGTTTGATTCTTTCATTCAAAAAAGTTAAGTTTTCCAAGAAATTCGAGACCAAGGAAGAACTAGATTCGACTTTTGACTAGTGACTACCACGCGCCCTACCGCTCATCCATCACAAACATTTGCATTTGACATGGTATACATTTCGAAGAACAACTCGTTCTTCGATTCTTGTTATTACCGATATCGTCTTCCTCTCTTTTCTTGAGTTTTTTGCGGTGTTCCCTGTGTGTTCATCGAAACTGGGAAAAACTCACGCAGAATGAATTTGAGTAAAAGAAGAAAAAGAATTGGAGAGGTGACAGACCGGATGGATGAGATTTCAAGTACCACATAGGTACCATGGTTCCATGATGAATAACCGAAGATTAAGTGCATAGGGAGAAAGAAAGGAGAGACTGGAGGACAACCTTGGATCTGTCATCTTCTATTCCTGAGAAGTGGAAACCGTTACAATTGGCCGAATGGTCTGGGAAGGTAAATTAGTCGAAATGAACAAGGTGCATTTTGCATTTGTCAATGACGATTGTTGGCAAATAGAGACTATGGCCTCCGGTATTTTGCGCGCGAAATCATTGTTAGACGTCTGGGTGGGTGGTCGGGACAAGCTCAACTACGACTGACCATTAGGAGAACGCCGGAGAGAATTCAAAATGAAACAGTGAGAAGGAGAGGGGAAACGCGCCCCCCCCCCCCCGACGCAACGAAGCAACTAGATAGGTATGGAAATTAAGAGGATCACATTTCCAGCTCGCCGCTTCTTTGGCAATAAGGGGAAACTGGAACTTGTTCGTAATGGATGGGCAAAGCAAGCCAAAATGCAAATTTCGGAGAGCGCATGGGGAAGCAACTTGAAATTGAAAAACAAACAAAAGCGCGAGAAATGCTTAGGATCGCTTTCCTGGAGCATCATGCTGATCATCCTCAATAAAGACCGAGTAGGAAGCGGCAGGAGGATGGGGGAGGAAGGGCAAGGAAGAAAGGGTGAAGCGAGTAGCGCAATCAGATTAAATTTCGCGCCGCGCGCGTGTGTGCGGTCACGGCAAGGCAAGGCCCCAACTCTTTTCCCCCACATCTTGAAGACTGGAATTGGATGGATGAATGTAATGGAATGGAACCGCCGGATGCATTGGCAAGTGGGAGATAAGATGCAAAAGTGGAGAGGGGCACGGAAACCAACGCCGAACACAACGCTTTGATAATTGTATGGAATTGTGTGACAGCCGGACAATGTAATGGCCTTCTCGCGCTCGTCTCTCGTTGGATTCATAATTGCAGCTACCCTCCAACACTGGACAGTACGCCACCGACAACAACGCGGCGGATGGATGAATGGATGGACGGGAATTGGTTAATCTATGGTAACCGATGACGAACTAGGAGTCGAAATGGCGGTTCCCCCTTCACTAGTTGAACATGTTGAAACGACATGAAATGAACACGAAATGGTCAGTTTTTGTGTGGAACATGGAGATAGAGATACCCCAGCCCATTATGCAAATTTTATGGAGTCTTTTCAAGGTCAGAGACACACAGACATTCGTTTTTCCTTTTTCCTCCTGATGCTTTCTTACTGTACAAAGCAACCTATTCAGTTTTGCTACTCATGTTGAAAATGTTGAATCGGAGGTGTGTTTGCATGTTTTTCTCCAAAAAACAAAAAGAGGCGGTGGCCCCGATGGCTAAAAAAGCTGACCCGAAAGCAAACCATGTGAAAAATGGAGAAGGGAAATTGGAGGGAAAGGAAGCGGAGGGCAACGCAAAGAATAAAGAATTGGAAAAGCGATGAGGTGTGAATGAGACGAACGCGCTCAAGTGTTTGTTGTACATTTGACCACGTTTGACCCCGCAGGGGTTGTTGAAAATATTCAACATTTGAAAGGCTAGCCGCGAACAGAAAAAGGCGAGGTGAAGAGGTGCGCATTGAAGCAACCCAACCCAACCGCCACCGTGTTTTTACCAGATTCTTATCTCGGAGGTGTTGCCTCCTCGCTTTTTCTCTCCGACATCGATTTGTCTCGATTTGTCGGCTGTGAGGATCAAACAAGAAGGATCATCACGAGAAAAGAAACAGAAAAGGTGCGCGCCGCAACAATATCACTCGTTTCTCTTTATTTACAGAAATGGAGTGGTCAGGCCTGCCGCCGACGGCGACAGGCGCTAATGACGACATGATTTTGAGAACTGAAGAATCGAAACTGGTGTCTCTTCATTCTTCGGAACGAATGAACAAAATGAAACGGTTTTCTTTCTATTTAGTTTTTATTACCGCCGCCGAGATTGCTGTTACCGAAAAGAGCGGGTTACTTGTTGAAAGAAGGTGAATCGGAGAGAAAACTGACAAATCAACGCAGAAAACCAAACAAACAGCTCGCAAAGTGATAAAAAAAAAGGCAGATCAGCAGAGTGCGCAACAAAAATTAGCATAGAAAACCGAACAACGCGTATTGATTAAAAGGTAAGGTACGTTGGTACGTTGTGTGGGCACACAACTGTCCGCCAATACGCACACACAGGTCATCCACAGGTGGCGAGGGGGAGAGGGGTAGAGACGCAGACATTGGGAGGTCCCGCCATGGTGTGCGCGGGTGGGATGGGAGGGAAAGGTATTGCGAAACAAGTTGACCCAATGTTTTGGCGGTGTCGCGCACGTTTCTGTCTGGTCAATGTCGCCCGTTGGATTCGTGGATGTCAGAGCATTCAGCTAGTTTTGAAGCACTTCTCCATAGGGATATCTATGGAGCTAGTGTGCATTGAGGCGTCCTCGAATGAGGGGAGGGAAAGAAGGACTTAATGAATTCCCGCCTCCCGAACACCCGGCGCTACAATAATTTGGGGATGGTACGCACCTGCTCTTCGTACTAGGCTAATTCGACAGGTGCAAGTTTCGCAGGTGCAACACAGGCGCCAGCTCGCAAAGTGCATTGTGTCCGCTGAACCTTCTCGCCAGATGTTACTCACCTGGATAGATCCACTAGGTCAATTCCTGGCATCGCCATTTTGGCGCCAGAGAGCGCCACAGCTGCAGGAGTAGAAGAATCGAGAATAGAGAGCATTTCTGACCCGGTTTTCAGGCGAGAATCGGTGAGGAATGAGGGCAGAATAAGGGGAAAGGGGCGGGGAGCTCTCGACTACAAATGAGGAGTCAGAAGAATGGGGGCTGGTCGCTAGGGGTTGGGCAGACTAGATGATAATCATAATGGATATCATCATTGACATCATTATCACCCTTTCGATAGGTACAAAATGTCGAGCTATTGTGCGCAATTGCAAAACGGAACACGAGGACACCACAAAATGTACATAATCATGACATGATGATCAGATAAGAAGCATCGGTTCGAATGGCAGAATTCTAAATTCGATCTGATTTATTTACGCGTTAGAGGTTCGAACGTTTGTCAACCGTCACGAAAACAATGCCTAATTATGCAGCGACTTCCCTAACAACCAGACACACACGAGAATGATCTCTTGAGAAACACAACGCATCGCACACCAACTTTCTTCCCAAACTCAAAAGGAAAATGAGTTTGGGTGATGACGTCCTTGGAATCTGATCTGAATCTGCATCTGATGCGCGGAGGAGGAAAAGTGAGAAGAAAAAAGAGGAAAAAAGTAACAGCGCGAAATGAGGAAATGGGAAACTGAACGAAACTCACTTCTCCATCCACTTGGCGCGTTCCAGTGGAGTACGACACGAGTAGTACGTGCTTGCCAAACGGAAACAGTTTGGCACTTCGAAGATGGAGGCGTGCACTGGGTGCAGAGTGCGGTTTTCGTCGTCTGCAAGATTGATCTTGTAGGTGAAGTAAATACAACCATATGACATTTGAAATCTGATTATTTATATGTTAGTTAGGAACAAGATGCTCACCAATCCCCCCCCTCTTGACCTCTCCCACGCATAATACCCTGATATCCGAGGGTACCTTTGCTCCAACTCGAGTATCGTATTACTCAATGTTGCATAGCAATAGCAAACGGCATGGGAAGTGTTACGAAGAAACAAAAAAAGTCGGATGGAGAGGAGAGGCAAGGCAAGTGTTCTTTTCTGTGGGGGTGGGAAGGTAAGAGAGTAGAGCAGAACACAAACAACCGTTTTTTCTTTGCTTTTTGAAAAGAAAATATGGAATGTGTACCTGGTCGACACACATCTTTCATTTGGGAAAAGTAAAAAACAGATTAGCTGAAAAGTTCGATGACTTACTCAATTCGATTAAATGTGTCGAATGTGCAGAACTGAGCAGTGATTCATGAGATCTGCAGGCCCTCAGACTTCCCTCCCGAGCCGGTTGGCTCAGATGTCGTCGAGCCGGAGGCTGTGCATACAGGCTGCTGTCTCTGCTGCTTGCATTGGCGTCCACTCTATGAAGAGTGCTGAAAATTAAAAGATGAAGGTCGTCGGTTAATATCCGTTTCTTTCTGTTCCCTTTTTCACAGTTCCTACTTATTATTCTCTTTTCCCGACGCCTCAACCACTTCAGACAAGAAAGACACTGTGTCCCTATCTGTGTCAAGTGGTCAGAGACATGTTTTTCTAACGAATATTCCCTTAGTAGGGTAAACTACAAAAACTTACTCTTGCTTTTGTGGGGTTACTGTGTAAGAGTTGGAGCGTATGGAGAACATGTGTTTCATAGGTGAAAACTTTCAAAACACTGACAAATGAAATGAGGTTGTCAGGTTATCAGTCAGTAGCCTTATCAGTTAGGAATAAAGTTAGGAATGTGAAGTAGTTTATTGGTATAGATCCTACCAACCACTAACAGTCATAACAAAGAATGTATTGAGGTGGAAAGAACACACATAAATATGAAAAGCCCCCCAGTAGAATAGAACAGTAGCAGAAAGTAAGGCGGTGCAGCGGCGACAACCGTCCCTTTCCGACTTTCTTCCAAATCCGCTCCCGCCCCGAGGGGTTTAGCACAGTGGGTGGTGTTTTGAGGATAATACTGCCTATTCCAAGGGATTCTGACCCGTAGCCATTTACACAGGGTTTTAGAAAGGGAGAATTGGAACTGTATTCTAATTCTTTTGGCGGAGCGATGCGAACTTTGGAGTTTATTGGTAGGCTAATCTAAAATTCCCCAATTCATTCCACCCACGCAATTCGACTGACCCAAAGTGACAAACTCACCGCTTCGACTTATACACAATCCTACCACGTACAAGACGCGGATTGGCGTTGTTATTGTTGTTGTTGTTGTTTTTCTCGCGATTCGGAGACAAACACTGCATATCGGAGCAATCAGACACAAACGCCGTGCTGATTCTCGGCAGACATCGTTCGGAGCGAGCGCTCGGTAAGCGTTCTGAACCGAACATCGGGATGTGGACCGAGTCGAGACGTTTTGGCACACGGAACGAACGGTTGTACATGGCAGTTGGAATAAAAGGAGGGGAAGTTTTAGGGATAAGGAATATGGAATTAGACTATCTACATGTAAAATGAGAATGAGAATGACGGATGCAGATTTGGATGTCGAAATTGTCGAATTGAATCGCGAATTTGATTGGGAGAAGGGGAAGAAGACGGCGACTTGGCTTTCTTAGAAGGAAAGCGTCAGGAAGATGAATATTCAAATCATTGACGCGCTTCGAAGTGACAAGATGAACGCCCTATTGTTTGATGTAGACGGATGTCGGAAAGCAGAGCGAAATTATCAGTGAAAGCTTCCCGGCCCGAAATTATCATTATCGTAATGTCCGTATGTTGAATTTGAATTTGTCAGTGGAATTCCTCTTGAGATTTTGATTCAAAATTTTATTTGGTCCTGGGATCAAGGATCCAGGGATCAAAATCGAAATCATCACGTGCAAAACATCCCTTTCTGACTTTTCTGACTGATAATGTAGTTTTGATTGGAGTTAAAGGAAGATTTCAAAGTCTCATGACAGTCAGAAGATGGAAATTGGATACATATGGAACGGGATACAAAAACTAGAAGTCAGAAGAGTCGGTCGGGAGAGAGGAGAAGGATAATTATGCATCCGAAGTGGGAAAGGGACGAAGTAGTTTCAAAAAAATCCGAGAGAATGGAAACGAATGTTTACATTCGGAAGGTTTGGAAAGACGCTGTGGCCCAGTTTTAAAAAGTTGAAATAAACAAAAGAGAAGTTCTTCTGATCAAAAAACGCCTTGAACCAATTTGATAAGCACTGTGACCTTCTCAACTCTGCGGGGGAGGTAAAAGCTCAGCATCTGGTAAGAGCACATTGCCGAGCTCTCATCAACAGATGGGCGAAGGTTGGGACCTGCCGGGGCATTGTGTGCGGGCACACACGGGGGAAACTTTTTTTGAGGGAAAGAGAGAGAAAAATGATGAGAAGAAAGAGATTTGAGGGACGGGACACACGACAATTACATAAAATTTCGGTGTAAAACACAAGTTTTGTTTTGAACTTTGTATCTGATTAGGTCCTTGGAGGTTTGAAGTGCTAACCAAGTTCTAATGGCTTAGCTAGTCAGTGAAAAAGAGAGCAAATAGTCTTATTAGTAGGGTATTACTCATTGAATTTGATGCTAACTTGTCAACTGATAAGAATCGAATTAAAATCAAATGGAACAAAGTATGATGGAGAAGCAGATGACTGCGAACGAGTGTGTTGTGTATGTTTTTTGTGTGTGTATGTTTTTTGCCTTGAACACGTCTGGACATGAAAATAAATTCAAAATCCATTTCTCCCTATGCTACCCATGGGAATTCGATCTGTTTACCAATGCAACATGTTAGCTAAATGTGCAAATCAAAAAGAACAGATGAGACATGTGCCAGAAAGCCAGAAACTTTTTTGACAACGTGACAGGAAGCAAAGGAAAAGGGTAAAGAGCATAGTTTTGATGGATAGAGTCGAGTTGACACGTTCCTAGGGGTACCCTGCCAAGTTCAAAGTTACGCAATGGATGGATAGAAAGGGAAATTGATACAGGGAAGGGGAAAACCAGTTGGATTTGAACTACCTTTCAACCTTTTGCGGCAACCGACACCTGTTCAGGGTTGGTTGAGGTTGGTTCAAGATCAGAAACACAGATTTCACACTTTCCCATGTTCCAAAATAGAAGAGTACAAAGAAAAGTGTGAAAGTGCACTTTGCCACTATCCATTCCCCTCACCCGCATACTCATCCCCGCGTCAAAATATTTTATCAACAGGCGTGTGTAAGTGACTCGTCACACGGAGATACAATGAGTGAGGAAAAGTGAGAAAAATAAGAGAAAACGAGCGGATTTTTGGGGGGAAAGAAAAGCGAGCGAAAACGAAAACTATGAAAAATGTCTCCAATTAATGGACTTTACGATTACAATGGGGGTGGAACAGCTGGGTGGCTGGCACACTTACTCCCGGGGTCAGTTATGAGAGGCAGCTCTCAGATTTCTTTTGCTCTAAGTCCTTACGTTAGTATTTTTCCCATCGGATTGTCTTTTGAGAGAATAAAGAAATGAAATCTGGTGGTTACGAATAACAAATCAATGAAGCCGGTAAAGATGAAACATGACTCACTGTTGGTTGGCCTCTGCAAGCGATTTCTCCATTTTGCTCACACTTTTGGTTCGTTTCAAAGGATTCGAGCGGAATGGTCGTGATAGAAGATTCTGGAAATGTTCGGTTTAGAAGATGTTCCTTCCGTTTTTTGTACTGTTTTTGGGTGATAAATTAGACTTTGTATGTTTTTTTTTGCATTTTTGATTCAAGTTTCTAAGAATTTTGGTTGATTTATCGCTGTTACCAAGTCATGTAAAATTTTCATGATAACACATAAATTACAAGAAAAGTTTACTCGAAAAATGATATTTTTTCATGATTTATGAAAAGGTAACTCGGAAGTTCTAAAACAAGAGAAAAAACCGTACAACAAAGTTTTACTCACCGCAATACGTCCGGAAGCCGATGAATCAGATGGGTTATTAGCTGGTGGCGCAATTGGGAACTGTAATTGCCACATGGAATTGACTATCACGTAGACATCATCCGGCGAGAACACCGTGACATCGAACATTTTCATAATAACAGTCAAAGAAGATGGAGTTATCAGTATTTTGCCCTTATGTGGCGGATGACTCACTACACTCCCACAATTTCATTCAAAAACTGTGTTCTTCTTCAAATAATAACTTTTTTCTTATGCTTTTCAGGTCTGAGTCTCTTTCAGTAGAAACAGGAACAAATTTTACTGAAATGTCGACAAAAATTATGAAAAAAACAAGTAAGAATGAAGATGGCATCGTGTTATCAGTTAAACGTAAACACACCCATATTTCAATATCACTCACCCCATAAGCATTTGTCGCAACTTGGTTCAGGTTCTGTGAGGATCCAGACAGTCTAGTTGACAAGTTGTGACTAGAAGATGACATCCGTCCATTCATCAGGTTATTGTGCACAGAAGCTGTCAATGTGGTCCGGTTGCCTCCTGTTGATGCAGCTGACCATCCCCTCCGGTCCAAGGATTCCCCTCCAACTTGGGCACCACCAGAAGTTGTCTCATCGTGAATGGCGTCTGAAAATTTGTAATTGGTAATAGTTTTGTACTGCCTTGTAAGTTTCCGTTAACTCTATGTTTACTCCTCTTATCAACACCAACAATGACCTCTCTGTAGGCAAATGCACACTCCCCTCCCATCTTCCTGTGCACACACAACATATACCCGTTTTCGGTGTTTGTTGTGATCATAAATGTGCGGGTCCAAAACAATGGAATTGGAGAAGAATGGTGCGCGAGAATCGCTGAATTAACGATAAACCACCCCAAATCGCTTACACCATATCGCATTATTTGAAACCTGAAGCCATTCATAGTGATCACCATGAACTTCATGGCTATCAGTGGCTAATCAAAAGATTTTATTGTATGTGATGACAACTTGATCACCAGGTAGATCCGCGGCTTTGTGTTTTTGATAATAAAGATATGACACAGATAGCTAATCACTCATTCTGCCACTCATCCCGCCACTTTTGCGTGACCGTTTTGTGAATCCGACACCAAAAGTGCAAGGGATTTCTTGTTTTCTAAGGAAAGCGTTGCAATAGAAAGGCAGACAGTCCAAAAGACAAAAATTTTCCGATTCAGTGGATATTCAAAGATGTAAATGTAAATGTGTTAGTTTTACCAGACTAGGCAAATACAAAGGTTTACGAGACGCGTAAAGAAAGGTAAAACGAACCACGGAAATCAATGTCATAGTCGACCGGAGGAATATGCTCCTCGGGAATGATATTTAGCGAATAGGTACTTTGAGAGTACCACGGTGACGAGCCATAGCGGCGCATTTTGAATAGGGGAAGAAACCAGTGAAAAAGAAGATAAACTGATCAGTGACTCTCTGGGTGGTCCAATTCCATGTGGCCTTGCGACACGCTATGGTTGATAATAAGGAGGTGATAGGAGTGACAGGCAGAGATTATTAATGAACGGTGGAAGAGGGAGGGATGTCACTGTAGGAGAGAGAAAAGACCTCCCTTTTCCTCTTCTGTTTTTCTCTGCTATCTCTCCGATCTATCTCTGGATGGCTTCTGCCTACGCTTCTGCCAATCGCAAGTGAGTGACAATCGTGTACGATGCGAATCGAGGCAAAGAAGGAGAATGTGCCGTTGTTCTTGATGCTTCGGTCACTCCGCCCTTCCGTCTGCGTACAGTCCTCCGTCTGCGCACGGCTTACACCTGCACCTCCGTCTTCCGCGTTCTCTCCGCATCGCGCGGACCGTCGTCTACGCTAAGCCGCAATCGTTGTTTTGAGGCCCTCTACGTCTGCGTCCTCCTACCGATGCAGGTATCCTGATAGCATCAAATAATTGAAGACTGTCCCTCTCTCATCACTCATAATCGTCTCTCGGTCTCGCCTCTCGGAATGAAACGAAACTCGTGCGTTAATTTGCATGAATGACTTTCGACTTTTTCTCCGTAGCTGGGTGTCGACGCGTCTCGGAATTTTTACACCTCGGCGGGGTGGAAGGTGATAATCATCACATACACTTTGATAACAGTAATCCGTTCTTTGAGAGGTGGAAAGTGGAGTGAAGTGGTGTACAGTACAGTACTTCCGACTTTCACTAAAGTTGCATTTTTTTCTTCCGATAGAAAAGTGTCAATTCAAAAGGATAAGCATGAAGCGCAATGGAAACCTGTCGACTTGAAATTTCAAACCGTGTATGATGACTATCTTTTCTCTTCTCAGAACACCAAAAAGTTTGGATTTGGGGCAAGAACTCGAAAAAAGAAACTGTTCTCAAGTTGATCAGCAAGTTACTCAAAGGAGCAAGCAGAAACAGAGGACAAACATTCAGCAACCAACTCCAGGAGCGCTTATCTATCGATCTTTCGGAAACGTGTTCATTGCACTATTTGGACAGTCAAAGATCAAATTAGCTTGGAGGTATCATGTTGCTCTCCAAAATCACAGGTTTTTTGTATGTTCGTGTTCGGGATTCGATGTATACACTGATATGAGTGTTATCAGATCTCGTTTCTGATCGTGTCGTGCTCATCACAACCCGCTCGTACCACTTATGTGACCACTTGAATGCCTTTAGGTGCGCCGCGCCACCACCACCATCTCTCAAATATATGAACGACATGTCATCTTTTACCGCCATGGAAAAGAACAGAGAGGGGAAAATGTTCCTTTTCTGATTAGTATAATGGTAACGTTACATTTAACGCTAATGGGGTGTGGAGTGTGATCTTTTCTTCTTATCGAAGATGGATCGGGTAATCGTAATCGGGTTGGGGAACATTAGCACTAGGAGATGCGTAGAACACTTGTCATAACAGTAACAACTTATAGAACGTCGTGGAATGGGTGGTTAGGGAAGGTTGTTCCGTTTGAACGGTAATTGTGTAAAAGTTGGTCTCACTGCACTGCTCCTTTAGCGTAGACAACAAAAACCAAGAGCATTTTTAAGTGTGTCAACAAGGTGGGAAACACTGTTAACGCAAACCAATTGGTTTATTGTCTCTTTTAGCTCTTCAATTATTATTCCCCACCTCCCAACTCCTTGAGCAACAATTGTCTACCATCTCCAAAACGGATTTGGAGGCGAGGCGTTAAACCACCCCTCATCCAATTCAATGCCGTCACTTCCTGCTACTCAAAATGCAAAGTGAGCAGTCAGTAAGACGGGGTTACGGTAGATTAGCCGACGAAAACCTCTCAAGCACTTTTACGGAGAAAAAACGGAATGCCCAAGGACAAAACAATTCAATTATCGGGTTTGGAAACACATAGGTCCTAGGCCCTATCTCAGAGTGCGGTAATGGAATCAAGTCTCTGCCCCAGCGCCCTGGTCCCGGTCTCGGTCCCCACGTTTTTTGGTTTCGGTGCTGGCTTCGCTCAGATTTTGCAGAAAGTCAACCAAGTTGGGTTGTCGGTTTTTACGAGCCATATAAGTCCACAAAGGGCAAAAACACAAAAGCAAAACAAAGAAAAGAAGAGGGAAAAAATGGGAAAGAAATGAGAAACGGTCATAAATTTGGGTTGGCTTCTCGGAACTCGAAGTTATTATAGTCAACGTCATGAAGGGTAGTGATTTGATTTTATGAGCGCCGACATGGTCCTAGTTTATGGCAGAAGGTTCGAAGGCACACGTGACTAGAACAAGACTGCAAATGAAAGCGGGGAGCACACGACTCAACACAACACCAATTAGTTTCCAGTTGACTGTATCAGAATGGGTTATGTATAATGGAGAGGTTGTTGGTGAACAACAGAACTTCCCTTAGAGCCTTTCACTACTAGTTGCCTTCGTTCTGTCTCCTCTTGTTTCTTGTTTCAATTCAATTCGGAAACAACATTTCATTTCACCAGTTCACCCCCCTCTGGCCTGGCTCCAAAGACAATTGATGAAGGCTTGGATAGACTGGTTAGACTTCATTATCCTATCTATCCATCTCTTTTTCTTTTCTTTCATCGAGCAGTTTTTCTCAAAAAGTTTCTTCTCCTTCTTCCACACATATAGGAGGAAAAACTGACGTTAGTATTTGGAAAGAGGAAAGCTACAATTCCCACAACTTCCACGTGTCAATTTCCAGACTATTAGACCGCCGCCAGTACAATTACAGATGTTAGTGCTTCTCTCCCGGTTTTCCCATCAGATGACGTGGCACCGGAAGCTATTTGTCATAAGATATGCTTTGTACGAATGAATGACTGTACGAGCCTTCCCTTTCTCCCTTTCTTCCCATTTTCCATTCACATTTGTATTTTCCATTCCATTCACACCCGCAAGCGGAAGCGGAGAAGCAGTACAGAAAGCTTTCGTGTTACACTGTTAATGAACAGAACCCCCTTCCTCTCTACAAAAGGTGTTAACGTGTAGGTTACACCCACTCTTTTCCAGGTTTTCCCCATTCCTGAAAGTTTGCTGTTAGTGCTGATGACGTCCGTTGATGTCAAACTGTGATGATGATGATGATAGGTGCGCGTATGTGTCAGAGGGTATATTTTGGCAAACCAGTTTGCAGGCGGCGCACGGCACACGGCAAAAAGTTCACGCTGGTAGAGGTTGCATAGCAGTTGAAAAAATGGTTTACAAGCTGTTCCAAGCAGCTAAACTATTCATTCAATTCAAACAGAAATCAAGATTCATCCGGTAGGAAGGGGCGGGGTTAGTTACAAGTTACAAGTTGAAAAGGTTCAAGTTCCACAGGGAAATGTTTCGGGGGATCGATCGGGACGGGGGATTGCGTTAATTGTGAGATTGGTTGGGGTGATGAGAAGAAGAGATTAGGAGAATTAGACAAACAGACTGGGGGTCAGTTGATTGATCAGTAAAGCTTGAATTGGAACATACGACAGAACTGATGAAGGGGTTTAGCTGTTCAACTCTGACTCACAAGTGGTTCCCTCCTGCGATGTAGATGGTCCATGCGGCAGGAACGGCTGCAGCTCGGCCTCCGTGGCTCTCTTCCGGTCGTCGACACGAACGCTCTCCAAGGTTGGTCCAGACGTCGCCGGGATCTCCGTGATGTCCTGCTCGGTGGAGTGACGACGACAGTGCCACAAGTCGCAGCAGCATGCCTTGCAAGCGTTCCGGACAGCGAAGTAGGTGACTCCCATGGTTTGCCAGATCTGGCCGATGACCATCAATGGGTAGTAGAAGAAGTTGATGATGGACATTGTCAAGCAGAGAGGAGGGGAAGGGAGTCGAGTGCTGTTCGAAGAGCACAAGAATGCTCGAAGGGGTGTCCTTGGTTGGAATGAGATCGGAGGGGGCGGGCCCGAAGTGGGAAGAAAGAAGAGAAGGCCGGTTGCAGAAACGTGAGCGTCGAGATGGAGGCAATGAAGAGCGTGTGTGCGACGAGCGTTTGACCGACTGCCAAAAATTCGGGCTCCGCCCACTGCCTTCACTTTGTAAACGGGCGCTCGGCGGCCGGCGGAAGGGAAGAAGACGTGGAGGTGCAGCTAGTTTTTATCCGAATCCTTTGGATAAGAAAGTGGGGGAGGAGGAGAACGAGTGGAACAAAGGTTATCAGCTGTCGAAACGACGAAGCGATGATAAATGAGAAGGATGGCCGACGGAGGCTCTCCACTTTGCATCTTTCATAGAGATAGCGACGACGAACCTTCTTATCATCGGGTTATATATTTCTTTTGTTAATGACCCGTTGGGTTTTCTGCTGCTGGTTTGGTTTTCTGTTGAGTTTTCCGTCCGTTGATCGAGGGTGTGATAAAAATGATAACAGAGCACTGGGAGCAGACTGCTCGTAGGATTCAGATTCACCTTTACCCATACAAATACCAACTACAAAACATTCACTTTCAATTGTATTCCCAACTACAAGAAAGAAAAACTAGGGTGATTTGCATAGACAACGAGATTTAGGTTGCCGATATACAGGCGCTTCTTCATTATCGGATTATAACTGACATCCTCCCGGTGTTCTGCGGGAAAGGTGTGAAACAACAAAGAAGCGGGATCCCAGGGGGTAGAGGCAAAATATTTGTTCCGTTTGCATGATAATCTGCGGGAGTGGTCACTGCCATTCACTCTGATACGCTACGCTTCCGATCATCCTTCAAATCATCATCAATATCAATCTCTCAAATTCCATATAAAGAGGGGACGTGTCGAACTTGATAGTGTTCATCATAAATCTCGGTCATGGGTGTTGCAGAAAAAAGAAAACGACTGGACTGTTGAGAAAATTTGTCATTTAGGCGCTAGATACAAGGGGAGGCTTATGTTGAACCGACTTGGTAATCTTGTAATTATTGTACTTCTTATGTACATGGCTTGTAGAGGTCATGACAACTACTTGCGTCATTTCAGCTCTTCTTGTAATGTTTATGTCACACACCCCAGATTTCCCGACACATACATACATACCTACAATTATTCTTCACCCGGAGTCGCCAATTTTTGTCTCACAAACCCAACAAGGGACTTTTTCACACTTCACAAACTCAACCCTATACTTTCCAAACATCTCAAGGAATGAGAGAGAAGAAGATGGATAGTTACAGTAGATTCAGACAACTGGGAAATTGGAAGCGAGAAAAGCTGCCATTTTTTCAGATTTCATGGATGGGAAATTGGGTACTTTTTCAGTTGTCAAAAGGTTTTTCTAATGAAATGCATTGAAATGTGGCGCAAAGGAAATGAGATTGGAGATGCATGGTAATAAAGAAAGTCTTTTAGGGTAGATGGGATTGGTGGCTCATTGCTCTGCTTTTGCTTCTGTTTTTCTTTCCGCGCACCGGAAATTGAAATCTTTTTTGGGAGCGGGACCGGGAGCACAATACCAGATACCAGACCAAACGGGACTTACCTCGAACACTTCCATATTTTGAGGGTCGTATATCAAGAGTTTCCATTTTGTGCTTTTACCCCTCCTATAACGTGCAAGGTGTTTATTAGAAGAAGGTAAGACGGTTTGAAGGGTTGGTGTGGAAGAGTGGAAGTGTCAAATGAACGGGATAATTGCTGGAGGAAACAGAAACAGAAACGGAAAACTAAAACCAAAACCAAACAATATGTAATTGATGAGGTCGTTGACATAAGGAGAAGAAAAAAAGACTGTAAGGGATATCTGAGAATGAGAATGAGAGGAACAGGAAACAGCTAACAGTACGAAATTGAGGGTCACTAGAAGTGTGAGGAAATGAGGGAATGGGGGGATAAAAGGACACACGAAACCGACCACCACCGCCGCGACAGATGAGCGAGAATGGGTGGCATCTGTGAAGGTTGGCTGCTGGTATTGTATTGTTCTATCGGTTTCCTTGCCTCATCTTCCTCCTTTTTCATCTCATTTTGAAATTTGGCAAAATGGAAAAGACACCAAAATCTGACCGAACCAAGCGCCAGTGCCCACCCGGCAACAGCCGTCGCCAAAAAAGTGAAAAGGGTGGAGGATAGGCAAGCGAGAAAAATGAAGTGAGAATGAAATGAAAAGCACAAAGAAAGACAGTCTCATTTGCTCAATAGCGCCAAATAGTGTCTGCGGCTCAGAGATCTGTTGATATTTGGCGAGTGATTCGTTCTGACCAATTGAGAACTGTCTGATAGCCGAAAATAGAAGTGACTAGTTATAATGGCTTTTAGTTTTGAAAAGAGATAGTTTTGACCACTTTGCCAAACTATGCGTTTCTAACAAGACGAACACGAACACCTTGGCAAACAAAACGAAAAAGTGTTTTGAGGATTTATAGAAGTGGGTTTGGGAGTGCCACACCTCGCTCAAATCTCTCTCAATCAAGCCTTATTCAACAAGGAATCTATCAAAAAACCACAAAAAATCTGCAAAACATTTCAAAAAGGATGTTTATCCATCCTGCCTTGCACCTGTACACTCTGAGTCACTCGTCAACCTGATCCGAAACTTTACCACAACAAAAACGCACACCTTCTTCTTGTTTACACATGGAAATTGGGCATGATTGACAAGTAAGAACAGATGAAGTGGTGGAAAGAGGACGAACAGTAAATCTTATTAGAAGAAAACTGGTGGGAAAGGTGTATTGGCTTAACTTTGCTGATGGGCAGAAGCTGTCAAATAGGTAGACAGATTGATCATAAATGTAGGTTATGATACCCAAAACCGAAACCGAAACCGTAGCCGAGAATATCATACAGGAAGAAAACAGAGATGACAGGCAAAGGAATAGGCAAAAAACGGTTTGATTTATTATGGGTTTCCCTCTTTTTCCTATGATTCTTTGCGGCAAGACAAGGAAGGACTATAGAAACGATGACACCTTTTGAAATGAAAGAAATTCCCAAAAGAAAAAGGAAAAAAGGCCATACAAGATGGAAGGACAAACTAGCAAACTTCTCAAACTACGGAACGGAGGTAATAATTAGGTGGAAAGTGTCGACTTATTGAGTACAGTCCCCCCAACTAACAAGTGTGTATGAACCCCTTGTCCAGTAGCAGCTGGCAGAAGGTCGTAATTGTTCGTTCGTCTTCAAATGGGATTAAATGCGCTACAAATGAGTCGAGTCGGATATGGGAGGGATGCGCAGCTGCGGGAGTGAATGGAGTGCCATGTATTTGGGCAGCAGATGGATCAAGATCTGATCGGAGAGAGGGTGAGAAGTTTGGAAGTTGGTTGGATTCAATGGGAGTGAAATTATGCAAAGTTAGCTATTCATTTATCCGATTTGCTTTGCTATTCATCTTTTCAATATCTTCTCTATTTGTCCTTCGTTTTGTAAAACTGTATCTTGGGTGTGGTGTCTATTTCTAGGGAACTGTACTCTCAAAATATCTATTTTCCTTTTCATCATTCAAATTCCAATTCCACTCAAAGATAGATTAGATGGACTTAACGGCCTAGACACCATATGCCCTTTAAACTTATACAAACCTAATCTCACATCAATAATAGATACCCTACATGTACTTTTACCCAGTTTTCTTGTAGAAAAAATTGGATTGGAACCAATAGTCGCGTGCTTGTAGAAAATGTCAATTTCGACAGGAGGACGGACTGCAGACCAATTGGGTTCGGTTGAGAGCAATGAATTATTTAGGAAATGACGAGAAGGAACGCATTCTTCAAAAAATTTAGGAAGAAAAGGTTAAAGGTATCATAGAGTTGTTTGTAACTGACTAACTGTTGAAGAGTTTTTGCCGAAGGTGTCAAGTGGGTTCTCGCACTAACTAGTTTGCACTGCCGCTCTGTTTTCTTTGCTTTTCACCGTTTTTCTACTCCGTTCTACCCACCCCAGAGTCTCTTACAAACACACATCTTTCAAGTCTGGGTCTAAAAGTTACATACTACTTGCTAGGCCAATTTTTTTTGAACACCTGTGCTTGTTCGAAAGCTTAGTAAAGTTGAGTTGACAGAAAAACTCCCTTGTTTCACTATTTCGGGGTTAGGGGTAGGTTAGGGCACATAAAATTGACGTCGACCGAAGAAAGGAACGCCCGTCTTCGACCGCACGCGTGTTGCTTGATAGGGTCATAAAATGAAAGTAATTGAGCCAAAAGGGGAAAGGGTTGGTCTTCAAATACATTGAACACCTGCTGGATCAAGGTCGGGAAAGAAAATTGATTTCCTAATATCTACTGCAAAAATGAACAGGAATAGTTGCAAAGTAACGGAACTATTTCAAACCAATTGAAACAAATCGAAATGAAGTTAGAAGAGAGTTTCCAAGAAAACTACTCTCAAATTAGGATGGAAGCAGCAAATGAAGGAAGGAAAAATCACTGTTCCATGCCAATGACAATCGTGTTCGTGCTGGGTGTCGGTTTCTGTTTCAGTTCCAGTCGGGTGTGTCTAATTGCGAGAAGACAAGAAAAGAGAAGGCAACGGAAACCCAGAACTAAAGCCCAGAAACCACGGAATTGTGACAAATGGATGATGACAGATTGCACATGTTGGCATAAGGCGAAGTGGCAAGGCATTGGGCTCGAGTTACAACTGTGCGCAAGACGTTGACGAGTTTTCTATTCTATACGGGTTAATGACGCCTGAGCAAGAAGGAGGGGGGAGAAGGATAGCTCTTGTTTCCAAGGAAATGGCAACCAAAATGGAGAACCGCATTGAAAATGGGAGGGAGTCGAGTAGCAAAGATAATCGGATTTTAAGATGCTTAGTAGGAGCAGAGCTTGGTTTCTTTTCTGCTACCTACCTACATTTTGTTCATACACATCACATTCCTCTGGCCACTCCTGACCATCCACCAGAAGAAAAATGAAAAAAAGAATGGCCTGAAGTACTTCGATTCGATTTCTCCATTCAAATACGCAATAATTCTGAATCATTCACACGATAACCGGCACTAGCTCAAACAACAATGCACTTCCGCAGTCCACACCTTGCTTCGTTTCGTCACTGATATGTGTTGGTTTGTTTTAGGGACTAGGAAAATGTTCGAGGGGAGTTTGGAAAGGTGTAGGAACTTGTTTACAAATAGAGGAACTGGTAACAGAAAGGAAAAGAGATAAGAAGGAAACGGAAACCAACTATGATATCTGTGAAACTTGGCCCTTTCCCCTTTTCTCTTTCCTTTTTTCTTTTGCCCCCTTGGTCAGATAAATCGGCCGTTTGCTTGCTTGATTATCCGAAAGTCGTTTGTCGTTAAAAATTGCGGAAAGTAGGTACTCTTTGTTGTTGCGTGGCGGTCCTAATGACCCTTTGAAGTTTGTCGGCACAACATTTCCTGAACTCGATATTCTCAAGAAAAGAAGCGACTAATTGATAATGGATGGATATAGGGAACAGGGGAATGGAGGAATAAAACCTGAAGAAGGAAGAAATATGGAAGAAAAAAGAAAAGAAAAGGAAAGAGAACTCTCGATTGTTTCCCGGGAGAACAATTTCCGATTTCCTTTCTTTCTTCCGGTCAAGGGTGGCGATAAGTAGGTAACCATGCAGTTCAAATTACCCCTAAACCTTCAGTAATTGTTCTGTTTTTCTTGAAGAGAAACTGTTTTCGGTCTTGTATTGCATACGTTTTTTGTGTTTTTTGTGTTTTAGTGTCCCTCTCATCTTCAGATTAACATTCCCATTTACATATACCCAAATGCCCCCTTCGAAACTTCAGCGCAATGTTAGCTAATTAGGCGTTTAGACGTTCAGATGGCAATGGCGATCTTTTTTTGACCATCCCTTATGTTTCTCCCCTTCTTCAAATACTCCCTTTTTCGGGCGCCGCGCGACCCCTCCTTTTGCAAAAAAACAGCAGGTAGAACACAGCGCCCCGCTGATCATCTAATCCCCGCCGACTGACTATCCGCGCGGTTTGTACATGTTGCGGAGGAGAAATGCAAGGCCGACGGGAGTTTTTGAGGCTTTCGCCCACTTCACATAATGCTCGGGCTAATCAGTCGGTATAGCAGAAGCTTCAGTGGACAAAAAATCAAGTCAACACTCAAAATATAGCATCATAGAGTCTCACAGCAACAGGATCTAATCAGGAGTTAGCATCGTTCACATAAGTTTAGTACAGATTACATATACAAGTCCTCAGTACGATTGCAACTGTATAATTTATACAAGAAAAACCGAAAAAGCGTACCGTGAATAACCAATGAGAGGGCTGACGGTGTATGCCTTGTAGGTCTTCTCCTGATCGGCGGTAATCTCGGACTGAAGTTATGATCGTTCAAATGGTCGCAACTCCGGCTTAGTCGTTTCCGAATGCTTGAATTCTCGTCTCGTTGGTCGCGTTGGAAAGGTCTTCGAGATTGATTTTGTGCGAAATGCACGTGCCTTGGAGAATAGTTTTGTTGGTGATAGTCAGATGGAATTGGGGATGGAGTGTGCATGTTCTCTCGGGATAAGTACCTTGAAAATGAACACTTTGAAAAAGTGAAATAAAGAAAGTTGAAAGGTGGAAAGTGAAAAGTGAGCCAGAATGAAAGTACTGCTAGAGGAAAAGGTATAGACAACTCACTCAAGTGCTGGTAATACTCTCCTATAGGCTTGCAATAGGCTTGCTAATATGTTGACAATGTTCTTGAAAAAACGCTTATCCTAACAATGCTGAGAACGACTATGGAACAGAACAAGACAAAAAACATTGTGAATGAAGGTTGCATACATCCTGTATTCAATTCGATGCCAATTTGGAAACGGAATCGAAATAGGAAATGGAATACAAACCAAGTCAAAGTTAAACGCAACGTTTTGTTCTACTAGTTTTAGGTCTAGTTCCAGGGAAAACCTATAACTGAAAAAAGATTCACAGATTCCAGAAGAAGATAAATGAAAATGGACTTGGTTTTGCCTACTCCTCTATTCTGGGTCATTCGAGTGTGAAATGGGGACTAATTTGAGTTAAGGTACTTTCACCCCACCACTTTCACCGAATCAAACAAAACAAAAAAAGTAAGACCCACCTCTCCAGAAGGCTCATGTCTCCAGTGTCACAGCGATGCAACTTTCTTGAATGCAGTCCGCCGCCAGTTCTCAGGTGAGAAAATGAGGAAGATGGTTGTTGGCTAGTGCTGTTGGTAGTGGCCGGTAGGCGGCCGCTCATGTCGAGATCCTTGAACGACACTCGTTTCTCGGCTTTCGGCTGTAGCTCGGCTTGCGTGTTCACGTACAATGGTAAGGAAGATGTGGTGCTTCCGCTACTGTACGCACTGTTTCTCGACGATCGTGGCGTCGATGAAGGTGTGCTTTGAGCACATGTGGTAGTGTTGCTCCGTTTCTTGTTGGCGAGCAACAAATGATGCAAGGAGTTCGGGTGAACCCCTTGGCTCCGGTGCATTGAGCCCGTCGAGGAGTGCGACGAAGCCGACACTCGACGCTCGATCGGGCTCCGAGGCTTGAGAGTGGAGGACGTTGCAGCTAGATGATGTCGAGGTGGAGGTGGTGTGGAGGGAGGTGGAGAGGGAGAAGATTGGGTGGAAGATGTGGAAGGAATGGCTTTAGGTAAGACCGGCGTGTCCTACAACACACTTTTTGCCCGATAACTTTTGGTTCTCCCCCTTTTCGTCTCCTGCCTGCCCTGGGCCTGCCAGCCGCCGTTTTTCCCTTGCTTATCGTTTTGCGAATGGCGTTAATAACCCGTCCTATCACAATTCGACCAGCTTCTCCTCCTTCTCTCTCTTTTCCAAAGACTTTCCTCTCTTCTTCAGACGCCGTCCGTCCGCGCCGTCCGTCCTCTTGCGCAATTGAACAGAACAAAACAGATGAAAACAGACAGAACAAGCGTTCTGGATGCAATTGATTGTAGGGTAGGGTTGAACGTTGAACAATACAACACAACACGGTTTTTGTCTCTCGTGTACGGAATAGCTGTAAGAAGTTGTCTGGCGTTCATAATTTCCATACGAAAAGGTGTCGGAACAAGGAGGAAAATGAGAAGGAGATGGCAAACAAAAACATGGGGTGGTATTGAATTGAAATGAATAGTCAAAAGTGGATGGGAGAGGGGTCATAAAAGCGATGATGGCAGGATTGTTTACCGGGCCAACAGGTTATCGCAACCATTATTTTCAACATTTTAAGGTTATTCAATTCTGAAATGGATATCTGAAACTGTGTTTGTCAGGTGACCATTGGAACCTACATATGTGTTTCAAATGAGTCAGACACTCATCGCCAAATTTGATCAAAATGGGAAACAGATGAGTCTAGATTGTTAACCCTCTGATGAAATATGATATACATAGCTATCTAGGATGCTAAAAAATGAAAATCTGGTGCTCCGTGCGATCCGTCGGTGGGAGAAAAAAAGTGAGAGGCTTACAAGAGGTGGCCAGAGTCAAGGGTTGTGTGGGAGACATACAACACCTTGAGAGACTCATGTATGCTCAACAAGCAGGCCCGACGAAGAACAACACATTTGGATGGACAAAAAAGGCCTTGTCTTGTCTTTCTTACTCACCTGAATGGGAGTGGGCTTTAGGCGAACTCTTCTCTTCTAATCCGCGGACCACGGAGGAAAAACGGAGAAGGAGGAAAAACATGTGGAACAGTGAGACAATGCTGAGTGAAACGGTGGCCGCGTAACTGCGAGACGTTTGTACTTGGGATTAAAACCGTGCCCACTAAACCGTAATTTTATATTTACGTTTTTTATTCTCTTCTCTCCTGTCAAACTTTCTCAGCTTCTTCCTCTAATGTTTGCGATGAAACAAATTCTTCTCATTTTTCCGATGGATTACAAGTTGCAACTGGCATAGATCAAGATCATAAGTACAAGTTGAAACCAGAAAAAAACTTGAAAAGAAACAGAAACAGTTGAAAATAGAGGTTAGGTTGAAATTGAAGAAAAAGAAAAACGGGTAAAAATGAAAAGTGTGAGGACAGTCGGTGATTTGCGCTAGGTGACATGGGGGTGACGAGTCAATTGTAGCCTTTCGCTGGGCACAGAGCATTGTACACAGATCGGCACGGGGGCACAAATAGAGTACGAAAGTTCATGCCTTGTTCACTATCCACTTATGCATGATTTTCTGCTCTCCCGAAGAAAATTGACCCCTTTTCGCGCTCTTGGTTTTTGACACCCAATTAGAAAAACTAAACTAACCGAGATATTCAATTGGCAATGCCCTCACAGTTGAAAACTTTGTGAAGCGACTTGGGATTCTTGAAATGCTGAAGAACCGCTCCTTAGTTGGAATTCGTTCCTTTGGTGGTCGGGTGTAAGATCTTGCAATGGTATGGGACCCAGTCATAGGAGAGCCATGACGGTCAGGTAGAAGGCCTGGAAGTTACTGTTGACACTTCTATTTGCAGTTATTTGCTGTTAGATAGTTTCATGTTGCTGCACAAAAATCGCATGGAGGTTATGTGACTTACTTACCCCAATGCTTTGCAAATGCAATTCTTCCGCCATCAAGACGAACTGTGTTGTTTCGATGGATCATTCGGTTCTGAAAATTGAAACTCTTGCTCTCTTCATTGTGACATTTAGGTGGACTCTAAGCTCCTAGGTCATAAGCTAGCATATCTGTTTCAATATTTGTGCAAATAAAGCTGCGCGCTTAGAAATTTGTTAATGACAGGACAGGTGAGAACAGTATACATCTTTCAAGAGAAAATAAGTGGAACCTCGTATCACGGGCCCTAATCTAAGTGACATCAAAGCAAAAACAACTCACCGCAACATATGGATACTCATGTTTGTAACAGCTCATCGTACTCTGCCTCGGATCAAAAACACAGTATCCAGCATGCCAGGGAAGATTGACCTCTTGATTCATCATCTTCTCCGGATCACCCTCTGGAACAATAAAAGTGAGTGAATGATCAAACTGTTTACGATGAAAGGGGTGACGATGACTAGTGAAAAAGCAATTGAGATGGAGTGCAAAAACTGGGGCGCCATCAACTTATGATCGAGAGATGATTTCCCCTTCGGCGGGCGCAAAAATCATCGTTTCAAGTGGAATTGACAATTAGAAAAAGAAAAAGGCGAGTATACAATACAATACGAGGCGAGAGTCGGAGGCAATCGGGTCGGTCCGTTTCAAGGTTGGCACCATTTCCTTTTCTAAATTCCAAAGTTTCTTAGGATTGACCAGACCCACTTTTAGGGCAATTAACGAATGATTTAGTCGTCTAAAAAGGAAACATGGAAAAGGGACAAATGTAAAGTGGCAAAGAAAGTGACACTGTGCTGAGCCCAGGTACAGATACAGGAATGTATCAAATTTTCCTCGGAGGAAGGAAGGAAGCAAAGCGATATTATTAATATTTATGCGAAAGGTGCTAAATCAAACAAATGACGGATAGTCAGAGGTGGCCGACATATCTCAGGGTTTTCACCTTTCTATATGCAAAAAGCAAGTTGCTTTGCAACTGGGTAATGTTTGAGTAGGAAGAAGTGAGGGTATGGGAAAGTTGGTTTTGGAAGGAGTTTTTTGGTGAAATCTGGATGTGTGAAGGACAAGGAAACATTTGTAAACACAGGTTGGAAATTTGGTAATGAGATCCATAGTCTAAAAGGAGTTATGGCTTATGGTAACTAGAACAAACCCTCACTGAATGGTAAAGTTGCAACAAACAGTTATCGAAACACAAACATTCGAATTCTATCATCTGAACACACCAAATCAAACTCAGCTACAAAATAGTACTAGATTGACACTCCTAGAAAATCAGGAAGAATAAGGGTGGAGGTCTCTTTCTTTGTTTATTCTTACGGATTTAGACACCCAAGATTCAAATGGAGAAACCAGCAGAACCCAATATGTTTGTATTGAGGATGTTGCTGAATAACGCGGGTTGGCCTAGAGAGAAGACGCAATTCCGCACCTCCAACTTGTCAAAAATTTTTATTGGTTTATGGAAAAGGTGTCAAAAGGTGTCGGGGGAGAGAGAGGAGAGGTAAACAAGACACAACTTATTCGTTTTTCTCCTCGGAAACTAACCGAAATGCTTCTTCTTCTTCTTCATCTCCTCTCATTTCTTCTCTTCAACCCGATGCGCTTTTTCATTTTCTAATTCCTTTCCGCACTTCGTAAAACTTTAGGATGAGGTCATAAAGAACGAGAGAAAAGACAGACGTCTGTTTTGTTTTTCTCTTGACGTTTTACGACTCGAAACTAGAGCTAGGTATGTATGATGGGTTGCATCGTAAAATTTGGGGCGAAAAATGAGGAGAAAGTTTAAGGAAGGCAGGAAGCGAGGAAATTGCAAAAAACCAGGTTTAGTGGAGACTTTGAAATTGGCTTTGAATTTGAAAATAGGAACTTCAAAGTTTAGCGGGTGTTGAATGAGTGAATTAGCAAATTAACGAATGGTGAGGTGTCAAGTGGAAAGTGTCAGAATCATTGACAGGGAAAGATCAGTTAGATAATTTTCATTTCAAGAGAGAGGTGAAAGTGTGTGTAAAAAGACAAAAACACACAGAGGATCTTAATTTCTTCTGCTACAGGCTCTCACACGTCCTAATCATGGAATACTACAGTTCCAACTCTCATAAAAACCAAGCTTCAATCCCAAGAGACAGTGTGGCATGGGGAGTGAAAGTGTCACAGTATTATAGTATAGAGTGGCCACCCATAGAATAATGATCATTATAGAGTAGTGGGCTGTCGGCGATCGGATAAAGTGCCTCTTTTTGCGTTTTGTCTTTGTAGTCATCATTCTAAATGATTGTAATTGTAACGAAGGAACGTTTTTAGAATTGGTGCAATAGGATTTTGAAGAATCGGTGAGTTTGGAACACAAGAAATAAAGATAAGCAGAAGACCATGACTACAAACAGAATTGGGTGTGTATTCCAAAATCTGCTTGCAACACAACAGGAGTACACTTACCGCAAACGATAAGCCAACCATGACAAATGGGTTGGAGGTCTTCTTCGACGCGTTTTTCTGTGCATTCTACCACCACCACCGCTTCCTTTTCCTTCTCTTCTTCCGGTTCTTCGGTGATCACTTTCATATGCTGCAAAACCGAAAGTTTCAGGGAGAACGAAAATGCGGGGTTCTGAAAAGTTTTGAAGTTCTGAAGGTTCTTACTGGTTTTAGGGGTTGGGATCTCAGAGGTCTCATAAGTATGAATTGGCGGGTGAGAAAATGAGAAAGTAAAAGAAAGGAAAAGGGAGCTAAAACTTTGAGATGAGAGAAAAGGGTTTGAGAGGGAAGGGAAGGTCTTGAAAAATGAGAATGAGCAGAAGTACCGAAACTACAGAAATCTGAGAGTCATTAGTAGATGGCAAAAAGAGGAAACGGAAAATGAGAAACAGAAAACAGAGACGGCAAAAAAAACAAGATTTAGTCGGATTGCACTTCTCATCATGGCGAAACGAAACCGAATCGAAAACGGATCGAGTGCGGCAGAAAAAAGTGTGGCGGAATGAGAAATATCGCGCCTAATTCCTAATTGAGTTACCGCCCGCCAAGACTGGTGGTAGAGGACAATTAGCTTAGGGCCGGCCCAGGGGCCTCTCGTGGTTTCGAAATGGTTTTGTTTTTCCTCCAGTGACCTCTTCTCTCCTTCTCGGGACGTTTTTTATGTGTCGCTTACGCACTTTTCGAGAATTCACAACTTGGAGATGGTTATCGGTGGGATGACTGCGTTTTTACTATAAATTTGGAGAAGTTTGAGTCATTTTACGGACGGAAGGATAAGGGAAAGTACAGGAAGGAGGAAAATGGGTCGTCAGCCTGTAAACCGGCAAAATCTAGCATGAATCAGTGAAAAATGGCAAATTCCTATTTTCCACTTCCAGGTTCAAGTATATTTGGGCAACACTGACGCGGCTTTCTGGCTTTTTTTCGTCGATGAATAGAGGAAACGTTTCAAGTATGCAGCACCTCTCCTTTTATGATATTTTGAAGACTGTTTACTTTGCGGTCTCGAATTGGAATTGGCAGAATCGAATCGAATTCAACTTTTGGTATTGATTTTGGAAAAGAACAGAAGAAAAGCTAAACTGCAGGAACTTTTAAAAGTGCCAACGCCAGATCACGTAAATCTTCAAAAAAGTAGAAAAATCACCGGAAATCTGGTCGCACCCACATACCTAACCAAATGTTTGTCAACGAGGTCTCGGGCCTCTTGAATATGACAGGGGTGACCAGGGGAGAGGAACACAGTTCCCATGATATTGTATGGATACGAGTGTCTTTGGGTGGTGGTCACATTCGGTTTGTTTTGGCACTATATTTATACAGCACTAGTATGGGGCGCGTATTTGACGGCGCCTTCAGGAGGCCAGGCGTTATTAGTCGGCTCCGGAACGAGGAGGAATGAATGCGGAAAATGGAGGTCGGAATTCTTAAAAAAGGAAGGGAATGGATCCAAAAAATGCAACAAAATGGACATAAGGAAAAAAAGAAATGGGAAGGAAAAGAAAACATAAACAAATTGAGCAGAGGAAAATGAGAAAAATGAGCAGAAATGTTGAGAGTGTGTGTGGCGGGTAAAGTGAGTGGAATATGAATTCCCACGGTTATTCAAGGGTATGAAATTCTGGCTCTGCGGACTGGCTCCGCGGACTCCAAGCTCACGGAGAGCCGAGTTTTCAATCTGCTTCGTTTTAATGAAACTTTGAAGGAAATTGAAATGTGGGAACCTGAGGTACTATAGAACCTTCTACCTAACTCAAAATTTCGTAAAATACAAGTATACTCCTGAATCTCGGCCTAGAAAAACGCATCGTTGCGTGCCACAAGACGGCCCTTGGACGGTGATGACAAAAGGCGCGTCCACCGAACGCATATTACTTCCACCATCCGGCGTCACCTAAATTGTCACCTTAGCGTTGAATTATTAGTCAAATTTCGCGCCCCTCCCCTCCAATTACTCGTAACCACGTCTCTCACCGGATGGATGGTCAGACAACCGAAACTTACTGACTGTATGAAGAAGAGTGACTGGACTGGACTGCACTAGTTTCAAAAATAGACAAAAGATGATTTGAGGAGTGGAACCAGACAGATAAGATGGGGGAAGGTGAGAAGAATTCAACTCGAAATCGAGCCTTTGCCACCTCGAAAAGCTCTTACTCAAACACGTCCACCACCATCACCTCCCTCATCTTAATACAATCAAAAGAGCCTGTTCACACGCGCGAAATGCTCTCCTCCTAATTCCCACTCTCCGATCACTTTTCGGTTTTCATGATATATTTCGTTGGGCTTTTTGTCCGATTTGCAAACATACACAAAGGAGGGAGGAGGGTGACCACAAGGCTAGACGACGAGGCGACCAAAGGCGACTGGGCGCCGAGAGAAACGAGGATGTAAATCCATTGAGAAGCAGGAGAAAATGCGGCCGAATGGTCTAGTGGTATGATTCTCGCTTTGGGTGCGAGAGGTCCCGGGTTCAATCCCCGGTTCGGCCCATTCCTTTTTGCAATTTTTAGGTGATTTGGGACTGCATTCCTGAAGTTCCCTAGAAACGTTCACTCTTCTATTATGCATTCCATAGTTACCAAAAAACAGAAAGAGTAATCAAAAATATTCATTATTCAACATGATTAAAACAGTTTGCCTTTGGAACAAGCAATTTTTGGAAGTGTGACTTTGATCAAGACGTATTTCTTCTTTTCGATGACAATGACAACGTTTGCTTTGACAGGAACCCCAACAAAGTTTTCCAGAAGAGTAGTGAATTCAATTTCAGATCCTTTTTTGATCCATTTGGAGCTCTGGACGGTGAGCGAAATCTTGGTGTTCTTTGAGAAGTCGCTGAGGAGGGTGAGCACGGTTGCTGAACAAAAGGATTGAATGGAATGAGTATTTTCGGTAGTTACCTTTGTTATAATCTCCTTTGCAACTCTTGAAGACAAATTTATCGGATAGCAAGGCAGCGATTTCGGAGGAATTTCCGGATTGGATGGACTTCTTCAAAGTGGCGATGTACTTGCTTGCTTCTTTCTCGGAGCCATCAAGCTTAGGCGGGGCAGATCTGGCGAATCGGTGAGGGGCTTGGATTCTCGCTCTCTTTTCTTTTTTGACGGAATGATTTGCTTGTGATCCCGCTCCTTCCGCTTTGACAAGATACTCTTCGACGTTCTCGTCTTTTGGAACGTTTTGGTAGACCAGAACCCTGGCTGCAGCAAAACCGAGAAAGCAGAATAGAAGAAGTCGGGTAGTCATGGCCGACATGGTTTGTCGAATGATGGAACACAGTTTCGTTCCTTCTTCCTCGCGGTTTTCGCTAATCGAATGATGGGAGGGAGCCGCGTTTTATCGCTCTGTGTATTATTCCGATTCCAAATACCGTGTACCTTCATAAGATCTCTGACCCACGGACGGTTCCGATCGTTTGATTAATTTTAAGTTTACATTACTGCAGCAGAAGCACCACAATGTAACTATTAGTTACCTCAGAAAAAAGCTCGAAACTATTAGTTTTCTTTCAGGAAAAGCGCGCAACTATCAGTTACCTCTGAAAAAACTCAAAACTATTAGTTATCTTTGGAGGAAACTTGAAACTTTTAGTTATCTCGGGAAAAAATCTTTAAACTAGTTACCTCTGGAATTAAGCTGGTAATTATGAGTTACATTTGGAAGAGCCCGTAACTATTAGTTCTCATAGGAAAAATTTGAAACTATTAGTTACCTTTGGAAAAAGAAACATCAAACTATTAGTTACCTCAGGAAAACATGAAACTATTAGTTACCTTTGGAAAAGGAAACATGAAACTATCAGTTACATAGGGAAAATGTTTCAAACTTTTAGTTACCTCAGCAAAAAAGCTTGGAACTATTAGTTATCTTAGGAAAAAGCTCGTAACTTTTAGTTACCTCTGAAATGAAAACTCAAAACTATTAGTTACTTTTGGAAAAAGAAACATCAAACTATTAGTTACCTTTGGAAAGAAGCGTGCAACTATTAGTTACCTCTAGAAAAAAATAAGACTATTAGTTACCTCTGGAAAAAGCTTGTAATCATTAGTTACCGGAAAGAAAACTATATTCGTGTTCAGAAATGTTTATTCAGTTTGGAAAAAAAACAGAGATGTTGGATAACAATGCTTACAATGGGATCGTAATAATTGGTAGAGATGCATAAAGAAAACAAGTAACAAAACCGTTTTGGGACCACAGAAAAGGCAAACAATAACAAACAAAAAAAGAGAAAAACAACCGAAAAAAGGACAAAAACATTTCGAAAACAAGATAGAAAAAAATGATGAAATTGAAGAAGAGTACAATTCAGTTGAGAAGTGCCAAAATCTCTCCAGAAATCCGACCCATTCCATCGTAAAGCTCAGGAAGACTTCGGAACTGGTTCTGATTTTGCAGAAGGATTCTTTCAATGAAATACTTTGTGGTGGAACTTTGCAGCCGAGCACGTTGTCTAAAATATGTTTTTTTTTAACTTTAGAATAAGTTTCATGAAGAATTTTTGTGTTTTTTTTTAACTTACGCGTTTTCATGTTCGATTAATGTTCGAATTACGAACAAACTTTCCAACACTACGCTTTTCTCCACAGAGTTTTTCACAAGATTCATGGCGACGTCAAGGAGTTCATCGCAAATAGACGCACGGCTTTGAGAAAGTTCTTCTTGAGGTTCGGCCAGTCTCAACCGCAGACGAGACAACCATAGGCGCCATGGTATGGATCGAGCCAACGATCTTATGATACGCTCCAAAAAATCCTCCATGTCTTGAGATCTACGTCCTTCTCGGAGAAGCCTACAATGAAAGGAATAGTAATATTTTATGTAGGTACATTGAATGCAGTCAACTCACAGAATCTTGTAAATTCCGTCGGTTTCCAGAAAAAGAGGGATATCCAGCAGATCTCTTTGGCACATCTTATCCTGTAAATAAAATTTGATTGGAAACGCTTTTGAATCTTTTTGAAAACAACTCACAATTATTTCAAGAATGCCAGTTTCGAAATCGGGTCCAGTTTTGAGGAGCTTGACTATTCTCAAAAAGTATCCTCTGTGTTGGAACCATTCCAAAGCTTCGTCGTCAGCTAGGAAATGTCGGAGAATAAGAAACATAAAAATGATGTTGAACTCTTTGTTTTCCCAGTTTCCGTCTGGAAACAAATAGAAAAAGTATATTGAATAGGAAAAAGTCGTATATATTTACCGATTCAACCCTGCTAGCTACTGTTTTTGTTTAGAGCATGTGGCGTTGACAAAATGTGCTACCATTATTGTCGAGTACAACTTTGTTTCGGTTTTATTTGGAAAAAACTCACTTCGATACAATTCAATTTTATCAACAAACAATTGGACGAGTTCTTTGTATGTTTCATGCTGACAAACGCTGGGAATCCATTGTTGAAAATTGGGAAGTTGAGTGAGTAGTTGTCTGAAATTAAGGTTGCCAAAAATTACGTAATTTCCCATTATTAACTATTCTAATTCACTCACGCTTCGACTCGATCTGCAGCAGTATCATCCCTGCCAGCACCAGCACCGATACGGTCCTGTAAGTTTTCAAATGACTGTTACGTTTCCTAGGTTTTTCATTCGCTAATTGAATTGTTGAAAAAGCTCACATTTTCCAAATTGCATCTCTTGATTGTCATAAGGAATGTACTGATTATTTTGTGAATTCCGAAGATCTGTATTAGTTCTTCTTGCAAAATTGTGATCATCTCCCAAGCGGTTGTAATGACATGTTCCCCTGTCTCGATCGATTGTTCCTCCAAGATTAACAGCAGCTTGAACCCGAAAAAAGTCAGCGTTCCTTCGTTAAAATGCTCGAAACGATGGTTCAAAGAAGAGCTTAACGCTTCCATAACGGTGACGGCTTTTTCTAAAGTGCTTTCGGGGATTGTCCGGTTGTGCATGATGCTCAAGATTGCCTCCGGTAGCTCATTGAAGTCCTCATCCCCTCTTTTTCTTTCAATTTTTTCTAGCAACTTTTCCAGCAAATGATCGATTACTGTACTCTCGATGCCTGTTGAATGATATGAAAGAGCTTTTATGATTCCGAAAATGTTTTCGTCTGTCACAAGGCTTATTTCTCTTTGGTAGACAATGGAGAAAGCTTTCATTACACAGTGCGATGAATTCGCTCCTACGAGGATGAATTATATGCATGAAGAAGTAAACCAACTGACCGATTGCAACAAAAGTCACCAACTTTGGATGAGCTTGCAAAACATAGCTCAAAACATGGCCCTTGGCCTTTAAATCTAGCTGTTCAAATCCCCTTCCAACATTGAGAAGACACAGCTCTTTCCACGGACCAGGAACGCCTTGGGTGGCAGCCTTTTCCGAGACCATTTTGAAAAGATTTATCATATAAAACCTTTAAAAATCACTTGTTTGGAAACTTGACACTTTGAACCTACTTCTCATCTTTTTCTAGAGGCACGATACTCAATGCAACAAGATTGGTGAGTTTCAAAGTCTCGGACCAATCCTCATCAGACAGTTCCAGTTCGTTGAGGTACAGCTTCTGAAGTCCGGATGCTTTTGAGATTCCTGTGATTCTTCCGATTTCGGACATTGAAAGATTCAGATGTCTGAGATTCAGCAGCTTTTCAAAGCTTAGGTTTATCTCTTTGAGGCACACTTGATAGAGGACAAGTTTCTCCAAGTTGGGAAACATGTGGATCACCTGGAGACGTTTTTTTGAATCAAAAAGACTGAGAAAGACTACTAACCTTTGTAACATTCTGTCTGTTTTCGTCGGTGACTATTAGGAAACTCAAATCAAGAGCAACGAGATGAGATGGTGGTTCAATCAATCTAATGAAGAGAAGAACCGAATCACTTGAATCCGTCGAAGCTTCCTTATTCCGAAAAAGAACCGATTTGACATTTTTCATTCTTCCCAGCTTGATCAGGTCTGCGATGTTGAGGGTTTTTTCTGACAGATCGATCTGGAAGACAGTCAAATTAATCGAGTTTTCAAGGGAATGCGTTGTTATGTTGAGCTAAGTCACTACAAACGTCAAAAAAGTTGGCAATCGGCGGGTCTAAATTAGTTTTTGCTGTTTTCAAGGTTCCGGATTCCTTTTCTCCAATTTTGTTAGTAAATTCAGATGGAAATGGAGCTATTTCTAAGTTCTAATTATTCTTCTCTATCGAGTTTTACCAACAACATTGAAGAAAAATCAGTCTAGAAACAAGAAAACACTAGAAAAATTAATTTCGTCACGACATTTCGCCAAGTGCCAATTCCCGTGACTGCAGTTGTTCAAAAAACTCACTTCACTCGATCCTAGATTGTCCAAGAAGACATAATTGTCAACTGTGAGCGGTTGGTTGTTCTGCATTCGTTGAGAGAGCTGGACGGCAAGGTGTGCTGGCAACTGAACGGCTCCGTCGGACATGGGAACATCTGTATTTGGATATTGGTTGAGAAAACGAATAAACAAATATTACCTTTCCGGATGTAATCGGCGACGGCGTCTTCGCCAATTTTGCGCAGTTTTTTTGGTGGCATGTATTGAGAGATCTGAAAAGAAGATTTTTTTGAATGTTGTCATGATAAATCAAGGGAAAAAAGCTCCAGAAGTTGTTTTAACCAAGAAACAATCCTTCACAACCGGAAAGTCGAGCGGAGACACTAAAAACTCAAGAGAGAACAGACAAAAGGTCCAATGTTTTTAATGAGTGCTCACGGGCGGAGTATGCGCGAAAGTATAACACCTTTAAATCATCATCTGAACGGTGTTCATTGGAGCGCGCTTGCATCTTAAGCCGAACCTTCTGCTTTTATGATTTATCATTTTAATTGTTGTTTTTTGAAAGATTCTCTTTGCTTTCCGAGAATCACTTTTTATTGACAACAAAACTTCGAAAATTTATATGAAAAAAATAAACGGGGAGTTGCGAATTAGAAATTACCTTCGAAACACAAAAAACCAAACAGAAATGCAAAATGAAGTGGTAAAATTAAGAAAAGTTTATCAGAATAATAGAAGATGCCCACGATTGGGTTCAAAACAAGAGGAAGAGATGCATACGGAAACAAGAAAATAGAAGTTTTTGAAACAGGGAAGCATAGGAAACAAGAAAACACCAAATTGAAGCAATCAGGAAAAAAAATTTGAAAATTTACATATGTAGAAAAATAAGCATGAATTGGTAGATGAAGAAAAAGAGTGGGAAATGCAAGACATCGTCAAAAGCGTTTCGGAAAATAGTTATCTTCTATAAGAAAACTGTTGTAAAAAAAAAACTTCAACAAATAATATTTGAAATAGAGGAGATAGAAATAGGTTATGGCAGTTTAGAAGTGTCAAAGTCTTGCCAGAAACCCCACAAAATTTGAGAAGAATGGGCAAAAAAAACAACAGAAGCAGAACAAAATCACCAAAAAAGTAACTAATTAAGGAAGAACTTATTGAATTAAAACAGCTGCAACAGGATCAGAGAGACGGATTCCTTCGAAGCGCAACCGAGTGATATTGCAAGCGGTGCAACTTTCGATTTTGCAGATTCATTCTTCACAAGTTGTGGTTCATTGCAGCAATTTGTCTCGATTGCTGAAATAAAAACTGTTTACTTTTGATTTGTCTCTTTTATCAATTACCAAGATTGAGAGAAGTTTTGTATCGACTTGAGGATTAACTCCAAGTAAGGCCCGGAGCCTCGGGATACCAACAGCTGCAAACCATGTCCAGTCAATGGTTCTTTTAGCGAAACTTTCGATGACGGACACCATTTTGTAGGAATCTCTGATGTCGTCCTGGGTATCTGTAGCATTTGATTGTTTCTATTGGCATTGGGGATTAGGAGACTTACGAATGTCTTTTTCAATTCTTAGAATGAGAAAAAAAGTAACACTTCTAAGGAGTTCAGGTTCTACGACAAAATTCTCGGGTAGCAAACAAGCAAAATGATCGAGGACGGAAATCAGTCGTCTGCATTTGAAACTATTATTAAGAGCAGGAAACAGAAAGTAAACAACTCACGTTTCTTCAGTTATAACTGAGTCTTCTGGTTCTTGATATATGCCGAAAAAATTCTGAATATTGAAATTTTCTCACTTCCTTGTAAAAACTAGACAACGACTCACGAATAATAATGTTTGGCTCGACAGTTTCTTCCATATAGCTTTGACCACTTTCCATACACCTAGTTCCGCCAATAAGAAGTCTTCGAATTTTGGAAGTATATTGCTAACAGCCAAAATCAGGTTCATGGTTCTATTGGTTCCAAGTGGTACCCTATCCAAAACAATCAGAAGTTGCGAGCATAAATCCAATTTTGTCTGTTTGTCGATTTCCTGGATTCTCCATTCATCAACGGTTTTTAAAACGCAAATCATTGCCAATGCGTAATACTGAATGCCGTTGTTTGTGGGGTTGGAAACAAGTGTGTCTAAAGCTGCTTTGAGTATTTTGCAAGTTTCCTCTACAGTTGGAATTATCGGATTATTTTCATCAACCATTGAATCTCTCATTTCACCGAGTTGACGAAGAACTAGGAACCAATCTTCAATAGAAAACAGTTTTCTGTGTTCAACTGCTCGGAGAAGTTTTAAATACTCTTTTCTGTTGTAATTTCTTGTGCCCGAAACAACATCAACATCCCTCGGTGGTACAACAATTTGTTCGTTGAGCCATCTCTCGTCTATTGTCCAACCTGAAACTTGAATAAACTGACTGACAACACAAACTTTTCCAACGCACGGATACAGAAAATCATTGTCAAGCAAGGATGTGCTGCCAATATGTTCTGGTAGGCAAGTGGTGTGTTCTCCACTTTTTCTATTCTTTTTCCCAGGTTGAGAAACCATAGATTTTTCCATGGAGCTTGGTGTCCTTCATTGTTTGCTTTGACAGACGCTTCAATTATCAGATCAGTAATGTAATTTCTGAAAAATGTTTCTTTTCATAGCTTTTTCCCATTATTTGTCTTGCCTGTCATTTAATGTTTTACCGATGTCAAGGATCCTAAGATTCCGAAGCTCCATTAGTTCCTTCCAGTTGTTATCCGTAAAATCTAGCTCTCCCAAGTGCAATCTCTCAAGCTTAGATAGTTTGTAAATTCCAGTAATACTTTGGATGTTCGATTTGGAAATGTTCAGATGGATCAGATTCCGCAGCATGTCGAACCATAGTCGGATATTTTCTAGGTTAACAGTTTCAAGCAATAGCTTTTTGAGGTTGGGAAAAGAATGAAGGAGCTGGAAAATGACAATGATCAACAGTGATTATATACATACATTTGGACTAACTTTTTGAATCATTTCTCTATTTCCATCATTCACTTCCACCAAACTAAGATCGAGCGATATTAATTTGGTGCGGTCTTCGATTAGGCGGATGAACAAAAGACCCGAGTCGGGTGGTCCTCCACGGTGAGGTGAGTGGCGGTAGATGACTGACTGCGGGTTCTCAAACTTTTGCAGTTTGATCTGATCTTCCGCAGACAGTGTTTCACCGGATATATCTATCTAAAAACAAAAATTTTGATTTGACCGAAGCAAATTTCAAAAAAAAAACTTTGAACCCCAAAACCTCGTAAAAAACAAACCTCAGTGTAACCCAACTTGTTCAAAACTAGCCAATCGTCTATATTAAGCCGTTTTCTAAGACGCCACTGTTTGCAAATCAATTCACATAGTTCGAGGGGCAGTTTGAATCCGTCAGGAATATAGATCTCGTCTGAAAAACGTAAGTTATAGGATGAAAAGTGAAGAGGTTTCTTATACTTGTTCGAATGTAGTTGGCAACAGCAGTGCAACACATTTGTTGCAGAAAATCCTCAGCAATCATGTCTGCAAGCAGATATCTGAAAAAACCGAACTTAATAAAACTGATTTTCAATCAGAAACATGAAAATACAAGGAAAAAATGACAAAATCCATGCGTGTGAATATTTTGCGGCAAAAACCTATAAAACAAACAAATGTCAATGATATACGACGACGTGCGCATCGCGAGTGTTTCTCACCATCTGTGTTTTTTTTCGTTGTCATTTGAACGGTCTGTACTCCAGTAGAGCGCGCTTGCATTAGACTGTCCAGACAGCGATTCTCTTATGTTTCTCATTTTCCTGTTGTGATTCCAACAAAAACATTTGGTTTTCCTTATTTTTCAAAGTTTTGCAGGAATAATCTTTATTGCCAGTAACACTATTTGGAAGAACGGAACAAAATTGATGGGAACAATAAACATATGAAACTTGAAACCAATGGGCTTTAAAAACAACAGAAAAAAAAGAAAAATCACTAGAAAAAAGAAGGGATCAAGAACAACTCATAAAATAGAAAAAAAGACATAAATCGAAGAAAATCGTTATTTTTGAATGAGTGAATAATTGGATTAGAAAAGATAAACATCATTAACTGTTCATGTGATGCAACACAACTCAACTGAAAGCGCCAGGGTTCCTTCGAGACGGAATAGAGTACTTTTTCAGCTTTGATTTGCGAATTCATTGTTTACGAGTTGTGAGTGATTGCAGCTGCTGGTTTCGATTGCTGAAATAACAAATGTTCACTTGTAGTTCGTTTAAAATACCAATTTTTGAAAGATTGTTTCTTCATGAACTTACCAACAATTCGCGGATCTCCATATCTGCCCTGAGGCGAACTCCAAGCAAGGCACGTAGTCTTGGGACACCCACAGATTCGAACCAGCTCCAGTCAGTGGTCCTTTTAGACATACTTCCAATGATAGACGCCATTATCCACGAGTTTCTATGGTCGTCCGGGGTGCCTGCCAATATTTTTTGTCTTTAGTGGATTGAGGGACTAGGAGACTTACGAATGTCTTTTTCAATTCTTGGAATCAGAAAAGAAGTGACTTTTTTAAGAAATTCAGGGTCCACGATAACATCTTCGGGTAGCAAACACGCGTACGTATGGAGGACGTCGATAAGGCAACTGAATTTCAAACAATTTTTCGAATCGAAAACACACAACTCACACTTCATTGTACTTAGCTGTGCTAGGTGGATCCACATATATGCCTAACAAATTCTGAAAATGCGAGATTTGAAAATTACGCAAAAAAGCAAGAAACTGAATGAAATTGCACCCAAAAACTCACATCTTCCAGTGTTTCACTCGATAATTTCATGAAAATCAATTTGAAAACTTTCCATGCTCCTAGTTCCTCCACGAAGTAATCTTGATAACTGGACAGAGCATAGCAAGCTTGTTCAGTCACAGACCCATCAAGTCCATCTGGATCGGTTGTCCCTTTAAGTGGTTCCCTATCAAGAGCAATCAAAATTTGCGAGCATATATCCAATATTGTTTGTTTGTCAATTCCTCGACATCTTCTCCAGTCTTCGCCGTCTTTCAGATCGGTAAATACACGCAGTATGTAATAGTTAGCCTCGTGGCTCGTGGGGTTGGCAACAAGCGCATCCAAAGCTGCCTTGACTACCTTGCATCTGTCTTCGCCAGTTGGAACAATTCTATCATTATCATCATCGGAAAAATCTGGTAATCCGCAAAGAGTACAGAAAGTTAACCACAATTCGTCTATTGGAAACAGTTGGTGGTATTCCATGGCTTGGATGAATTCCAAAAATTGTCTGTTATTGATATAGCCTGGATCCGTAACTATTGCTACGTTCCTCGGTGGGACAATGAGTTGTTTATTGATTGTTCCAACGTCCAACCTAGAACCTGAAACTTGAAAAGTTAAGGGAAAATGCAAACATGCCCAACTCACCAAAACAAAAAATCACTCTCAAGCAAGGATATGCTTTCATCATGTTCTGGAACGCAAAGGGAGTTTCCATCACGTCAATCATTCCTTCTCCCAAGTTTAGAAACCATAGATTTCTCCACGGAACTGGGCGGCCTTCGTTCACTGAATCGAAAGAAGTTTCAATAATTATATCAATGATGCAATTTCTGAAATAATGTTTTTCTCATATGATTTTAACTTTATTTATCTTGCCTACGACCCCTTTCAACGTGAAGCATCTTGAGGTTTTCAAGCTTCATAACTTCTCTCCAGTTCTCATCCGATACATCTAGCCATCCTAAATGCAATCTCTCAAGCTTAGATAGCTTGTGAATTCCAGTAATACATTGGATGTTCGTTTCGAAAATGTTTAGATGGATCAGATTCCGCAGCATCTCAAAACATAGTCGGAAATTCCCTAGGTTAACAGATTCAAGCACTAGCTTTTTGAGGTTGGGAAAGGAATGAAGGAGCTGTAAAATAACACTGATCAACAGTGATGCACATTTAGACTAACCTTTCGAACCATATCCCTATTCCCATCATTCACTTCCACAAAGCTGAGATCCAATGCGGTTAGTTGGGTGCGGTCTTCGATTAGTTGGATGAAGAGGAGACCCGAATTCGGTGATCCTCCAAATTCAGTATTTTGGCGGTATATGACTGACTGCGGAGTTTCGAAATTTTGCAGCTTGATCATGTCTTCGGTAGACAATGTTTCCCCTGACAGATTGATCTGAAAACGACAGTTTTGATCAGATAACAGTGAATGGGTATGTTCCAGAACAGAACTCTAAAAAAAGTAGAAATATCAACAATTTTCAGCAAGAAGACGATGAAATGAAACCTGGCAATTCATCGTTGCTTATTCTTCTCTTGTCTTCTATTAAAAAATGTTATTTTACAATTAAAGAGCCTTTTTCAGAAATTTGGAAAGAAAAAAAAAGATTTTCATGAGTAAGAAGCTCCGATTTGTGTTTCAAGTTGAGTAGAAAAATTATCTAAAAGCCATTTCATAGATTTTTTCACTTTACACCCGCATTTTTCTGTTGAAAAGTGAAGTGCGTGGGATCACAGATAATGTTCTCTCTTTATCCTAACGACTAACTATTCGTTTCTGATTGTTTTTTCATGATCACTTTTTTTTCTAGATTCTAGATCCCTCTTTTTTTAAACTGAGCCCAGAAATTCTCAAAAACAAGGATTTGAACCCCAAAAACATTTGGAAAAACTAACTTCAGTACATCCCAACTTGTTGAGTTCGAGCCAATCGTCAATCGTGAGTCTTTTCCGACGACGCAGCTGTTTGCAAATTGATTCAGCGTACTTGGGTGGCAGTTTAAATCCGTCAGGGATGGTGATCTGATCTGAAAAACATGAATTATAGGGTGAAAAGTGAAAAAGTTGCTCATACTTGTTCGGATGTAGTTGGCAATTGCAGTGCAACACTGTTGTTGCAAAAAGTCGTCCGGAATCATGTCTGCAAGCAGATATCTGAAAAACAGTACTTGGCGAAACTGATTTCCATTCAGAATCATGTAAATAAAAGGAAAAAATGACAGAATCCATGCGTGTAAATATTTTGCGGCAAAAACCCATTAAACTAACAAATATCAATGACATACGACGACTTGCGCATCACGAGTGTTTCTCACCATCTGTGTTTTTTTGTTTTGTCATTCAAACGGTCTGGGCTCAGCAGAGCGCGGTTGCATTGCGGTGCCCGTACAGAATTTTTATGTTTGCTACTGGGATCAACCAGAAACAATCGATTTCCCTTTTTCGAACTTTTGCAGGGAATATTCTTATTCCCAGTAACGTGTAAAAAATGCAACAAAAGGGGGACAAGAAACTTGGAAAACCTGATATTGATGGGCTTCGGAAACAGCAGAAAAAGAACCATTTTTTTTTCAAAATTCTTCTTCTCCTGCTACTTTTGCAATGCGATTCCCCAGAAACACTCGGTTTTCTTCATTCAACAGTAATTTTTATTTCAAAGCCACGCCCATTTATCGATTTTTTCAGCGTCGTTAGCGAAAAATTTTAGCGCAATTTCAAACTTTGAATCCTGCGCCTACTTTATATCGAAACGTTTTGAACACGGCTACAGTAAACCGGCGTTTTCAAATACCTTTGACGCAAGGTCATCTTTTATTTGTTTTCGAAAAATAATTGAACAAAGAGAAAGATGGTCAAGAAGAGCAAAACAACTCGAAAAAGAAGGAATGGAGCGAAAGAAACACTAAAAACCTGGAAAACACAAAAACTGTTTAAAAAAAATGAAAGTCACTATTCCGTATCATGATGTACACTTATTTATTTCGCGGTGCAAAGTTTGTGGAGCGTTCACATTGCTTGTCGGGGACGTTGGCAATTGATTTTGGATGGTTAATTAACTCCAAGTTGTTCCTCATCTTGCATCGAACATGTAAAAATAACGGAGCAGGGATATGTTTTCAAAAGAGCAGGGAAGAATACACTCTTCCCTTCCAAATGTACAGCTGTAGAATTTGACAAGAACTTTATTTATGAAACAGAAACAAATGATTTAATAAAAAGAGACGGAACGTCAAACTAAGCAACTGGCGGTTATCTTGTTCACACGAAGCCCACTATCATCTCAGCTAGTTGCGGCCGAAAGGTCCTGCTAGACTGCAGTTTCGTTCCAGCTAGTTGAAATCCACTGATCCAGTCGATGAAGATGTGTATTCCAAGTTCGCTTCAACGAGTGACCTGAGGGCTACGGCCGAGAGGTCCTGCTAGACTGCAGTTTCGTTTCAGCTAGTTGAAATCCATTGATCCCGTCGGTGTAGAGGTTTTCTGGGGTTTCTGAATAATTGAGATGAGAATTCAGTGGTATTTTTTAAAGCAACTGACCTTTCAAGTTTGTTATCCAAGTCCGCTTCCACGAGTGACCTGAGGGCTTTGGCCGAAAGGTCCTTCCATTGACGATTGGTGGAGCAGATAAAAAGAGGCGACTAGTCGCTAGGAGGAAAATGAAACAGAATGAGTGAATGATCGCAGGCAATGGCCGAGTTGCACCGATTATCGATCATTTGGATCAATACGTGCGGGCGTTCCAGCGCGTAACGCACGTCTTCTTTTATTGGTGCCGACCCAGACGTCGTAAATTTTATTACACTGATCAATCTGTCGTAAATCATTCTTAATTTACCGCTGTCTCTCTTTCGACATTGTCGATTGCATCTGGAAGAACATTCGTTTGCGAGCCCACAGCAGCAAATGCCACTTCATACATACAAAGTCCGCCAGAAAATGAAACCCCACAAGTGCCCAATAATCAGTAGTCCTCGGGTTCAGAAAGCAAAACACAATTTGTTGCTCAAAATGCAGACACTGTTTCTTGCTACCAACCCGATTAAAGAAAATGAAAAAGTAGGGGAACATCGTGTTCGTAATCGAAAGTACGGAAAGAAATCAACTCTTTCCTATCCGATCTGAAGATTGAATGCCATAAAATTTGAAAATAACTTTATTTGGATGATGAGGATGGATATAGGATAAAACAATAAAAGTAGATCAAAGCATGTAAATCAATTTATCAAATCTGGAACGTATTAGATTGGCTGGTTGCTTTTTCCTGGAACAGCTGCATAACTTCCTTTTGCGTTTTTTCTTGCGTTCACAAAGAAATACTTGACTGTGTTGATCCCCAGATTCAATTCTCCAGCAAGGGCCTCGCAATCTTCCTTGTCAGGATGCAGTTTCTGACGGAGAACCTTATTGAGCGCATCCTTCTGCTCTGCGGTCAGCACTGTCCGTCCAGTTCTCGGGGGTTTCCCAAAAGACTTCACAGGTTTTCCGAACACACAACAAGTCAATTGTTTTCCTTCGAGAACTGCCATTTGGTCCTTCTCGCACAATTTGAGCCAATCGAGCATTTGCAGCCAAGTTTGTTTTCCACTGCGCAGAGCATCCCAATGAACCGGGCGATTCAGAAGAGACGACAGGGTTCCTTGTGTTCTCCCAATTACTTGCTTTGCAAACTTCAGCTGAGGAATGTTGCGGGATTCAATCTCGTAAGTGATTCGTTTGCTGAGATTCAATGTCGACACTTTGCCATCAACTCTCAAAGGCAAGGCAAGAACTTCGAGTCGATCAGGAGTGTTGGAGGTTTCCGAGAGACGAACACGTTTTGGGAGCGACTGCAGAGAGTTGTCGGGATCTTTGAGTCTTCTTACAACCTTCTTTTTGTTGGCTGGCGTGCAATATGTGTGGTCGTGGAGGACCGAACTCAAAGTTGATTGTTGATCTGAAATAGAAGAAATGATGCAAATGAATGTGGAGTTGAAATGTAAACTTACCGAGTTCAACTTTAACATCTTTCGCAGTCCATCTATCGAGTCTGACACAGTACGTATGGTCGTGAAGGACCATTTCTTCCGCTCTTTTCATCGCGTCGTTGACAGTTTCCAAAGAAGCGGCGACGGCTCCATTTGCGGCATCCTTTTGATCGTCCTCGACATCCTCGACCTTGACTCCTTGGAACCCTTGCTGAATCGAGTTTTGCACTAGTGGTTGTTCATCTGGAATTGATAGATTCTGCATAAATCGTCATCTACAAATGAACTTACAATGATAACCTTGATTCCATTGCTGAGGAACCTGGGCGAACTGTGGGTATTGGCCACAGTGATACAAATGATATGCTGGCTGCATTTGATTCTCTTTTGACTCTCCTTGGAAGTTGTTGGTCATCTGGTAAGCCGGGAAATCGAGGTTGAGATACACTTTCTGTCCACATCTAGAGAACACGTATTGCTGCTCGCCGGGCCGATTCTTCTTCTGGTTTTGATGTCCAGAGAGGGAGTTTGTTGCCTGAGCGACGAGTTCCAAGTGTTGGGGGACCGGTCTGTCGACGTGGAAATCTGTGCCCAAATCTGAGTTTTGGGGCATTCTGAAAAAGAATTACTATGAAAAATCCGAGCAGAAAGAAAAGAAAACAGGTTACAACAGAAGCGCGGAGAAAAACGGGTTCAAAACGGGTTCAAAACAAAACAAACGTCTATAGACAGTAAAGAGACTAAATGAGATGAGAGATTTGGTTTGGAACACCCCGAGAGTCACCCACCGCGGTGTTTTTTGCCGCAACGTTGCGTGGGCCGCCATTGCGTCGCGAGTGCGTTGCGGCTGTGTGGGTTGTGGGTCAGTGTGTCTCAATATGTGTGTGTGTGTGTGTGTTTGTTAGCCCCGTTTCAGCCAATGGGCGAAGTTTACTTATCGCCCCCCACACCCTTTTCACCCCCCACAATTTCATTTCAATCCCCCACCCCTGGATTTCAACCCCCCACTCAGTTCAAAATCAGTCCTTTGGTGGGGGGCTGAAATTTTTTTTGGTTTGTGGGGGACCCAAGTAAAAATTTGCAGTGGGGGGTCAAACTCCATGTTACCTCAGCCCCCCACAACGGTATTGGGGGGCTAGATTCCCACCCCGGCGCTGTTTAACAAGAGCCCCCCACGCATTTTACTTTCACCCCCCGTGTTTTCATTTTGACCCCCCACCATCTAGTGGGGGGCCATTGTTAAACGGGTGGGGGGCGAAAGTAAAATGAGTGGGGGGTACAAGTTAAACAGGGTGGGGGGTTATTGTAAAATGACAAGATCAAAATTATAGTATTCGCGAGAATATCATAGTAACTGCAAATTTTGCCAAAGTTAGCGCTTTATCTTGATGTGATTCATATTTGGAAGCCCGCGAAAACGAAAAATAGTGCGACGAGAAACTTAATTTTTCAGAAATTGCTGAATTTTTGAGCGATTTAGCTGGAAACTGTGACTTTTCGAAAGATATAATTGCTTTTAAATGAGCGATAATCAATTTCGTTATGAAAAACGAAGCGAAATGGGCGAAAATTGAAAGAAAAAACCTAAATTTTAGGCTAGAAAAATTTAAAAAATTATTCGAAATAGAATGACTGTGCATTTTTGAGGTTTTGTGGTTGCAGCTTTTGTGTTGTAATCCACGCGCAAGTGGGGGGCTATAAAGGGTGGGATGTGGGGGTTGATAACGGGTGGGATCGAGTGGGGGGCTATACTGAAAAGTAGGGGGGCTGAAATGAAAATGGTGGGGGGCTTTTGTTAATGTTACCCAGCCAATGTTTGGTGCGCGTATAATTCCTAATAACTAGGTGAAGAACAACGTCTTTTACAGAAAACAAAACAAAAACAAAACGTTGATTATCAGATAACAACAAACAATAATACAAAGTAGAAAAATGAGAAGAAAACAGTTCAAAGGTTACTCTACAAACGCATGGTTCAATGAATACTGGATACAAATCTTTGGAACAGGGAAAAATAAAAAATTGTCATGGAAATGGAAAAGTCATGTGCAAAAGTTAATTAGATGAGCTGTGAGGACGGAAAATGGCATTCTGAACCTCCGTCACTAGGTCGCTGCAGATGTCAACTTGATTCAAACGGAACAGAAAACTTCTGTTGTTTTCCATTGTACAACGGAGTCTGAAAACGTTGCACTTGAGAAGAGAAGTAAAGCATAATGAATATCTGTTCAACTATTCTATCTACTCACTATGAAGAAATCACTCCAGATCTCTGTAGCAAAATACTTACCCTGCGTCATTATTGGCGATATAAAAGAAAGCAAACATCATTTGAGGAATACAGTCCTTGTAACGCGGTGACATGAGAATTTGATGGAAAAATTGGAACACAGGGGACAGTTTGTTTGGCTCGCTCCAGTTGGCTGGAACTGCACTTCGAGGAACTTCAATTTCCAGGTCATTCGCCAATTCATGCAAAAAGTCAGGGCGCAGAATGGTTTCCATGAACAATTGTAGGGTGTCTTTGGCGATAGCTTGAAACTTTTGGATGTTGTATTGTATGCAGTATTTGCTCATTATGCTATAAGTTGCGTAGTTTGAGATTCATTTTGGTTTTTTTCTCTAGACGTTGAACTCACATAATGTTCCGAGTGGTTTCTAAATTGCTGAGGGATTCTTTTGGCTGCATGGAATAATGCTGTAGAACTTTTTTCTGGAATTTAATAAATTGTCTCAGATTTTTGACGTTTATATCTTCACCATTATCTCAAGCATTTCGGAATAGTCTTTATCTAAGTAATTGTTTCGATAGGTATTCAGATAGTTGAACATCGTTTCCACGCCTTTGGCCTCCAGAAACGCTTGAATGTTTTCGGAGGAAATCAGGAGTTGGTCTATCACCATAGTAAATTTTGTGGCACAGAGTAATGCGTGAAATCCTGAATTATTTTTTATTGGTATTCTGATGTTTGGAGCACCTCTATTGTCACTTCCCAAAAGACCATTTTGGCAATCATCAAAACTAGTCTTGAATCCTTGAGAAATTAGTGTTACATTTTCTCTAGTCGATCGTCGACTTTTTTCGACTTCACTCATTCGTTGAACAATTTGTGACAACATCATTATGAATCCCCTGTCATCAAAAAAGTTTTCAGCATTTGTTTTATCACTTACACACTCGGTCGAGGCACCCCGAACTGAAGCCTTCCGAAAACGTATTCAGTAACACGTGTTTGAGCGCTTAGAGGTATTGAGCGAACATACATGAGTCCGAGAAATGCTATTCGCGCATTTTCAATCTCATCGTTCAATGGACTGATGCCCCAATTCTCCAGATAGACGAGTGAACGGCTGATCAGCAGTTCAACTTCTGTTGTTTGAAGCCTTCCGTGTTGTTGATTTCTTACGAAGAAAAAGGCGAACCACCTCCAAATGTTTTCTGTGAAGCGGGCTTCGGTTGTTCCATAGAAATCGTAGCTCAGAAGAGTGCCAATAAACTTTTTGCAAAAACTCAGATGTAGGTCCATATCAATGTTTGGTGCTTCTTCTAGCATTCTAAGAGTGTTGTCGATGTCTACTTCTCGGTCAAAACTTGAATAAACTTGGGATAATCTCAAACAAGTTTCTATGTTCGTGAACCCGAGGAGATTGATCTCCCCTTCTTTGACTATGTTCGGAGTGTATTCCACGGATGAGCCTGAACATTTGAAATAAGGAAATTTGGCATGAACATGAAAACTCACCGAAAAGGCCGATAGTCTTCAAGTGAGGGTGAACTTGCAGAATCATTTCAATCGGAGTTAGTTGATGTTCATTTTCTGGGTCCGGCTCATACTCAAAGTCGTGTCCACCCAAATCGAGGTATTCTAGCCATTTCCATGGAGTCTCCCAATATGGCTTGTACTCGACGATATTTCTGGATATTCTGAGTATCAGGTTAACCAGATGGCTGTTGTTTGCTGGATCTGGCTTCCTGCAAAAAGGAAAATGAACTCTGAAGAGTTTTCCCTTTCGTGTGACTACTTACTCTGGGTTACTAGTCCTGGATACATCCAGAACGACAAGATTCTTCAGTTTCTGCAATACGTCTGCTTCTTCTCTGCTAAGAACGACGTCTCGCAAGTACAACTCTCTCAAACAGTCCAATTCCGCCAATGAAGAAATCGTGTTGATGTTGGTGCCCGAGACACTCAAGACTTTTAATTTTTTGAAGACGCCGAATCTTTGCCCATCTTCCGGGTGCAACTTGACACCATCCAACATGAGTTGCTCCAAATTGACGCAATCTCGGATATTCTGAAACGTTTTCTGCTACTTTTGACACAAAATGTTCTAACTTACGGAGAGGACTTCAAAATTGCCGTCAATCGACTTTAAGAAAGTCAAGTCGAGAGATGTCAGTTGCGCTTTGTCTCTGATAGTCCACTTGAAAAAATCCGATAGACTGATGTCTTGTCGGAGACCGTTGATTAGTGGGCGACTGTATCGGAACTTGGTGATCTTGAATTGGCTCAGAGTCTTGAGATCTTCTTCTGTGATCGCTGAGCCGGAGATGTCCACCTGGAAAATTTTTTTTTTCAATTCGACTGAATGTAGCCAAAAACTCACCTCGTTTGGCTCGAAACGGTGCATGAGCCACTCTAACGTCTTTGAGTTGATTCTTGTGTGCCTTTGAACAGCTTTGAAGAGCAAATTTCCAAACGGTCCTGAAGCTGAGTGAGTGATCATGGGCTCATTTCCTGCAATTCACAATGTATTATCAAACTGTCCGTAATTAAAATACCGTTCCGAATCTCGATAGCAATTCGGTCTACCGCCAGTTCCTGCAGACTTTTGGGTTCGTCAGGCCCATCCGGAGGCAAGAGAGTAGACATTTGGGAATTTCGAATTTGAAGATTTGATTGAGCTGAAAATATCGAAAATTGGAGTCATCGGCGAATAAATTGACATTTTTATAACAAAAACAAGTGTTTTTTTCACGAAATTTCCGGCAAAAACTGATGATGAGGGAACTGGCATGAAAGGGACATTAGAAGAGGAAAATGGAACGTAAAATTAGTCTATTTTACTCAAAGTTAGAGTAAAAATGACCAGAAACGAGCGATTCTAACAAATTCGTCAAAAAAAAAAACGACGAGAAATAGACAGCAAGCAGGTCAATAATGCCCAACTGCCAGAGCAGTGTAAGTGGGAGACGCAGATAGCTGTGCGTTGTTCGTTTAACATGTGCACGCGAAGAAAATGATTGAGAGAGCGCAATATGAAGAGAGAACGCGGACATCATCGGTTGCATAAACCAACGTGTCCGTTGCAAGAAAAGAATGGTAGAAAAGGGAAGGGTTTGCTTCGCGACGAGCAATAACTTTTTATTTCAATAGCGAAGATCGGGAAAATCAGAAAATTGCGAATGTTTCCATAGCGCGAACTATTATAGCTTGTGCAGTACACTTTATTTTTGATGAAATCTCGGTGAAATCTTCATTTTTTCAGAAATTCGGCGAAGAAATGGATTCTTCTAGCGGTTTTTATTCATAAATCAGCAAGTATAAATAAAAATTAAATGACTTTATTAGAAAAAATGGCGACGAAACATTTTTGCGAGTCAATTTGACTCAAAATGCGATGGAGGAGACTTATTAGTATTGAACTGGTATGAAATAGGGATCAAAACATTGAATGGCAACTAGTCCATGAAATCGACTACAGGTTCCGGAGGGGTGATTGGAGCGACGGAGCCAGTGTTTGGTTGAGGATCATCGGGGAGCATGGTGGCTGCAAAAATTGTTGTTATCATCATGTTTTTGAGTTCTGCGGTCTGTCTTACACTGTCTTCTAAGCCTTGGAGCCTATGAGCAACAAATGCAATCGGTGGAAGGTGGAGAAGGCACAAGAACTGTAAATTTTAGCGTTTTGAGCTTCAATGTTTGTAAAATGCAAGTCACAAAAAGAAGCAGATCACGATTTTCATGAAAGGGAAGTGTACAACTGAACGAGTTGCACATGTCATCCCGAATTCGTCATGGTAACTAGGTTGCTAGGTTTTCGGGGTTCTCGGGCGTGTTCTCCTTGAAGGGTCCGAAATGGCACGTGCATTTTCATGTGATTTGAAATTGGATGGGATTCAAAGCAAGCTGGATGTTACAAAACACTCAAGAAAGAACAGCAATACCTACCGTAACCCTAATCAAAAATCATTGAATCTCATCTAACCCTTTAGACACTCCAAAAAGCTGACGATGAAGTTGAAGCTTCAATGCCATACATTCCGACCCCACCCTCATCTTTTCCCTCTTCACCTTTCCCATTGAAAATTTCTTCAATTTTTCATCCGACCTCAACTCGTCAAGATAACAATCTCCTCGAAATGCGGCAAAATTTTGCGGTGAACCGATGGCGAGAAAGAAAAAAGATTGGGATCTACATCTTTCCCGATATATTTTGACACGACCCGATGGCTAATCAGAGTTGCGAATCGCGGCGACCTCCCACTTGGAAACTAGAGCATTGCGTCGCAACAAACTGCGGTTCATAGTTTTTCAACTACTGGTCTGCATCTTTACTAGAGACAATGCCTTCTGACGGAGTAAGTCTTTTTTCTGATACTTGTTTTCAAAGTTCAAGTGGTTTCAGAGAGAGTGCATTTCCATCCACATCGGACAAGCCGGTTCTCAAATCGGAAATGCTTGCTGGGAACTCTATTGCATGGAGCATGGCCTAGATGAGGCTGGATTCTTGAAAGAAGAGGAAGAAAACAAGCAACAATCTCTTCAAGCATTCTTCTCCGAGTCCAACAACGGAAAACATGTGCCAAGGGCTATTTATGTGGACTTGGAGCCAACTGTGCTTGATGAAATCCGCAATGGAGTCTATTGCAATTTGTTCCATCCGGATCAAATCATCAATGGAAAAGAGGACGCTGCGAACAACTATGCTCGTGGTCACTATACAATTGGAAAAGAGCTTATTGATGTGGTGTTGGATAGGATCCGCAAGCAGGTGTTTACTAGGGAGAGAGCAAATTTTGAACTGTTCATTTTAGACTGAAAACTGTGAGGGGCTACAAGGATTCCTTGTTTTCCACTCATTTGGAGGAGGAACTGGCTCTGGATTTAGCTCTCTTCTCATGGAAAGACTCTCGGTGGAGTATGGAAAGAAGAGTAAGCTGGAGTTTAGGTAATTCTTTCAAAATATGTTATTTCTCAATTTGGTGAGTTGTTCTAGCGTCTACCCGGCCCCTCAAGTCTCGACGTCCGTCGTTGAGCCGTACAACTCAATCCTCACCACTCATACCACTTTGGAGTTATCTGACTGCTCTTTTATGGTCGACAATGAAGCCATTTACGACCTCTGCCGCCAAAAGCTGCATGTGGAGGTTTGGGATTTCAAGTTAGAGTGGTCATAAACTTAAAGAAAAGCCTTTCAGCGACCATCCTACTCAAACTTGAATCGACTAATTGCGCAAGTGGTGTCATCCATTACAGCTTCTTTGAGATTTGATGGTGCTCTCAATGTGGACTTGAATGAGTTTCAGGTTACTATCAAAAAGGAAAACGGGTCTAATGTGCACTAATTACTTTTCAGACTAATCTGGTACCATATCCTCGAATCCACTTCCCACTTGCTACCTATGCCCCGGTTATCTCAGCGGATAGAGTAAAACTTCCAAAAGTTCCAATTCATTGAAGCAAATTGACTTTAGGCTCATCACGAACCACTCTCCGTGCAAGATATCACTCATATGTGTTTCGAGAAAGCGAACCAGATGGTAAAGTGTGACCCTAGTGCCGGAAAGTACATGGTAAATGAAAAGAGAAAGTAAAAGTTCACAACGAAAAAAGTGTTCAGGCGGTTTGTCTGCTCTACAGAGGGGACGTAGTGCCGAAAGATGTGAATGCGGCAATCTCGTCGGTGAAAGCAAAGAGAGGAATCAATTTTGTGGACTGGTGGGTGGATAGAAAAGATTGAAACATTCCTGCGTCTGTTCCAGGTGTCCAACTGGCTTCAAAGTTGGAATCAACTATCAAGCCCCGGTTACAGTGGAAGGGGGAGATTTAGCAAAGGTTCACCGTGCAGTTTGTATGCTCTCAAACACCACTGCTATCGCCGAAGCTTGGGCTCGTCTCGATCACAAATTCGACTTGATGTACTCAAAACGAGCATTTGTACACTGGTTTGTAGGAGAAGGTAGGTGACAGAACATCGTGCAGAAAACGAAAGAAGAAGTCCAATAGCAAAAAATAATGGGATAAGTGGAATAGGGTCCCCTGGACTCAGTGAGCGAGAACGAGAACTATCAATTATAGGAATGGAGGAGGGCGAGTTCGTCGAGGCTCGTGACGATTTGGCTGCATTGGAGAAAGACTATGCTGAGGTTTGTGGAAAGGGGTGATAAATCTTCATGGTAGTCAATTTTCAGGTGAGCAGGGACACCGCGGATTTGGAGGAGGAGAATGATGAATTCTAACTTGACTTGACTTCATAATAATCTGGATGTTTTATAACTTGATTTTTATAATTTGTACTGCTAATAAAAGTTTTATTATTATAAATACTTCCATTGTGGATTTGAAAAGTTGAAAGAAAAAGGAAAATTAAGGGACCAGGAAGTCGGATAACTAGAGGAAATCAGGAGAAAAATTACCATATTTTAAAAAAAGGACAAAGCCAAGAGGAAAAATAAGAGTTTGGGGTGGTATACAAAGACTAGTACAGGTTCGTCAGTAAATTTATACAGGGCATGTGTCCTTCAGACAAAGGTCGTCTGCTCTTAGGTCGCATCGCCTTGCTTCTCCCCCTTTTTGAATCTGCCGTCGTCTTGTCGCTTCTTGGTCTTCTTCTTCAGCCGAACGACACGATTGTCCCTTTCGCGCTCTTGATACGCATCTAGTCCGTCCGCTGAAAGTACACGCTCATTAGTTTTCACTTTCTGTCTGTCAATTTTGAATTTGAAAATCGAAAATCGAAAATGGGAGGTGAAAACGGGAGCGAGAGACGAAATCTTTTATCTTACAAGTGTCTCCACAGCCCAGCAACGACTCTGAGGAGGCGGGAAGTTTGAACGGCGGACTAGTCTTCTTTGGTGAGAAATCGTCGAGGCAAAGTTGGCGCTTTGCGGAACGCTTCTCGCATTCCTCCTCACTCTGAGTCTCGTAGAACGCCGATGGACCCATTTCTAGCATAGAACAGAGCCCGAATTGTCTGAAACACGTATGTTTATGTTTTCAAGGATCAGAGCCCACCCAAATCCGGAAACCGAGTTCACACGAACTCTCGGAGTCATCAGCTCCACAGTCAGCGGAACATCCTCATCAGAGATTGGAGTATTGGTGCGAGATGTGAAGGCGCTTAGAATTGGAGTCTCCACCAACTCCTCTTCCTCAGTCTTCGCTTCAAAACTATTAGAGTTCACGCGGATTCCTCCAATCCCTATTGCTCCTAGCGGATGTTGATCAGCACTAGCCAGCAGAGGCTCGGGGGTGAGAACCACCTCATCCTCCTGGAAGTTGATGGAAGCCAGGATCCGTTCGAGGTTGGTGACTGGGCGAGACATTCCAGAGGCAGTTGATGATGAAGAGCAGTTGATGAAGAAGATGTGATGAAGAGCAGTGAGATGAGCCCATTTTATAGTAGCTACCTCCTCTTTATCATATCCAGCCCCCAGAGATACAAAACAAGGACATGTGATATGGTGGGATAATGGAAGACATGACATGGCGTCAGGAGAGTACATTTTTGGGAATACAGAGAATATGATGGTGTGGAACGGACGAGAGTTCAAGAAACCAAACAGGGTGAGAGCAGTCAGAGAAACTGTGAAAAACTGAAACAAGAAGAACTGAAGAACATGTATTGACTTTCAAAGAATCTTCGAACCATCTCATTGTCGAGACAACCTAAACATTGAACCAAAACATTGTTTTTTTTACAGTTTGTACCCCTTCAACTAATCATTTATAGATTTTGTAATAGCCTGTCACCTTTTCCCAAACTTCTGATTATACCAGCCACAAATGAACAAGAATCGTACTTTCATTTCCAGCATAGTTATCAAAGTGTGCCCGCCACGTCATTGACTATGCCCAATAAACTGTGTAGTGTTGTTTGCTTCTTTATCATTACTGAAAACTATGCCTGTTTCGTTTCCCAACATATAATTCAAGTCTCTTTCTTATCAAGAACTACCAGTGGACAATTTGGTTTTCGTTCCTGACTTTCAAACTGCTCACTGACAGTGCGGAACTGTTCCCAATGAACTTCCTGAACGCTTCGTCATGGGAGAACATCCTGTGTTTCCTACAATCTGCTTTTCCATTCCGTTGTTTTCTGATTCCACTCATCCTATAATACAAGTACAAACACAGAACACCGTTTTGTATTTTCACATTTCCCATATCTTCTTCTTTTTTGTACAACATTCACATGCCACAATCCAGGAAGATAATGATGTATGTAAGTGCACAGAGTTCAATCGTCCATTACCCGGAAGAAAGTGTTCACCCAACCAGCAGAAACTTATCGAATCAAGAAAACGAGAACAAAACCGTAACACAACACAACACAACGGAACATTTTATGGCAGGTCCATCCGCTCCGCTAATACCACTGTTTGCCAAGTGGTCCTCTGCACATACAAGGAATGCCTAAAGATGGTCCGTAGCCTTTCTCCTTTCAAATATTTGCCTTGCCGCCAACGACAACGTTCATTTGCCATCATTCCTTGGTTCTTCTTGGTTATCGTCCTTCCATTTCTCTTCTCTCTTATCAATTGGACGGAAATTTAGTGATAAGGTTCCGAGCTTATTTCGTTGAAAAATTATACTTGACACAATCGGCGGCAGAACAGCAGTTGTGCGGAGGTCTGCAGGGCCCAAGTTTCTTCTCATATCTTCACGTTCTCTGAGTTCAAAAGGTTCCTCCAATCTCTCAATGATAAATTATCTTCTCTTCTTTTTGACACGTTGTAATCGTAACATGTCCTTCGAGAAAACTCCTGGAAGGTTCCCATTCTCATTCTTTCTGTTTCCTCTGCCAGCTAGCCGTGTACTTGTCATGTTTACCTTTGCCGGTTTGCCTATCGATCGGGGTCAACTGGTCGGCCGGGGCCGCACTATCAAAACTGTGCACATGTGTGTGCAACGTACACTTTTTTGGTTACCTGTGAATCATCTTCCCTCTTCACTTGTTTCACTTGCGTAAGGGTTGCGTTGGCACTCGAAGAGACACGCAACACTTAGAAAACAAGGCCTTTTCAAGCATAACATTTTCACGGTCAGTTTCGGAAGATATCATTGCCAATTTTGACCGCTGCTTTGCCCTTCTACACTTTTCTTTCCTATTCTTACTGCGTCTCACTGTTTACCTATCTTTCTCCGGTCTTTGCCTAGCACCTCGTCATTCGCATTGCATTGCGGTGTTCGTTTTTACCTTACCAGTTCTTTTCCTCTATTCTTTTGCTTTTTCTATAGTTTTTTCTTCAGATGGACTACTTGATGGACCGCTACGTCTTTGACAACTTGCCCTTCGACGTCGGACCAGAGGAAAGGAAGATTTGGGGACAGAGAGCGCTTCATGCAATTCAGGTGAGCCTTTTTCCCATTTTAAACGTAAAACTTTGGCGTTTTTCAGTGGTTTGATTGGATCTGCAAGTACCAAGAGCCCTCCAAGATCTACGAAAACCACACGTCGTTCCTTCTTGGAGAAATTCTCTTCTTCCTTCTCGCCGGACTCACTTTCCTCCATGCATGGCGCTCTGGAACCCGCTACGTTCTCGTTTGGTTCGGAATCCTAATCCACGCCCTGAACGTTGAAAACCTCTGCTACTGGATCCCGGATATGGATAACTTCTGGCAAGCGCAGGGAATCTTAACGTTCTTTGGTGCCCGTGCTCCACTCTACATTCTTGTTGGAATCTATCACATGTTCGACTACACTTCCTTCGTTCTCATGAGCAGGTACTTGTAGTCGTTGGTGTCAAATACATTTTTTGTTGCAGACTTCATCTTCCGTGGTGGGCGTATGGACCAGCGGTGGGACTTGGAGCGGTGATGCTCGATATGCCGTATGACATCATGGGGATCAAGTTGGTCTGGTGGACTTGGCATGACACGGACCCCAACATCTTCGATAGAATGAACTGGGTGCCATGGAACTCGTACTATTTCCATGCTTCGTTCGCCTGCTCCTTCACCTGGATTCTGATGTACTCGAGATACAAGCTTGTCGGAAAGGAGTATGACTGGAAGAAGTGAGGAACAGACGTTACAGGGCTGTTGGGAATTTCGAATTCGTCATTTCAGACTCCCTGCAGAGATTCTGTGCGTTGTTTTTGCTGGAATGGGTGCTTTCTGGCTGGGAACAATCCAATTTGCGCTTCTCTACCACCCACTTCACGACATCTTCAAAGTACGCTTTAGTTTTCCCTTCTCAAATGCAAATGCGTAATCACACACGAGATCATTAGCATTTCCTTTCAGGTCCACACCGAATACACCACCATCGCCTTCCTCTCAATCTATGCTCTCATCGTCATTTTCGCCGACCGACAGAACAAAAACACAAAAGCCAGAACCGGAAATTCGTACTGGTTTGACGAGCTCGCAGCCGCCATTGCTATCGAGTACTTGTTCTTCATGATCGCAGTTGTCATCTCTGACCCAGTCAACATTGTCAGCGATGGGCTTCATCAACCAATTGGTCCTTGCAATGAGACACAGAAAGTGCAGACTCCAACTGGACTCGTACTTCAAAAGCAGAAGTACTTCTGCGTAGACAACTACGATGAAAAGTACATTGACTTCCATTGCGTGCCAGGGGGACCGCCACAACCGGTACGACGTGACACCTAGTTGACCAATTTCCTTTCTTTTTTTACAGCAAGAACCCGGAGAACCATTGGAGTGGTATGCGGTGTGTGGAACCGACTACGAGAACCGTGCCGAGTACATCTTCATCATCTGGTTCATCTGTTTCCTCTACGGATCCATCTGGTATCAGATTGCCGCTCGTTCCGGAGAAACCCCCAAAGATCCGATCAAGCAGTATAAGAAAAAAGAGCCAACAACCCACAAGAAGGAGTCGAAGAAAACCAAATAACCACTTTCTTTATTGCTCACATGTCCCGATTTTATGTATCCAATTTCTATGCCAATTTTCAGTAGTCATAACCTAACTTTGCGCATTTTGTGAGGTAATAACGGTAATAATAAAGAAGCTGAACTTTTGATTGTGTAGAGTAAGTTGTTAGGCAGTCTGGAGTGAAGCTCTAAGCTCCAAGCTCCCAGCTCCTCGAGCTCCAGAGTCTTTCCTTCTTTCCCAGATTGCTTCTACTCTTTCCTTTCTCTTTTTTTTGCTTTTTTTCGGCGCCGAGCTAAGCTTTTCTCTGCCCCCACTCTTCTAAAAGGGAAAGCTCAATAAGATTAATTAGATGTGCTTAGCTCTGCTTGGACGGGACGCCATGACGGAAATTGAAGAGTGCCATCATTCTTCTCGTACGTTTTTGAAAGATGAAGCGACAGAGGAAGAGAATTCTACATGAGCACGGGAATTTCACAATCATCTTGGCCAAGATTCAGAATCGATACTTGTAAGCTGGCTTTGAGAGGAAACAGCGTGAGAAGCAAGAGTGTGCCGGGTGGGGAGGGCCCAAGGAGGTGTGTGGGCCTGCGTCCTTGTTCTCTCCTCAAGAACTCTTTTTTTTGCTGTCGCTGAATGGGTGAATGCTGCTTTTTCACGTCTCGTTCCCCCCTTGTTTTAGAGTTTTCCTCTTTCCATTTTCTTGACGAACCGAACCTTTCAACGACATCTTCTCGCGGCGCAGCGTACAACCGGAGCGGGAGCATTGCGTACCTTTAAATTTCCGGCTTTGCACGGGACAATGTGCTACTTTTAATCCTCTTAAATCTATCTCCCACGCATTGCCAATTGAAGGAACACCTTCGCATGTGGAATGCGAAAGGATTAGTCCCTTGGTCCACCGAATCCTTTGTGTTGCGCTCAGGTGTTCGAAGTATTGAGGAGCCTAATCCGCTCCGTCACTGCTCTCGGCTCAGCATTTTCTAAAATTTGCTCCTAAATGTCACCACAAATCTCAATCTCGTTTCTTCTAAGAGAAAGAGCATTTGTGGTTTTCTGATTCGTTTAGTTGCACCATTCATTTCTCCCTCTAATTCTCCGTTTCCATCTCATCCCGCCTTCTAAACCCCGCCCTTTCAGACCAAACCTCCACAGCCATTCAGTCAGTCAGTCAGTCAGTTTCCCAAGCAGAGCCACGAGATTGCTCTCTCCTCCCTTCTCTCTGTTTCTCTACGATACAAACCAATTGTTGTCACTTAGATACGAAGAGCCGACGCGGGTAGCATGTGATGCCCCCACCCCTCATTAGAAGTTTTGAGCCGGTTGCTATACAGCTAGTCAGAAGTTTTTTGGTGAGAATCGCTCTCACTTTATGTTCGCTCCTCCTCCTCTCTTCTACCTCACAACACGCCTAGAACCTGATGCTCACTTTCGATTTCAGTACTCCTATTTGTTTGTCGCTATCCCCACTCCCACGCGTGTCGTATCTTATACTTATTTTTCTCTTCGATAAACCACTTATCTTATTTCTCCCTACCGACTACTTTCCAGAAGTCGAAAGGAACCATCGACATCAACCTTCTCAAGCATGGACCCGGAGCCTGAGGTACCGGTTGCGCCGATTCCGGCAGTCGAGGAGAAAGCAACTCATCCAATGCTGAACATTCTCACCATCACTCGTACCATCGAGGTCAGTTCTTGTAGTCTGCTGACGTGAGGGAGCTCAAAGTGAGAGGGAATTGTACAGATGACATGAGGGGACGGCTACAAACTGACGCGGATGACGCTTAGCATACAAGTGGTTCGTATGAACCCTACCTGCTGATTGACTGCTAACGAACCACGCGCGCGAAAAGTGTTTTCTGAACTGGCATTCGAGACTCAACCCGCGTCGAGCCGTCATGATTTATTAATTGGCAGGTTGTCAGCAACCTTGCTCTCTTGGGAATGCTGGGCATCGTGGTTGTCAACCACATGCTTATCTGGTATCCGTGGTACATCCGGAAACTGCGCCAGATCTGGAACCACATCTCGGTGGGTTCATCCATGGGGCTCTTTCTAAAAGAGTCAGTTTTAGGCTCTCTTCCATGCTACCATTGATGTGTTCCTTGCCGATGAGGAGCAGGACTTCCCAATGTCCGATGAGCTTAGCATGAACGAGCTCTACCCAGAGAACTACACCACTGCGCGACTCAATCTGACAAACCCGGCTGAGAAGGAAGATTGGGAAGTGATCCCAAAGAACCCCGCTGAATCCGAGGAATCCGACTCTGAATACGACACCAGTTCCGAAGACCGTCTCTCCTTCTCCTCTGATTCGGACGACGAGGATGTTGAAACCAAGTTCTTCACCCCCTCCGAGACCCTCTCCCGCCGCCGCCGTCACAACCCCATTGTCGCCAAGATGCTTGGAAGAACCGAGAAGTGCTGCTGCTGCTGCAACTGCAACTGCCATAACAACTGCCACAACAACCACAACAACAAGCGGTGTGTTGACGTGATAGCCGTTATAAAAGGTAATCTATAATTTTCAGTATCAAGAAGGAATACACTGCGGACCCGGCTGTGACCAAATGGCTCAAGAGCTACGAGAAGGCTCACCGCAAGAAGTAGCTCATCGCCTGCCCGGATTCCTAGCTGCCTGTCTCCACCGATCTCCTGTTTTACGTCTCTTGTCTACCGGCATCACTTTTGCTCATTCTTATGAGAATCTCACTTTTCTTTTCCTCCATGCTCCTTGCAATCTTTCTAGATTCCTTGCATGTCTCCCTGGCAATCCCAAACCAAAGTCCTCAACACGTCATAGTCTGTGGGAACTGCTTTTGACTATGATCTCTGGGTCGTAGCTGATCTCGAATTATCTCGATTGATCTCTCAAACCCTTCTTCTCCTCAGTTTTTTGACTCTGAGGTATCCTGTCATTTCCCTGTCCTATCTTCCCTCATTTCTTGCATCGCACAGTATATATCTCGCCTAATTTATGTATGTATGTATACTTCGCAAATTCCCTTCTCACTTTTCCTTACTGCGTCCGCATTTGTTGCTTGGTAGGGAGATTGTTGTATTGTGTCGTGACAGTGACTACGTGTCCGAGTATCTTCGCATTTCTCCTGGCAAATGGCGACTTTGCATGATCAGTTTGGCGAGTGAAAACTCATTGTAAATGTTCCAATTCAGTGATTTGTTTTGGCCAAACTATATGACTTGATAGACTCTCTTAAGATCTTCAGTTTTTAGTTGTATTCATTCACTTTGATATTTGGAAATAAACTTTGAGAATGGGAAGAGAAAGCACTACGAAAAGAAGAAGTGGAAAACAATTGAAACATTATCACATTTGGACTAGGAGTTTGTTAATTTAGGGGTTCTTAAAATCCCGAGCGCACCGAGGTAGGAGAAGCGGCACGTTGACTGCCGGAATCCGTCGACGAGCAACTACAATAGAAGAATGTTTAGATGGAATCATACAATCACAGCAAGCATTGCGATTAGACGAGACATGCGGGGGAGAGTTTGTTATAAAATGTTCAGGGAAAGAAAAGTAATCGAGCGACCCGTGAAAAGGGATCATGCTGGACCATGCAGGCACAGGAACGTCACTGAATTATAACCGTGTCATTTCGAGAACAAGCTCTGCGTCACTGGAATCTTCGGAGTCAGATCTGAGCACATGGTTGATAGTAGCTGGCATGTACGGAGAACGATGGTCTTCCATATCAGGTACTAGGAGCACCGTTCGGGGGTCTGGGTTTTGTTTGTGAGCAGCACCAAGCAGCATGATACCGGCTTCAGAGGTGAGGGGAGCTGGTTTCTGGAATGATTTGAATGTGATGGGGATTTCATTATGGAAATTCTAAGCTTGCAGTTTCAACAACACACACAATCCTTTTAAAAATTGTGTGCTCTATTCAAAAACAAAGCAATCTTCCCTTTCGCCGCTCTTTCACTGCGTTTCTACTGTTTGATAGCCTGAGTTAGGCGTGAAACAAGCCCGATCCGATTGTTTCTATTTGTAGCGCAATTTTTCAAATGTTTTTTTTCTAATTTTCGAATTAGGAAAATCAGTGGCGGGAAACTAAATATTCACGTCAAAAAGAGTTAACGAACGCCGTAAACGTCTGCTTTATTACTATTAGCTGATCTATCATCCCATCCTAAAGGTAACCGACACATACACACATTGGTCTTTTATTGGTGGTTATTGACCTTATAGAGCTGTACCGGTAAATAACATAAACACAATGCAAACGCAGCCCGAGGTTGACTCCGCCCCGTTTTTACAGGGTCCTTTGCAATTGATCATCCATGGTCAGTCGTCTTCCGAACCCGGTAGAGGCTGACCGAAATTCTCGAGGTTCTGTGTTCCACTGTTAGCAGATCTCAAAACGAAATTCCCCGAGGTTCTGTGTTCCACTGTTAGCAGATCTCAAAACGAAATCCCCCGAGGTT